>NW_004624784.1:8069628-8163868 GCF_000247695.1 Heterocephalus glaber | reverse complement strand
TGCATCATCTAGCAGCTGCTGGATTGATTTCTCATGGTCCCTTATAATTTTGAAACAATTTTTCTTTTCCTTGTCACTAATTGCAATCTTATCTTCTATACCTAAAATTCTGTCCTCACATTGGCTCATTCTTCTGTGTAGACTTTTGATGGAGTTTTTAATCTCCTGGAAATCTGTTTGCACCTGTTTTATGGATTCCATTTGTTTCTTATGTTGGGATTCCATCATGTTCCTCAGCTCCTCTATTTTTCTATTTGTGTCCTCTCTAGATTTATTAATCATGTCTTGCACTATGGGCACAATCTCTGCTCTTATCTGCGAAATTATTTCTGAATTCATTTTTTCCAGATCCTCTTTTGTTGCCAGTTCAGAGCGTCCAGGTAGTTGAGTATCAGAGTGACCATCTCCTTTCTCTTTAGGGTTGCTGTAGGTGATCTGAAAGTCTGGCTTTTAGACTTGTTTCCATGTTTTCTCATTTCGATGGGTGGGGTTGCTGTTCACATCCACATGGCTCAACTCCTCTGCACTGGGAGTCGTGGAACTGCTGCAGTTCTGGTTTCTGATCCTGAGTGTCTTTGACTATTTCCTTCCTGGTTAGACTGTTGGCAACTGTAAAAACCTTTGATTCTGGACTCTGTTTCTTGAATAAATTTCTGCTAAGCTATGACATGACATTAGTCAGAATAAGTATAATTCTGGTTCTATGAGCCATGTCTCTTCTATTTTTCAGCTGCAGAAATGTGAGAATGAGTATTTCAGGGCCATTAGCCTTCTTGATGGAGGATGGGACTTGGACATTCTCCAGGCAGACACATCCAGGAAACCAATCATGGTAGAAACTTCTTCCATCCTTCTCAGAAGCCTAGCTTGGGGTGAAAGGTGGGGTCCAGTGAGTTAGGGGTGGCTTAATTTCAGGCTAGCTGCCTCCAGAAGTGTAACACTATTCCATAGTCCATAATTGAAAATCTATTAACTCTGGAAACCAGTATTGCACATAAACCTCTGCAGTGCTGCCCAGCCTGCTGTGAGTATTCCCTCCCATTATTCCTATAAATCACAGGAGATAGGCTGGGAGCCGATCGATGAGAAAAATTATGCCATAGCATTAGACTTCATCATACACAACTTGAACTATTACTTTTCTGTCCTGTGGTATGAGGAATCATGAGAATTAATAGTCTTCCTCTTTCCCAATGATAGGTTTATGACTCAATGTTACCTATACTCTATTTCTTCCTTAAAGCCATCGATTAATTTTGAGTATTTGTAACTACTCAGTCATTTCCTGAAATTAGCAAGGTCTACCTATCTCTCTCCCCAATAGAGCCTTAATGGGATTTTTAAATAACGATATGCTTTTACAGATTTTGGCTTCCTTCTAATGCCTGATACAGAACAAAATTCTGCCTTGTAAGACTCCTCCCTCTGACCTTTTCCCTCAACTTCTCTTGGCTCTTTCCTTTTAGTGAAGCATCTGTACTCAACTCCAGGCATCTCTTCTCTGCAGATGGATGAGATAGGCAAGTCTAAGGTCAAGATGATTCCATAGTTGCCTTCCTTCTCTTATTGGCATTCCATTTTCCTTGCTTTGGAGAATTCCTTTCTGAACTCTAACTCCATTGAAACCACAATGGAGGAATGGATTCCTTTGAGAAAACAGCTCTGGTAATGCCTCTCTCTCTCTCAGCAATCTCAGAACCTGAGTGACTACAGTTGATATATGACAGATGGAAGGATCCCATCAAGTGAGAGGCAGGACATGGAAATGAAGCAGGATCAATAGTGTCTCTGAGGCAATCAGCAAATATTTGGTCAGCATCTTCTATGTCCAAAATATTGAAAGTTATTTTTAAGTTTTACCTTTTCATGAGTGAAATCTATATTTTGGGGGAAGGAGACAATATATTCAAGATGCCTGAGTATTTTTTTCCCTTAGTAAATCTTCAACAAATTAGCAGAGAGGGAAAATGTTCTCTAGAATTATTCATTCATTTGTTTCTACGTTCAATGGATATAATGAATTGCTGTTATATGTAGAGCAGTGTTTAAGGTGATTTAAGATATATTAAGGGGACAAAAACATACTTCCTGCCCTTAGATACTTGCAATATCTTTGAAGAGTGAGACTCTTGAGGATGTATCTCACAATTAAAGGAAATATGAGATAAATGCTTTATGACTGGTAGAAAAAAGCCTTTATTGGTAGAAGAGTCAAGAAGAGGAAGCTTCTGCAACAGACCTGGTTTCTACACACTTTTGCACAAACCAGAGCCACATCTCCACCTTCTACTTCAACTAAAGTTAGGGTTTGAACCACCAGGCACATTAACACAAATTCAAATGACTGAGAATCTGGAAGTCTGCCCAGAGGAAACTAGTACCTGTTGCCTTCTTCTGAGATTTCCCACCTCCCACACCACCCAGCTACAGGGGAAAGTCTGCCTTACTGTAGTGAGTCCCTGCCCCCAAACCAAGCTGATGGATCTAGGTGAAGACGCTGGGACTGAGCTGAGCTCCTGTACCCTTTTCCCTAGAATTTTTTGGTTTGTGCACCTCAGAAAGCAGGACATAATATCTCTCTCTCTCTCTTTCTCTCTCTCTCTCTCTCCCCACCCTTCTCCCTTTGCCCCCCTTTCTTATTTTGTCAGCTGCCATGTTTGCAGGAACTAGATTAAAGAACTGAAGGAAAGAAAGAAATCAATTTATCTGCAGAGAGAAGAAAAGATGAAATGGAGACTCTGAAGAAAAGTAGAAATACATGATATGGAGAGAAACCTGGAGGAATTTGGGACCTGTTATGACAATTCCTAATCTCAAGTTTAATTCATGTTCCTGGATTCCATGAGACCTTCTAATACCTTTATAATTAATCCTCCATTTTGCATAAACCACCTGAGTTGGGTTGAATGGCTGTCAGTTGTGTTACAGGGTGTTAAACTGGTTGAGGTACACTAGCCCACATGTAGAATTTACGAAGTGCTATCCAGAAATCCATTCTCACAAAATCTCTCACTAGAAGTAAGTGAATCACATATTATCAATTGTTTAGAAATTTGAGAGGATTTAAAAATGACTTCCCTTGCCCATAGGAGAGAGGGGTGGAGGTACTTTCCCCTCACCTGGAGTCGACAAAGAGACCACCTAATGTTGTTCCCCGTAGTTAGGAGGACCCACGAGCTGATGTCTGATTCCTGCCTGTAACACCCCAACTGACAGAGGGCCTAGCAGGCTGGATCCTTAGCTGCGGAGCTAAGGAGAGTCACCACTGCACTGACATTGGACTGTACTCCTGCGGTTTGTCAGAGTGAACAAGTCAGGAGTGCTTTTGTGGGCCATAAAAGCACCAGTTGGGTGAGAACTGACCTGAACCACCTCAAATCTTCCTAGGGGAATCACAGTGGAAGTCCAATAGGGAGAGCCTGTGTGGAGTGGTATCAGAAAACCAAGCCTGGAGAGAGGTGGCTAACACGAAGGCCATGCAGAGCCTGAGTCAGGGAAAGTGCTGTCTGCTTTCTAGGAGGCTCTGACATGCTATGAAGTCTGATGTGCCATTTCATTATTGTACTTTTCCAGAGAAAACTCTCCTGTTCTTCTCCCTCTCATGGCTCCAACCCCCTAGGGATCAGAGTCAGAGTCAGCATCTGAGACAAGGTGCTTAAAGAAAGAGGAAGATGTTGTCACCATCCCCTTTTCTCTGTTGTGGGGCCTGTCTGAGCCAATTGTAGCTGGGCATCAGGGTGATGGGTTATGTTAGTGGCAGAGATAAGGTCGTATGTTCACCATGTTCTCTTCATTTTTCTTCCTTAAGAGGCACACCTGCCCGTCCCCTGAAGTTAGGGGAGACAATGTAGTTAGCTTTAGGAAAAGAAACAAGACCAGAAGTGCTTTATGTGGTGTCCAGACCAAGGCTCGGCAAGGCCCCTGAGGCTACCTAGTCTCTCTCTTTCCCAGCTTCCCAGACTGTGAAGTCTTGTATAGGTAACAGAACCTCCTGTATAGGCAACAGAACTCCAAGATCAAAGGGTCTGGATCCCAAGTCATTACACTGGGTACAACTGCCTGGAAGAATCACATAGTGAACCCTGAGTGAGCGAGAAACACAACATATTAATTGATCACTGAGTTCTTAGGGTTCTCTGGTAGCATAGCATAAACCTATAATATTCCTAATTAATATACCTGTGTAAAGAGATCAGTGTGTTGATTATTATATTGAACTAGACAATTACTGATTTGAGATATTATATTGGTGACTTAAAATTACTCATTTTCTCTAACATTAGCAGAAAAGATACAGAATTTATTCACTGTCAAGAGTAAGAGCAAGCCCTTGAATATATTTAAATGGACAGTTGCAAATAAAAACAAAGTTTCCTTCTGAATCTATCTCATGGATCCTGTTTACTCAATACACCAGTTACACTAGGAGAGGGAATAATAATCCTTGCCTCATAGAGTTGCTGTAAATTGAAAACAACTTGGCATATGTTAAATGCTTAGTAAAAGTCGATTTCTTTCTAAGGGAATGAGTGGGAAATATGAAAGTGTAGGTGAGAAATGTAGAACAGGGAATGTAGGATGCAGATGAAAAGCTTAACCGGTTTTATTCTTCTGTCCAAGGCAGGACATCCCTCCAGATCTAGGGATCTGATGCCTTCTAGAGATGGAGGTAAAAAGATTGAGGTTTAGAAAATCCTCTGAAGTTTAGAAAAAGCGGACTTTCTTTGGAGTTTTAAGACAGGAAGAGATTCATGGACACTACTGGCTGGGTGATCTTAGGCAAAATGCTCAGCAAATCCAGGCTTAGTTAGTTCACGTGCATTGGATATATCTTTTTAGACCCTTTGCAGCTCTAACAAGGACTCAGGGTGAAAAAGCTTGTGGGGCAGAGGGTGGGCCAACCTGTGTTGCCTGCTTAGACATGTAGGATAAACCATTTGGGATGGCTGTAGATTTCCCCTATCCGAGCCCAGCAACAACTCTCTCTTTACCCTCATTGCAAACTGCTACCTTGTAATGCCACCAAAAAGTACATTTCCCTGTAGCTGGTGCAGCACCACTCTCAAATCTCCCCAGGCCTGGCCATAAAGTTGGCTTGAGCTCCAAGCTGTGAGTGAGAGTATAACTCAAACATTTATTCTCCCTGTAAAACACCATGACAAGCTGCCCACTGTCGCTGGGCTCCCGTGGTCTTGTAATGTGTAGCCTGGCTACAGCAGGCAGCTCAGGGCCCTGGGCCCCACCTGGAGGAGCCATGTTCAAAATGAACCCAGCGGAGGGAAACATGTGCTACAGCAGCAAAGGACAGATTCTATCTATTTCAGGCCTGTCGTGTGTGTATATTACTTACTGATTTTTTTTCAAAGCCAAGTCAATATCAAGCCAACCAGGAGATTTCTAGGGATATAAACCATGGGGTTGGCAGGGAACAAGAAGGCCTTCACCATAGCATCAGCACTGCAGAGCCCTAAGGGAGGCCCTGACCCTGGCCAATATTCCTGCTCACCAGGCTAGCAATAAAAGCAAAACTGTCAGGCTGTTTGTCCCTGTTTGTATCACAGCTTCCCATAACAGGGATTCTCACAAGAGCATTGCACATGTCAGGATGGGGTGGGGAGGCTTACTGGGTGTGGGCGGCATGGGCTTCCTGGCATACAACACTAGTGCTACAGGCGCCTGGGATGGGGGTGAGAGTGTGGGTCCCTCTCCTCTAGCAGTTGCACTGTTCAGGGACAGATGTTCTATTGCTCTCTATTAACAATTGTCCAGGGGGTATTGTCCCCAGTACAGTGACAGTGGGTTTTTATAAAATCAAAGTCAGCTTTATGTGTATGAAGTCATTTCTAGCCATCTGATTTTAAGGATTCCCCATCAGAAGATATGCCTTATTTAGCCACTCTCTTAAGTTGCCTAAAACTCACTACTAGAGCCTCATTCCTTTGGGCCATAATAAATCCAAGAGCTCCAAGACAGTGATGATGCCTTACTCACTGTGAATGATTCGTCAGACCATTTTTCCTTCCACTTATACATTCAACAAGCCTTTTGTGAGTATATACTAAGGGTCCTACCCCAGGACTTACTGAAGAGGCAGAGAGAGAGATGATGGGGCCTTCAGTGCTCAGGAAATGATGCCACAGAAGGGGCTCACAGGAGGAAGGCAGCCCCAAAGATACCCAGGGTCCAACCCACCACTTCTGGTTTTCTTAAAAAAGTGCAAGGAGCCTGCTAGAGGCTCCAAGTTGTACTTTGAACTCCCAGCTCTTTGGTTAATTCCACAGTCTCATCCCATGGGGACTTGGGGGTCTATGGAAGCTTCTAGAGATAGGACATTGGGGGAGGTAACAGCAGAATGAGGAGGCTTTCAGAGAGGGTTCCAACTTTGTATTCTTACCCTGATACCCCCAAGCTACATTTTTCTTTAATCCTTCCTTCTCCTCCATTAGCTGTATCAGGTCTGGTGGTAGATGGAGGAGGCATAGAGTTACATCTTGTGGCTCTGTTTCCTAGTCCCTTGGGCACCAAGGCAGGGGAGAGAGGCTCCCAGCTACATACATGCATCCTGCTGCTCTGACTGCTCACCAACCCTTTTCTCAAGGCAAACAAGGTCAGAAACCTCTCCTAGCCAATGTCCCCCTGTCCGAGGGTAGATTTTACCATAGGAAATTTGTTAGTACTGATGTTCTAAAACCAGCAAGTTTGTGGCCAGGGGAAATCAATTGGCCAGAAATGTAACAAAAGGGGAAATACTCCTCAGCATATGAATGTATGAATTATTGATGTTTTCAGTTTGAGGCTTTCAGACACTAGCTCTTAGCTGTGAACAATAAAATGCACTCTTTTCCCCGACCCCTGCCTCACTCTCTCCAGTTCAAAGCCCTTGGAAGTTTTGACCTGCACACAGGTATGAGCCCAGGGCCAGGAAGGCATCTGGACAAAGGGAAAGAGGACTGAGAGGCTGTAGAGCTGACCAACTCCGTGGGTGCCCCACTCTGGCCTGATGGGACCACTCTGGGATTTGGAACCTTTGCCCCAGACTGGCTGGGAATGACCTTTTGATTTCCACATTTTTTGTTACTTTTTTTAAGAGGCTTGAAATATCTGCACCATCACCTGTAGGGAAAGGCAGGAAAAATCCTTAGATGCAAACAAACAAACAAAAACTTTTCCTTTTAATTTACAAACCATTATCTACTCAATTGAAACTTTAAGATTCAAAACTAATATGCTATGCCCACAGTTCCCAAAAGGTATGTTTGAGGTCTTCTGTGGTCTAAAAAATCATTTTTCCACAGGCTCAAGAACAACCAGGTCTCTGGGGGTCACCTCCTACCCCTGCTCCCTTCCCTTGCTTCTCAAGTCTGTTTTTCTCCAGCTATTACTACTGCTCATCGCTCTGTAAATAATCTCATTGGCCCACAAATGTTGACTCCCTCTAAGAGGATCTGGTAAATCCTGATTATGAATTTGTGCTCCTACTTCTAACCTGCCTGTTCACCCTTCCTGCCTTATCCCTGCAGGGTGTAGAAGCTCAGGCTGACAAGTTGAGCAATGAATAAACACATTTCCTGTTCACAGGATAGAATTTCACTTGGAAATTGTCCCTGGTCTTGGTCAGTGTGTCAGGTGTGAGGCCCATGTCAGGATCCTTGAAAGGAGAAGAGGAAACAGCTGTTAGGCAGATGAAATGCTACTTGCTGTCAGCGCCCTTCATCAGCTGTGTGTCTAACCCTTCCTTGCCAGGACATTACTCTCAGCCTGTGTAAGTCAGGGTCCTACTGACTTAAAAGGCTGGGTTTTAACCATCTCATAAATAGCATGTGGATTTCTGAGCCTCTGCTAAAATGAGTCTCCCATTAAGTGTTCAGGCTCAATGCTCACTCCTTTGGCATATGTTGTCACCTCATTTTTCATGAAGAAGGGTCACTGAAAGACTGGGTAGGAAAGAGATCTGGGAGAGGCATGTTTGCCCACTGAGATGACCCTGTAGAGAAAGGGCTAAGGAGGAGCTAGGAGCCCACTTTCCCTAGTCAGTGTTGGTCTTGGTGGGCAGAAGTATGAAAGCAAAAAGATCAGGCCAGAAAAGCCAGGGGTCATGCTTGTGGATGGGGCTGGGGCAGGTAGGGGCATTAGAATCCACTGGACTCCACCCTGCCCTTCCTCTGCCAAGTCTGGCTACTTCTCTGGGCTTTCTGGGAATGGTTAGCCTCTTCTTTTTTTGCCACCAAGAGTTTCTTTTCAACGAAACAAGGAACAAAGAAATCTGTAAGTGCCAGCTTCCACTGGACTTGTGCCCAAATAGTCCAGCTCAGAGCTAACTCTTGAGGTATTTTCAGCCTTAGCTGGCCTCAGTTTCCCCATGAGGTTAAAGTTAATGGAGAGACATTAAGATCATAGTAAAGGCAGCATTTAGATCACAAGGCAGGAGCTCTGTTGCCTGCATAAAACCATGTATCCACCAGCAATGATCTAAGGTAGCAAGGAATCTTGCCTGTAAAAGTACCTGCTGGCCCCTGGCTACTCTGTCCTTTCCCCCATGGCTAGGCTGGGCAATGTATCTCAGAACCAGCCATGGACACACATCACTGCCTAATCTGGTGATTCCTTGCTAGAGAAGCTGCTGCATACCTGGGTCTTTGATGCCCCTAGGGATGCAAGGGTTGCTGTAAACTATACTGCAATTTGCCTGTAAACTGCCAAAGTGGCAGCTTTCCTGACACCTGACATCACGCCTCTTGTTGCAACAGCAATAGTGAAAAACACACTGGCTTCTATACAACCCCATCTCAGGTTCCACTTGCCTAGACTAATACATTGCCTTAATTGCTTGGTAGTAGGTGCCCTGGCTGGTGAGTGGCTGATACAACCACACATGAACCCTCCTGCCTGATGAGTCTGTTTTAATGACGTATTCTGGCTGATCAGTTAGACCCCTGCACAAGTTCACTCTCCACAGAAGCAAAGAGGAAGATGGGGCTCCAGGAGGGTGGAATAGACGGGAGGTAGCATTAGCTTCTTCGGGAGGATAGGGCCCAGTCAGTGTGAACACCAACATCCCTGTACTTCATGCTGGCTGTGCTGCCTGCTTACATAGTGTGACTTTGGACAAGGTTCTGGGCATCTCTGAAATTGGCTTTTCTCACTGTGAAACAGGAATAATACACTCTTCCTTATACACTTGTGAAGATTAAAGATAATGTGTCCAGTACCTAATGGATTTTCAATAAATGTTAATTTACCTCACGGCCCCTCCCAACCTGATGTGGTGATTCTAAGTGGAGTAAGGGTGCTCAATCAATATTCACCCAGCCAATCAGAAGCTTTTCACAAACATGATGTCTTTAAACAACCATTAGAAGTTAACTCAGCCAGCCATCCTCTAGTGCTTGATTGCCCACGGCTCTCTTTCTTCTAGGTGGTTTTGAGCCCTTGCTTGCCTACCTCTAGGGACTGTGATCTCACTAGCTCCCAAGATAGCCCATTATTTTTAGATAGAGCCGCCTGCTTGAAAGCTCTTTTGATTGAGCTGAAAACCACTCACCTGTAATTGTCATTTGTTTGCATCAATTCTACCTCCAGAGCCACTTGGACTTAGTATATTTTAAATTTTCCTTTAATTTATTTTCTTTTTAAATCCACAGATAAAAGTTGCATATATTTGTGGCATACAATACGATGTGTGTGCATGTCTGTGTAACTGGAGATTGACCCCCACTCCAGGCTTTCACACTGTGCTATATCCCCAGCCCATTTTCATTAAAAAAAATTTCTATTCGGAGACAAGTTCTCACTAAGTTACTAAATTACCCAGGCTGGACTTCAAATTGTATTCTTCCTGCCCCAGCCTCCTAAAGGGCTGGGTTTACAGGCCTATGCCACTATAACACCCCACAACATGATTATATGTTGGAATATAATGGAATGCCTAAGCAAGCTGATTAACACATATACTACTTCATACTTATCTTTTTTAGAGTATTAGTCCATTTTTCATTACTGTAACAAAATACTCAAGGCAGGCTACTTTATAAAGAAAATTCATTTATTCAGCTCAGTTTTGGAAATTATAAGTTCAAGGTCAGAGGCCCTATTGGTTCAGACTCTTTAGAGGGCCTAGTGGTGGATGGCATTGGCGCATATCAGAGGGAGAGATCACATTACCAGAAAGGAAACCAGAGAGGAGTTCACAAGTGAGACTCGCACTTATAATAATCCACTCTAGAGAGAACTGCCTCGGCATTTCACGACAGCTCCCTTAATCCCTTGAGAGGGCAATGTTCATTGATTTCTTAAGGATCTCCCTCCAGGTTCCACTTTGTAGAAGTCCACACCACACTGAGGACCAAGGTGCCAACACATGAACCTGTGGGGGACACATTCAAACCATACTCAGAACATAGCAAAACACTTCGAATATTTGTACCAGTCAGTCTAGAGAAACGGATTTAATGCAACATATACAAATATATAAGAACTTACAAGATTGGCTTGCAGTGGCCACCCATAGAGTCAGGTGTGGAAGAGTGCAAAAGAACTGTCTGAGCCCTGGGGATCCAAAGGATCCAGTCGAAGTCCTGGAGCTCACTGTGGTGTCCCATGTGGGTCCATATCAGGAGGCCAAAGGGTCTGCACTGGAAGGCTGAAGAGCCTATGCTGAAAGTTGAAGAGTCTGTGCTGGAAGCCAGGAGACGGTGTCCAAGGTGACAGTGAAGACTGGAATTTCTCCGATGAAACAGAAGTAAACCTTCCTTCTTTGTTTCCCTTTCATACCATTTTGTAGACACTCCTCCCTAAAGTGGATTTTCCACACCCAGAACTATGCTGATCCAAATTAGTTGGGTGTTTCTTATTCAAGCTGACACAAGCAGTCATCTATCACAATATTGACTCTCTTAGCAATTCTCAAGTGTGGAATATGTTTCTAATAGCTACAGTCACCATGTTGTATTTGCTCCATGTTGCATTTACTCCTCCTGACTAACTGAAATTTTGTATCTTTTGACCAAGATTTCTCAGGTTTTGCCTCCTCTGCTAGGCCAGCTCCCTGCATCCCTGCCAATGTGGCCAGGAGGCAGCTTGTCAGAACTGTTTTATGGAAATGGTATTCATTTTGAGATACTACTAGTCCTGTGCTCCACAAACACCAGCTAAGTGCTTGGTTGCAGGCTCCACTGTACTGTGGGCAGCTGTTCATTCTGAGTCCCATAAAAGGGGAGTTTGTGGGGTGACAGCCCTGGGATAGACACTGCTGTTTTCCAGAGCTTCAGGAACCAAATACGCCCTGAGAGTGAGAGGCGAGGGCAGGGAGGGGAAGCAGGAAGAGAGCTCCTCCATAACAGGGAATATTGCTGAGGAGTGAAGTGGTTGGTCCTGCAAGGAGCAAGGGGAAGCTGGTGGAGGCTGAGCTAAGATGCAGCATCCGTGGATGAAGCCCCTTCTTATGGCTTGTGTCTAGATGTCCCCCTAAAGCTTCATGCAGTCATAGGTGGAGCTTTTTCAGAAGTGGCTGGATCTAGAGTATGTGAGGCTGGGATTGATGCATGGTGCAATGCTAGGATCAAGGGTGCTAGGATTAAGAGTATGAGTACTACCTGCCCTAAGTAGCCTGGATAAGACATAAGGGTATAGAAAGAACCGTGGTTGTCCCTTGCTTGCTTTGCTACTTTTTGCCTGCCATGAACTGTTTCTCCTTTGTGATGTCTGTCTGCCATGCCATACTGCCTTGGAGCCAGCTGATTATGGACTGAAACCTCTACAAACTGTGAGCTAAATAAACCTTTCCTCCTTTAACTTTGGGTGTTTGGTATTTTGTCTCAGCAACAAGAAAATAACTAAAACAGCCCTGTTTCTGGCCAGCTCAGCTCTGGAGCAGAGGGCAGAACACCTTGCTTGAGACAGTCTTGGACAATGGGAGCTGGTGACTGCAATGTGGCCTGGCAGCACCTGCCAGCTCCAAGGAAGGACATTTATGGCCACCAGGATACTGATGCAGCCCTGAGATGCACACCGCTGTTCTATGGGCTCTCTAGACCTCCTGCAACTCTGCAGTTTCAGAGGTTATCTTCACATCTCATCTACTGTTCTGCCCATCCTGGGGGGCTGACAGTCAGCCCCATGGAAACAGCTGGTCAGTCTAGTGTGACCATACCCGGAAGCAGTCTCTGCTACAATGACTTTGCCAGCCTCCAAATGCAGAGGCAGACACTTTCATAGCCCAGAAATGTCAGTCCTTTCCCACAGGTGTTCCTATCCCACCCTCTTTCTATTTCCGGGGAGTTGTATCTTCGGGGTTGTCCTTTCCTTTTCTTTGAGTAAAGGTCACTTCCCTGTCCCAGGTCTGGGTCTCTAGGTCTTCACCCAGCAGCCCCCTAAGAAGCCTCTTCCTAATGGTCTCTGTATGGAAAGAAATTAACTATGATCTAAGGTATCAAAAGGCCTCTTGTCACAAATGTATTTCCTCAGGTCGCCAGATGCAGGTGCTGGAGCACTCCCAATTCCAGTTATTTTGTTGTTAAGAACGATTTTTCTCCAGAAAGACCCTGTCAAAATGCAAATACTACCAGAAGGGGTAACACATTAGCTTATTACCATCCATTATCACTTGAGTGCAGTTTATCAGCTTCCCAGCTGAGAACAGGGACCTGGGGAGCAGGGAATGCAGAGCAGATAGGGTCTAATGCAGGGCAGGGGAAGAGGAGGCTGTCAGAGAAGTGCCCTGGGCAGCCTGAGCACCACAGGGGCCTAGGGATGGAGGGAGGCTCCAGGGACAGGAACACAGGAACAGGGAGGGAACTGGACTTGGCTGTCCAGGTGCTGTGTGGAGGTGCTTCCCCAAGCCCTCATGAACATGACACTGGCTTTCAGAGGGGGACAACTTTGGATAAAAATAGTCCCATCTCTATTATAAATGACACAATTTCTTTTAATGTGGATTATTTGGAAATCATTCCATTTAGTTTCGCCATACGTTATTTCTTTCCCAACCATTTGTTACTTAGGCTGATATTAATATTAATTTATATTCCCTGAAGACATACTGACTGATGGGGAGGAAGACCAGGTGCACACTAAATGGCAGGGAAAGTCAGACTGAGATTAAAACCAGGCTGCAGGTAATCCTCAAATAGGGGAGCCCACACACAGACAGGAGAGTGATTGTAGCCTTAGGACATTTTTTCCTGCCAGTCTCCAGTGGGGGCTGCAGTAGATATTTTCTCTTTTCTTATTTCTAATAGTATACCAAATAGGATTTTTTGAGCTTGTTATTTTGCAAAAAAAGAGAAACAACTGTTCTCTACAACCATCATTTTCTCTAAGAAAAGCAGACCCTATACACTAAAGGCTTGTCTTGCTCAGCTGCCATCAGCATTGGGTGTAGATGTGCATAGGGGTCTGGAGCTGATTCAGGAGCAGGAAGGAGAGATACTGCCCAGGAGAGAAGTGGGTGGAAACCTGCAGTGCAAAGAGGCATGAAGCTGCCTCTGGAGCCAGGCCAGTGGAGGCCTTTGCAGAGAGATAATATATTTTAAAAACATATTTTGAAGAGTTGCTGCTCAATAGCACCCTTTTTGTCCCTACTAAACTTTTAATAAAGTCTGACACACACATGAAAGCATTGCAACAGTGTGAATGGAGTATGTGTCTATGAGTCCTGTGAAGGGGCTGTTCCACATGTGTGTCCTTGTGTCATAGGAAGGGACAGTACCAGGGGTGGCGAGACAGAGCAGGCTGAGCTCATTCTAAGAAACACTGCTTCATGCAGGATCTGACTAGAGAGCAGCTCTCAACTTAACGATGATTTTGGACTTTCACAGGGTAAGAATGTGGTGAATTTTCAGCCTTGTTAGAGATGAATGCAAGGCATTAAGGGAGTCATGACAAGTCCATAAGTTGGTTCTTGTATTTACATTCCAAAATCACAGCCCTCAAAAAGCAGGACAGAGAGAACCCAGGACAAACTTGGAGTATTTGGAACCAGACACAAGCAATCAGAAGCAGTGTACTCCCCACCCCACAGAACTCATGCATCTTAGGCTTGCTAAAGAAGAGAAGAGAGGAAGAGAAGAGAGGAAGGGAAGGAGGAAGGTGGTTTTTGGTGTTTGCAGAAAGGAGTGTTCAGCTGTAGGGTAGGTGTTTTCACCAGGTCCTCAGGGAGTGGAGTGCATGCTACACAGCTGAGAGCTGTGAGCATGTGGCTCAGAAAGCCCATGAACCTAGAGAGGCTCTGTAGCTGGGGAGAAGGGACACAGCAGTGACCAGTTATCCTGATATCTGGACAGGAGAAGGATGTGTGTGAGTGGATGCCAATGCAGCTAGACATGTCCCTTTAGACAGAATCACAGCACCTACAGTGTAAGAGTGTCAGTACCAGATAGCCCCTCCCTAATTTAGATTTATAAAAAACCACAAAGTGAAAATTAGGAGACTTGGAATTAACTGAGACTAATTTTCTGCTATAGAATGGGAATTCAAAATTGAAAATAATTTGTATTATAGACCACTTTGCTACAGATTTTTTATAAATATGTCTTTGAAATGACTTTTTTTCTTGTAGTATTTTGGATCCTGGCCCAGATATGGGGTGATGATAGAGGCCCAGGGGGCATTTTGGTGGTTCTATAGGAGTAGCACTCCTGAGTCCCTAGTTGTGATTTCCAGAGTAAAAGCCACTTCTTGAGCTGCACTCCAAGCATTGTGTTTGGACACCTGGGCAGCGAGATTCCTCCTCTCTCCCCTCTCCCATGATCTTGCTTTAGACCATTTCAGCTTTATAGTATATCAGCAAAAGAGATGAAACCGATGCAAGCCAGCCACTGAGATTCCTGTACCAACACAGCCAGTGCCGGGCCGCCCCCAGCTGGCTCCAGGGGGAGTGACTCATCCACAGAGAAAACGTCCAAACAAAAACAATGACTCTGCAGTCAGAGTCATCCAAATGTCAGAGAGAGAAAAAGTGCTAATGAATAAGCCGGAAATGGCTCTACAACAGACATCCCAAGGTTGGCGTATGGAACCTGGGTCACCCTACTTGGCAGGCAATCAGCCCCCACCCATTGGCGATGGGCAAGGGGACTTGGGGATATCTGAGCCTCCTCAAGTGCCCTACCGCCATTGGAATTCACAACATGCATCACTGCTTTTGGCAGGCAGCCAGTGCTTCTCCTCCTCCTCTTCTAGAGTCTATAGAAAAGGCTTTTCTCTGGACTCAGAGGAAGTAGTATTCCTCCTCCTTTTACTACCTGCTTCTTGCCTCGATGAATTCCTTTCTTGTACCTTTTCCCTTTGGTGAGTGGGTGCATTTTATTGAGCAAGAATTAACCAGTTTACAGCCTTACATTTGTCCCCTTGGCTTCTCTTGTTTTCCTTTGTCTGGCTTTGAGTGCTTTGGGGTTGGCTGCCTTGCACAAGGCTGGAGCATCCTCAACACTAAGTAGGTGCTACCTGGGCTGACTAGGATTTAGGGGAACAGAGTGCTTTACCTCTCTGCATTCTCAACTGGAACATTCACCTCAGACTCCCAAATGGGGAGGTGTGGCTGGTCCAAGCTCTGCACCAACCTAGAAAGAATACTCCCTCAGAGAGTTTTCAGCCCCCAGAGATCAACCATTAATCACCTTCTGGACACTTGTTGCAGGGTTTGTAATGGAAATGACTCTGTTGTCATGGCAACCCTAGCTGTCCTGGCTGGGGGCTGCTCCCTGCCTGCCTGGCTTTTCTGGGTGTCAGGTTTATTTACAAGCTGTGAAGTCCTGCCTGGTAGGTTTTAGGAGCAGCTTCGGTCGTCTGAAGCCTAAGGGAAAGGCTGGGGGTGACGTAGACCTAAACTAATTCTTATTTAAATCTGGCTCACTCATTTGAGGAAGATGAGAGCTTTCAATGCACTGCTGTCCAACTTCCTGTCTGTTATCCCGTACCACAGATGGGCCGAATTGTATATTTGGGCTTTGAAGCAGACAAGCTTAGGTTTGAGCAAGCTGGCCCTGCCAGTTACCAGTTGTGCATTTTTGCATAAGTTACTAAAACATTCATCTTCAGATTCTACCTCTCTAAGCAGGGTAATAAGACCTAGTAGGTAGTTCAATTGTTAGAACTAAGTAAGACAATTAGTTACAATGAAGGAGTAGCAGTTTTTTTCATGAAGGGCCAAGCAATAAATATTTTAGGCTGTGCAGGTCATATGCTCTCTGTTGCAACTGCTCAGCTCTGCCCCTGCAGCATGAAAGCAGCCTTAACTAACAGTAACTGTAGAGTGTAGCAGAGTTCCAGGGACACTTCACGGTGTGCAGGCCTTCAGGGGCCCTCTTTGGGCAGTCTGGGGTGACCACACATTCTGAACATTGTGTACCCAAAGGAATGATGTGCATCACTGGCCACCACCATGGGGAAGGGGTCTCAGCAAGAACAGCAGCCTGCTGACACAGCCAAGAGCAGGATGACAGGTGCAGTTCCAGCTCTGACAGGATCTGTATGGTTGGTTGTTCACATCTCCAAGAAAGGCTGAAGTGTGCAATGGCTCCAGTGACCTGCTGTGCTGAGCTGTGATTTGTTAGTGCTCTTAACCCAGACTCTTTCTCCAAGAGGTTTGCTGAGGATTAAGGAGAAAAGTATACCTAATCCATTCAGAACAGTGACTTACCGCATCTCCAGGCAGTGGGGTTTGCTGAGACCTTCCAGTGAAGGGGATTTGGAACCTGTTGTAATTCAGGGTTCACTGGTTCTAAGCAACTAGTGGATAGAAATTGGCAAAATTTACTCTTACCTGAAGGGCTGTCAGCCCTCTGGAGGGGTGAGCACGTCTTAGCAGTCACTCCATCTCCTTCTAACAACAAGAGGCCAGGTCCTTGGAGCCAGGAGACTGTGAGTGAAGGATATTTATCTGTCCTTTTAGAGCAGTGGCTCACAGCAGGTCAGCAGGGACAGTGACTTGTGTCAGAACTCAGGCCAATGATCCATTTTGGGGCCAAGGCCGACTGGCATCAGGTTTGTGCCAAGCAGTTGGTGTTAAGGGGATCCTGGGGGAGGAAGAGCTTGGTGCTGGTCTGGATAAAATCTGCCACTTTTTAAGTCTGTGGTCACAATGTGATCACAAGAAAGTGCTTTTCCCTCCTAGGCCTCAGTTTACCTCTCTGTAAAACAGGGTTATCTCTCCTGCACTTGGAGCCTTGCATGAGTAGGTGGGTAGGGGAGAAGGCTGGAGGACAGTGTCTGTGGGAACAGTTGGTGCACTACTCCAGAGGAGTTCTATTTATGTGGTTAACTCTGATGACACCATGTTTTCTACCCACAAGCTGGGCATGTTGAGCAGCTGTTCTTTCGCCCTCGCCCCTGTGGTGTCACCATGAGGGAGAATAATTATAGTTCTCACTGCCAGTTTTATTTGCTATGGAAGGCTTTATTCAGCCCCTTACTACTAATACCTTTCACATGGGTGGGACTTCACATTTATAAGGCAGTTTCAGAGACACCTTCTAATTCTATGGCCATCACAGCCCTCTGAGATTGGCATGGCAGGCTGGGCTAGTCCCAAATTACAGATGAGGAAACCGCCTTAGAGGTTGGACAGTTTAACCTGTGCCAGGTTCCCACTACCACTAGGTGGCAGGGTGGAGATCCAGACCTGTGCTCATCTCACCACCTGGGGGCTGCGCAGAGTCTTCTCCAGCCTTCACCTTGCCAAATCATCTCAGGAGACTGACTTCCCTTTAAAAAGAGCTCTTTTTGTGACTTACTTTTATTCTTACTTTTATTATATCACTATAATCACTATAATAAAAGTATCAGGGAACATTTTCTTTTGGAGGGGCAGTGAAAAGCAATGAGAGAGAGAAACACAGAGAGAGGGGTGGAGAGGGAGAAATTTTATTTATACTGGAAAGCTGCCTTCTATCCCCATTGCGGAACCTCCTGTCATCATCACTAAAATAAGTTCTATTTCCAAATGTGACTCTTCCCCCAGGCCATCCACAAACTCAAGCCAGACAGGTTGAAAGGAGAGTGTGTGCTATTTTTACCACTGTCATCTGGGTTCTCCCAACTCATTGCTGGGGGATAAAGAAGACAGTTGGGAATCCTGAGGTCTCTTCTCTGGCTATGAAGGTGCACCCAGCTGTCTCTGTGTGTTCCCACTCCCAGCATGCTGGCTTTTCCACCCTGCAGGCCCCCCTGTTCAAGGTTTATTTCCTCTTGGGCAGGTTTGCTCAGCCTTGGCCTCTGAAGAAGAGTGATAACAAGAACCCACCAGTGCCCTGGATTCTCAGTACCCTGGCACCTTCAGCCATCTGAGATCCAGATATAACCTGCATTCAGATGCCCAGGAAGGGTGCTCTGGGCTTACAGTCATGGTTTCCACAAGGATCCATTCTTTGAAGTCCTGCACTCAGAATTCCTCTGGTCTTGCACCTTCCTGGGTCCTTTGCAACTGGTAGCTACCACTATGAATCACTGAGGTGAAAAATAAAAATGAAAGAAGAAAGGTAAATCCAGACAGTAGGTTGAGCCAAGCTGCCCTGATAGAAGAAAGCCAGCCTTGAGCAAAGTGAAAAGGAACACAGAGAATCACTGAAAACAGCCAACATTTCCACTCCCCCAACCCTGCCTCCCCTTCCTCTCTACTCATTTCTATTTTCACCTTTTCCCTCCTTCCCGTTTCTTCTATAACACCTGCCTTTCCTTGCTAAACAAACAACCTGCACTACAGATGCCTAAAGACATTCCATCTAGAACCAGTGAGGTTTGTGTCAATTTTATCTCTAGGTCTCATTCTGTTAGAGCGAACAGTGAATTCTAAAACACTATCTAAATAATCTTTTTTGAGTGGAAGCTTTTGTAGTAAATGTTGCAAGAAAAAAAGAACATTGGAGAGCTTCCAGGCCATAAATGTGTTTTGTTGCAAGGGTATTTGGTATTAGGTATATCCAAAGTTATGGCATTGACTGTGACCCAGAGAATTTCGCTTGCCTCCACCCACCAGACTCCTTACAAGTCCTCACAGTTGCTGGATTGGGTAGCTGACCAGGTGTTCCTCAGAGCTGCATGACATGCTAAATTAGATCAACCTCCAGCTATCCCTTGCGTTCTTTATTTGGAGTTAGCACCTGGATAGATTGTATGAAAAATCTTACATACATAGCACAAGATTTCTTATGGTGTTTACAATCTAGACAAGGGAGATGCACCCATTCCACAGACAGCCATATTACATAGAATAAGTTTAGCTAAAGGCTAAACTGTGTGGTCTACAAATGCTACCCTCAGCCTGTCTGGAGCATGAACTCATACTCTTAGGCACAGGGGAAGACTAAGCTGACCTTCTCTTCCTTGCCAGTGCCTCTGAGTCCTTTGTGCACACTGCAAAAATTCCACTGGAGGCCAGGGATTTAGCTCAGTGGTTCCGGTGCCTGCCTTTCAAGCACAAGGTCCTGAGTTCGATCCCCGGTACCAAAAAAAAAAAAAAATTCCACTGAAGAACTTACTATGTTGTGTTGCACACTGGTTATTTTAATCTCTGTCTCTATCAGTATTTTGAGTTTAAAGAGTCTGTCTTCCAAAAGTTCAAGAATGGCCTTATCCCACAGTTTTAAGAAATGTCTACAATGCTAACTGAATGTAAGATGTAAGCTAAAGACTGGCATTAGAGAATTTTTGGCTGGCTACATTCCCACGTGAGAGTCTACAGCATGGCTACTCTGTACTTCTTCTTCTTCCAGGGTGCACAGGGAAAGGAGCTACTCCAGAGGACTGGCTATGAAGTCACAGCAAGCTTTGCTTATGAAATCCCATGTGGAAGGAAACTAGAACTCTGAGGTTCTCTCTGCATAACTTTGAGGTCAGCAAATCTAGTTTGGAGCAGGCCTCACTGGGCCTCTCTCACCTACATCTCTGTGAAAATTGATGTGTGCATTTTAATTCTCTCTAACATGTCATTAACCAGACACCCTTCCCATAGAGACCAGACCCATGGTGAGGGTTACACGAAGAGAAAGGATTCTCTTTGAGGGTCCTGTCCTTTATTCAGTGAAAAATGATCTATTAGAGGCTGACAGATCAATAAAGGCAATTTAAGCCCCTTTCTTGGAGTCTGTGTGACTTACAGGAAAGGAACAGTGTAGCGCCCGGGTGGTGCCACAGACCCCTTTCGCCTTCCCCTCTCTGCAATTATAGCAAATTTGTCTAATGCACTAAAAGCCAATGAATCTTGTCCACTGATGATGGGTTGTGGAAGGCAAGAGGGAAGATGTCGGATGCTGGAAGATGCCCTACTAACCTTGGTTTTAATTAGGCTTTAGTGAACAACAAACAAAACAGTTCTTCATTTGTGACAAACAGCCATGGTGACTAAAAGGCCAATAGCTGGTAATTGCAAATGAGCAATATCCTAGGTTTTGAGAAAAGCCAGTATCACTCATGAAAAGGTTGGGGCTGTACTCAATCACTGGTGGCAATGGATTCTTTTCCCTAAACCACAGCCTAAGCTCACATCTCTTAGGTGTTCTACTTCTTCCTTGCAATGGGATGAGGATCCTATGATGCTTGGATTATTAGCATTAATCACAAGGTGGAAGTCACAGCAATGTTCCCTTTCAGGCTATGGATAGAATATCAATGGTTTTAAAATCCAGTCAGGAATTATACAAAGTAGCTGGCCTCTATGTAAAAAACTGTTAATATCACGAAAGATAAAGGAAGACTGAGGAACTATTCCAGACTCAAGAAGATAGAGAATCACAACTACTGAATGTAACCTATGATTCAGGGCTTTCTTTTCCCATACAGAGCATTGTTAAAGTAATGGAAGAACTAGAATAAAGTTTGTAAGTTAGTTAATAGTATTACTACAATGTTAATTTCCTTATTTTGACTACTGTATTATGTTAATGTAAGACACTTCCTTATTTTTAGGAAATAATTTTGATTATTGTATTATAGTAATGTAAGAGACTTCCTTTCTTAAGAATATACAAATTGAAATATTGAGAGAGAAAGTCTGCAACCTACACTTAAATGGTTCAGAAAAAAATTTTCTTTTTCTATGTCTCCGTCTTCCTATTTCTCTGTACATGTGTCTTTCCATCTATCATCTCTCTCTTTCTTATCTATTGATCTGGCTACTGAAAGCAAATGCAGGACTATCACAAGTGTGGGACCTGGGTGGAAGGGTATTTGGGAATTCTTTATACTATTCTTGCATCTTTTCTGTAATTCTAAAATCATGTCTAAGAAAAAGCTGACAAAATCCAATCAGGAGACTGCCACTATGACAAGTAAAGTAATACGTTTCAGTTTCCTTTTTCTTCCCCTCTTTCCAGATGAGCCTTTCTATTTAAATTGTGGCTGTGTTAGGGTTTAAATATACAGGGACTTGTAGAGTCTCATTGCATTTCTCTAGATGGTAAGGTTTCTTACGTGATGAAATTATAAGAATATTTTTCACAAGGAGCCAGTGAAAAATGAAGGGATGTGGCCATATGATCACTAGTGCCTTTCCAACTCAAAGTTCTGCCTGTGACTTTCTGATGCTGTGAAGTAGAAAATAAAATCCTGTAATAGTTTGTGACCTTTAAACAACTTGCAACAATCCTCCCACTATTCCCTAGGACCACAAATGACAGGACAAGCTGCTGCTCCTACCTGCCACCATGTGGTTGGCTCTAGTTGCCCTTAGAGCCTGAGGCAGTGATGTTCTAAAACTAGGCTCAGACACTACTCAGGCACTTCTCTCAGGACAGCTCCTACCCAGTCATGCTAGCCTTGTGGATTTTGTCAGGGTTCCCCCAGCCTGACAGTATATACCTATATGTAGCTAAAATGCAAAAGAATCCAGCTGGTGGATTATAATCCACATTTGTAATCCCAGCACTCAAGAGGCTAGTGTTGGAAGATAATGAGATTGAGAGCACCCTGGGCTACATAGCCAGATCATGTCTCAAAACAACAAAACACAGAACCAAAATATGTAAATAAATATACAAATAAATAAGCAAAAGATACTCAATATATCTCCATGTAATAAAGATGCACACATAAATTTTTTGAACACCAATCTCCAAACTTATAATTGTGAAAAAGATTAAAATCATGTCCAATATTTTAAACTATTAAAGAAATATTTTATGATTGTTAATCAGTTTTGAGTTAAAAACCAAACCATTTTCCACAAAGGCTGGGGAACTTTTGTAGATGCTGAGCCAGGGGCTTGTGATACCTCTGGTAAGAAGCTCCCGGGAAACTTAGTCCCAAGCTACCATCCAGGAATTGATTCTCCTTCCTAGAAACAGGAGCAAAGAATGTATTCTTGGTTGGGAAAGGAGAAGTGGCCACAATGGTGACACAACGCTCCAGGGTACACATCTTGACTGTGTCTGTGTACCAGGTAACTAAGGCTGACATTGCTTACAGCTTACCTATTACCCTTTCTGTTTTTCTTTTTTTATTATGAGAATACCAATTTTGTTTAATATTTAATGTCCCTGGTTTAAGATATTCTGCTCACCAGAGTGTCCTAATACTAGGAATACATGTATGATTCAGTTTGGGTAGATATGATCTAAAGAGAAATGTATTTTTCCTAATTAAAAAACAGATGCAGTTGGGATGGGCATTTTCCCCTTTTCCCTTTCCCTTTTTTTTTTTTTTTTTTACTTTTTGTGCCTGGAAAGTGGCTGCCAAGCCTGGATTGCAGAGCACCTGTTCCTGGAACCACGAGAATGGATTCATAGACAAAGCAGGTGGAGCCAGGGTCCAGACACCTCTTGACAGCTTCCTGGACTGCCTCTGGATATCACATTATGTGAGAAAAATAAACAAATGTGGTGACACTCTTATTATATGCCCCAACTGCAGTCCTTAACAGAGACTCCAATACCATCACCCTTGTGACTTGCAGTCCTTGTGATTCTTTGTCTAGGACTACCCCTTTGCACACTGGGCGCTGTGTTCACTAGTTGTCTTAGTCATTCAGGTGCTATAGTAAGGTACCTTAGCGCAAGTAATTCATAAATAACAGAAATTTATTGCTCACAGTTCTGCAGATTGAGATGTCTAAGATCAAGGTGACAACAGATTCGGTGCCGAGCAAGGGCTTGTCCTTCACAGATGGTGCCTTCTCTGTATGCGCACATGGTGGAAGGGGCAACTGATCTCACCTCTTAGTACCATCACTTCGGGGGCTAGGCTTCAACATAAGAATTTGGAAGGAAGGATCACAAAAATTAAGACCATAGCATTGTTTTACACTGTTTGGGTCAGAAATGGGCACAAAACTTAAGCCAGAATAATCTGAAAAAGTCGTAAAAGACTGACTTTCTCTATCTGTGGATTTGGAGCTGCAATTATACAAAATCTGGAACTGTGGCAGCCATGTTGTTGTTGTGAGGAGAAAAGCTGCAGAGAACAAAGTTAGTGAAAATCCAAACTGGTAATTTGGGTAAATATGACATCATTTGAGTCCCTATATCAAACTGTGCCTGAAGCCAGAACTAACTTTGGACTTTCTAATTATCTAAGCCAACAATTTTTTTCCTCTGTTAAACTTGTTAGGGTTTCCTTGCTCCAGAGAGGACAGAAGAAGTCCTTATTAATTCAGAGGCTCACAAGGATGGATGCTGATGGAGGGGAAATTCTTGAGAGCACCCCTCTTGGGGAAGGCCTCACAACTAATGAGCTGGTATGTGCTTCTAAGAACAGGGGAGCTTAGTTTAAGAAAAGCCTATTCCATGAGTGTCATTCTCCTTCCTATTTGGACCCACATTTTGATCTTTGGGCTCAATGAGAACAATTTTGTCAACTCTGAAAATGAGGCCAATCTTGGGAGAAAACGGGTCCATTTTGTTTGGCTTGGGGGAGGGAAATGGAGGCTAATGGAATGTCCTGTGGTGGGTGATCTGCTCCTCTGTCAGGAACCACAATCACCAGGGAAACACTGGCTTTCATAAAATTGTCTCTGACACCATTTTAATTTCACAAATTACTGTCAACCGGAGCTGCAAGGAGTTATTTTTAAACTAAATCTACTTGGCAGGCTGTGGGGCAGGCTCTAAGAGTGCTGCTTATAAATGGCCCCAGAACTTCCGATGTGAAATACCTGGCACTTTGCAGGGAGCCATAACCCCGAGCAGGTGGAAAGGATTCTGCCCAGCTCAAAGTAGGGAGCTTCAGGGCTTGGAGGACAGAGGCCAAGCCAGATCCTGATGGACCCAGATCTTTGCTGACTTAGTGTTTATTTATGTTTTTGTTTGTTTGTTTCTAGGCTGGGCTGAGATGACTTGAGAAAACATGTTACATTGGCAAAGAAAAGAGAGAACCACCCTTCGAAGTAAGGTACACCAAGTTGTCAAATGTGTGGCTATATGTCCTCTTTTTGTAAACCATCCACTGAGAATAAAAAGCATTTCTGAGGGTAATTCAGTGTCTCTTCTGAGCCCACCACACCTTAAGTTCACTGTCTTCCAGTTTACCCTGAGTTCCAGGAATCCACTTGTCCTGTGGGAACTATGGGTTTTATTGTCTCCTTTGGGATTTGGGCACAGTAGAAATGGTTGCCTGGGATGAAGAGATCTGGGCTTTTTCTCCTCCCCTCCATTCTAGATTAGATAAAGGATATCCATTCTTGTCACTGCCTAATATGAAGAGGTCAGGCTTCTAAAATGATCCATGTGATTGTTCTCCTCCAAGGCCTTGCTTGGTCTTTACCTGTCCCCATTCCCTGCTTGCCCTCCTCCTTTTCCAGCTACTACCAAAGGAGCAGCTGCAACACTGATATTCAACACACAAAAGCTTTGATCTCTAACCAACTCCTGTTCTTTATTGTTTCACAACTCTCCCCATCTTCCCTCTCTCTTTCTTCTTCTCACACTTGCCTTTCCATTTAGACAGACACATTGTCTTACACCAATATTAATCAGGTATTACTTACACAAAGCTGTGGATGGATGCTCCTGTACAGCTGTCTCCACCATCACCCCAAACTCTGTAGGACCATCAGCAAGACCCTTGTTTGCCCAGCAGCCATACAAGATGAAGATGATAGCCCCATATAACAGCTAGGATGCTGAGGCTCAGAGATGGTATAACATTTGCCTGAAACACCAAGCTGCTGACAGAGCTGGTCTCTTTGACTCTGAAGCTATCACTCCCATCATTCTCTCTCGTGTGCAGCCTGTTTCCTTAGGATGAATGCATCCACAGCAGTAGGTTCTGGGGGATACAGCAGTGTAGGTAGGATAAGGATCACTGCCTGGAGACTCACTGGCATGCTCGCTTGCACCTGGTAGCTACAATGGGTTTGGGAGAGAGGGGTGAGTTAGTGTCCACCTTGGTTCTCTTAAAAAAAATAAATAAATAGAGAGCTTTATCTCTGAGCCCAGGCCACAGCTGGAGAAAAATACAAGTGAAATAGAGTCCTTGTGTCTCTGAAAACCACTGGCTGCCTTCCTGGGGTTGAGTCATGTCTCTGCTTCAGGAAAGTGCCATTAATTTGGTGCAAGAGATGAACAAATACAAGTACAGTATGTCACAGAGCTCCCAAAATGAACTGAAAACTTTCTGGGTTGTATCCACAAGCGTGGGCTGAAAGCAAGACTACAGAAGGTATTGATAGGCCTGGAGCTTGAAAACATTCCTTTGGAGCAACTATGAGGCCACTCAGCATCTTACTGGGCTATAAGTTCTTTAAAAATGCCTTTTTTGTTGGCTCAGAAAAGTTTTTTCTTCAAAAGATGCTCTTTTCAAATGATAATGAGTTTGAACAGATGAGATGAATGAAGATTATACTCAGTCTGCAGCAGTTACTCCAGGGGTGTGGATAGAAGTAAGTGGGCAGCAGGAAAGAAAGAAAAAAAATCATCTTTGGACTTTCTGTCTTGGAGATGGTTGGATTCCACAGGCTGTGGCCTAATGTCATGAAACTGGTGATGCCTTTGGTTTTTAGCTGGAGGATCTGAGAATGGGAGCAGCTCCTCTCAGAGAGGATTTGGATTCTAATAAGTACTGGGGCACTTGTGGTGGAAGGGAGCCTGCTGCTCAGAGGGTGATTCCAGAGGGTCTTCCTCCATAATGTTGCTGAGGTTCTTGTAGAAGTGTGGAGAGGAAGCCAGAAGAGGCTATGGTGATCAGACCAGGGACTTGTGCCTGAGCTAGAGACAACCAGTGTCAGAGGTGGAGGGACATTTGGATGGTGATAAACCATACCAGTGGGAGCCCCTTTTTGGCTTCAGGAGCACCTGAATGTACAGCTCTCCATTTCCCAAGGCTGTTGCTTATTACTGGTGTGAACTCACAGGGATACTGAAGGACTGAGTCTCTCACAGTGTTTCTTGGGGTCTCAGAACCCTCTTAGTTTGCTATTGTTAAAGTCCTATGCTGGAAGGGTGTCATAACTCCTCCTTGCAGTCTTAGAGGAGGATGAACCCACATTCCAAAAGCGACAGAAAGAAAATGACTGGTGTCTTGTCACCAAATAATCTCCTCCTGCTGCCCCTAGAACTCTCCCAGGCCACTTTCTTCCTCTCTTAGCCTCCAGCCTCCTTCTCTAATTAATTCCCTTGCCTCCTCCCATTCTAGCGTTGTGCAGTCCAACAGCTGGAGAAATCTTTGATTTTCCTAAGGGAGCTGCCTCCAAATCATTTCTTTCCCTTGGCTGACTCTACGTGGCTCCCAAGCCCAGGTTCTGGGCTAACTGTTCAGATGCCTGCCAGCTGGCTTCCAGCAAGAGCCCACTTGAGGTGCCGATGGGATGAGCAGATTAATCCACATGTACACTGCCTCCAGCCTAGCATTCTCTGCCTAGCCTGAGGCAGGCTCTTCTGACTCCAGATCTGTTCTGAGCAGGAGCAGCAGGGAAGGGGCAGGGATGCTGAAGCTGCAGGGAGCATCCAGAGAGAATACTTGGCTCCAACCGCCCACCTCCCACCCAGTCACAGGGCTCTGGGGTCAAGCGTGCATGCTGCCTTCCCCTCACTCAGCAGGCAGAGCTGGCTACTTTCCAAGAGACTCAACCCTGGAATCCAGGCCCTTCTCCTCCCCTTCCTCTTCTACACCCCAGAGAGCTTGGATCAAAGCAAGGACAGAAGTGAATGGGTTTCATGGAAGCACAGTCGTGTGGAAAGGCTGGGAGAGAGACGTGGTTAGCTTATCTGTCAGCAATTTAAACCTAGAAGGTTTCCAGTAATGACTGAGCTGGAGAATTGACCCAACTTTTGGCCTTCTGCCAGTTGGCAGAGGCCTAGCCAGAATGAGGCTGCAGCCTACAGGCCTGAAGCATTAGCCTCCAGGAGAATGAGCCCTACACTTCAGGACATTTATCCCAGCTCCAAAGACCTGCAAGGTCTGGCCCACCTATGAAAGTGTGAGACACACTCAGAAGCTTGCCCAGACCCTGTGTTGCCTGGTCTAACATGAGGTGGAATGGAAGATGCTGATAAAAGGCCTAGGAATCTTCAAGTGGTGAAAAGCACTGAGAGCTAGTTAGCTTGACACCTGATGATCTTGGGCATGTAACTTAAGCAGATAGAGCCCAGCTTCCAGTTTGTCAAATAGGAAAAAAAAATTGTCTATCTTTAGGACTTTAGTTTGCAAGGAATAAATGAGTTAGTCCATATGAAATACTGAGTGTCATGCCTGGCACGAAATTAGAACTCAAAAATGTAGCTAGTATCAATTAATTCTTAAAAGGACCCTGAATATTAAAAGCAGACTTTAAATGCCCAAGAATTTTATTTCAGAGCATCTAGTTCCTGCTTGTAACAGAAAATCATTCACCTCCCCCTTCCTGGGGACATAGGAAGATGACACCTGCTTGTACCTCAGTCCCAATCTCCTTCCCGTGTCCATTAAAGTATGTGCTGGAGGCCAACACTGTCCCATCCATCAGGAAGCCTCAGAGGCAGACTGAGGCTTTCTTTTTACCTTTCTCATCTTCTCAAATGATTGTTTTTACATCCTGTTTAATGCCTTGCTTAGTACATACTTACACCTCTCAGTGCTGTGACATCTATCCATTCATACATCCCTCCTTCATCCAATGAAGATTTAGTGATTACCAACTATGCCCGCTGTATATCAGATATGACAAACGCGGCCCATGAGAATAGGATGCACATAGTTTTCATCCTTGTGAGTCTATCAAGAAGCAAATATTGAATAAGTGTAGCACAAATATTTAATTACTATTGAATAACATCTGGGAATGCCCACAAACCAGATAACTCAGCTCAACCACCTGAACCACTTGCTGCTCTCCTCGGGGTTCCAGGGGCAATGGGGATAGGGTGTTGTTTTGGGTTCTCATGGTCTTTGAAGCCAAATTTCTGCTTCCTTAGTTCATGAACCACCTAACCCTTTTATATGTGCTTTGCTGTTCCACACTGTTTTACCCAAGAGTGGGTGTTTCTATTTACCCAAGACTGGGTATACTCTATTTCTATTTCTCCTCTGCTATGTAAGACAACTTATAGATTGTTGGACATGCCTAGAAATTTTTATGGGGAGGAGATAGAGTAGGGATTCATTTGTACATTGAGCATCACTTTTCTTAAAATATCCTGTAGATACTCCAGAATTCCATCCTATCCCAAGTCTTACTCAAACATTGTTTCTGGTCCCACAGCACCTGGATGACTCCTTCCAATGCTCTCTTCTTCTCTTAGATAAACATGAATTTCTCTCATCTTTTCATAAGTAGCATTTTGCTATTTATTTTACCTGTTGCTTAGGTTCCTGCCAATCCCTGAGGCCCTCACCTTTTACCTGGAGCTGATAACTATGGCATTTTCCTAAGCAAAGGGCTTTTCACCAAAGAACAGAGGGCTGTCAGCTGCTAATACATTTTTGAACCTGGTCATGCAGTCAGTGGGGTGGGGCACCTGCCTCAAGAGGATGAAGGACAAATATGCATTAGCCAGAAGGTGAGAAGGAAGAGAGAGGACTCAAAAAGCCCATGTGACGAAACCACAATGAGTGAGGGGTGATGGGGATGAGGATGAAACTGGAAAAAGATGCAGGACATCACTCCCTACTGAGAAAACTGAGTAGATCTTAAAAAGCATTTTAAGGAATCTTCCCCAATGCTCAGCTGCAATCTATTTGTCACTTCCAGCCTCCATTACTTGCTCTGTTCCCTGGGGGTGCACAATAGGATGATACACCTAGGACAGTCCTCTTGTCCTTTCCCTGGCAGGGGACATTTTCAGTGCTAAAACATCATTCTAAAATATGAATTGAAACGCAGCCCTCCCAAGCATGTGTCAGCCTGCTCTTCCTTCCTTGTACCCCATCCGTACACCTTAGATTCAGTGTGAAACTCACAGAAATAAGCAGCATCTGATGCTCCCTTCTTTGTGCACCCTTGATTCCCCTTGGATAGGAGTGCCTGGATAGAAGCAGGAGCTAGAGGGAGCCTCTCTTTCTTAGGCTGGCAGCTTTGACTCCTGGAAGCTTTGATTACAGTAAGATGTTTTCCCTGCAACATTTCCAAGGCATTTATTTCTGTTTGTTTCTTAAAATCTGAAGTACCCCAGCCTAAAATGATCCTTCATGCGCATTACAAAGAATGAGACAGTCCCTTGGGGCTGGTGCAAAGTTTGGCTGGAGGAGCCTAGGCTGGAGTTCAGCCCACCTTGAGTTCATCCTTTGTGTGGGCTGCAAACTGCACAACCAAATAAGGGAGCCCTGCTTAAAACAAGCTGTATGGTCATCCACGAGGAAGCGGAGGCTCCAGTTGGTGCAGAGCTGGAATTACCACTCATTCCAGCCCTCCTGGTTCATGACCAGGCACACTATAGAATAAACCATGGCCCAGCTTGATGAGACACAAAGGGCCAGACAGGTGTGGGTTCAAATACTGCCTCTTTCTAGTTATATGAACCTGGGTTTTCTGAAGCCTTATTTTGTCATCTATAAAATAGTAGTAAATATTCGTATCACCCAGGGCTGCTGGTCGGGGTAAAGAGAGACTGGATGTAAAGCTTCCTTGCTTGAAGTTGACACACATCAGATGTTCGTTGGCCTGGGCTGACAGCCGAGATGGAGGGGCTGACCAAAGCAGGACAAGAGGCTTGAGTTCAAGTGCCAGGAGATCTGAGAAGTAGTGGGCTCCATCTCCTTCCAGTGACTATAGCCTCATGATTAGTGAAGTTGGGAAGCAGTCATCCACCTCCTGCTCCATAGAGTCTTACTACTGCAGGGCCTGGGCACAGCCTAGTAGGCATGACATGGCTCAGAGCTTGAGAAACAAAGAAAAATAGAAAATCAGTCTCTGGGAAATATCAAAACAAAGTTTCTTGTAGTTTAGGGAGCTGGGGATACATCTTGGGAGATCAGTGAAGAACTGGGACTGGTGGTGGAAGAAGAGGCTTTCCTAATAGAAAATAGCCATAGAGGGACACCTGGGCTCCACCTATGCCAGCAATTCACCAAGAACAGGGGAAGGGCAAGTGAGAGATTTAATCTTCTCCGAGAGGCCAAAACTTGATTTTCCTGTCTCAGGCTTTGGAGTCCCAGTTGAGTTTCTTCAGTCACTGATGTGGATTTCATGGGAGGTCAGATCTGCGCCTCATTATCTCATTCTATAAAAAGTGATTATTTGACACCTGTTTTATTGCAGGTGCTATAATAGACACCTAAGTTACAAATGTAAATAAGATATAAGGGAATTCCAGGGACCGGTGAGTTAGCTCAGTGGTTCCACCGCCTGCCTCACAAGCGGAAGGACCCGAGTTCAATCCGCGGTACTAAATAATAATAAAAAAAAAGATATAAGAGAATTCCTTATTTGATTTTAATTACTAATATGTGTACAAGTATGAAAGTGTGTGTGTGTGTGTGTTTGTGTGAGTATGCAGACGTGCTTGTGGGTAGGGCTGGTGCAGATCTTTGTAAATGGCTGTGATTGCCTATGTCTATTCATATATTCAAGTCTCCGTGTCAATGCTTGACTTTGGACATACCTAAGTTTATGATAGTGTGTATGTAGGTAAGCACTGAAATGTCTCTGTGCATATCCTCTTCTCCAATAATTAAGAAAAATTAAGAAAGGGTAAATTCCATGGATTTATGTATGTCAAAAGGGGTTTATGATTGGAGAGCATTTTGTTCTGGGAACTCTGGGTCCTGGGTGTGTGTATTGCCTTGCATCATGCCTAGCTCATGCACAGTAGGGTGGACACAGGTAGAGGTGAGAATTTGAAGAAGCAGATAGGCACAAGAACCAACAGGGCAAGGCAAGCAGGAATAAGGACCCAGGAAGGTAAGGTCAGAGTAAAAGAATTTGTCAACTCCAGGGATTAGCACTGGCAAGGAGTTAAAGCTCCAGGCAGGAGCTGAGGGCTTGACAGTTACCAGAGGACTAGAGAAAGTAAAAGATCATGGCCAAGGTGCCCTTGAAAACCATCAGAGCACCAGGTGATGTTAAGACAAAGGCTATTTTAGGCAGAAGCTCATCAAAACTGCCTGAAGCATGGCAGCCACAGGCTGGCTTGGGTACCAGTCAGGTCAGTGTCTGAAGGTCATTTGGCTTTTCCTGAGACGAGAGCCACTGATGTTGCCAGTGAAGACTGAGCTTGTTGAGTAGGATGGAGACAAGAGGGCATAGACGGAAGGAGCTGTGTTAGACAGGACACTGAGGTCACCTACAAATATATGATTTTTGTTTACTGCTCTCCTTATGATGGTTTGTCATTTAGATGTGCTTCTTTAAAATTTATGCTTCCTTAATATCATTTTTATTATGCAGTTAATCACCAGAAGGAAAGGGAAAAGGGAGTGTCTCTGAATGCTTCTATTTCATTTGCTTAATGGAGCGCTCAGAGCAGGAGAGAGAAAGCTCCCTAATCATTTATTTTGGTAATTGGAGTTATATTTGAGAGTTTCTGACAGTGTCATCCAGCTTCTCTGGGCAGGGAGACTGACTGTCTTTATCTTGGTGCCCATGAAGGGATCCAGATGTGCCTTCCAATGCCATGCTGTCTTCTGGGAGAGCAGATAACAGTATTGATAGGAGGAGGAGGGCTGAGGAGTATGGCAGAGGCACCCTTGCAAAGCCTGCCAGGGCTTGGAAGAGAATTAAATCTTATTTCCCACAGTAATCCAGGTTGTTGGTTTCTGGGCTGTGGCAAGGATTTCAGATGTTAATTCCAATCTTTTCTGCTGTAGCTGGATTTGCTTTCCACCCTGGGCTTGTGAACTTGGGTTGATTTGTATGGTTGCTTGGCTCTGTACTTAGCACTGGGCTGGGGGAAGTGCAGGGGCTACTGGGATAGGCCCCAAAGGTAAGATGTTTCCTTTCAGAGCTGCTTGGCTTGATTTCTAGGAAGTGGGATCACATTTCTTCTCCAAAGGACAGACAGCAGCGTGTCCTTTGGTAAGAGCACTGGCTAAGTAAGGTAGAAGGGTTCCAGTGCTGATCCAGCAGGAGAGGTGAACAGCAGCAGAGCACAGTGGTTAAGAGGGTGGGCTCCAGAGCCAGGTGCTCTAATGCACATTTACTGTGTAACCTTGGGCACATTATTTGTCTCTGTGTCTCAGTTTCTTCATTCATAAAATGGAAATCATAATGGTACCTGTTTCCTGGGGGTTTTATTAGGATTGAATATATATATAGTATGGGTTAAATATAGTTTATAGTTACCCTTTGGCATCCATACAGGATTGGTCCTGGGACCCCTGTGGGTGCCAAAATCTATGGATGCTCAAGTCCTTTATATAAAATGCCACAGTATTTATATCTAACATATATACAACTTCCTGTATACTTTAAACCATCTCAAGATTGCTTATAATACCGAACACAGTGTAAGTGCTAGGTAAACAGTTGTTATACTATACTCTTCAGGGAATGAAGACAAGAAAAAAACCTGTACATGTTCAGTACAGATGCAAATTTTCTGCCTAATGCTTTCAATCCCCAGATGGTTGAATCTGTGGATACAGAACCTGTGGATGTGAAGAGCTTAGAACAGGGCCTGGCACACAGTTCAACTGTCTGATGTTATTAATTTGGCCATATCTGTAAAGTGGAGATGGGGTAGTGCTGACTGTAGAAGGTAATTATAAAGGCTGAGTAAAGTAGTGCTTACAATGTTTGCCTAATATCTGGCAAACAGTAAGCTTCAGTAAATGCAAGCAGCTGTTGCTGTGGCTGCTAATGAAAGCAGCCTGGACTCCTGGTTGGGGAGCAGACAGCTTGGTGATTCCAGTGAGACACCCTGCTTATCACCTCTTCGAATAGGAGGAGACTGAGGCTCCTTACATCGTGACAGCTTTGCAGAGAGATGTAGCCCAGATCCTCAGCCCGCTCTAGGCCTGGCTGTGTGTCCCATGTCTTATCGACCCAGGGAGGCGTCAGACTGAGGGGGCTGTTTCCTTCATGGAAGAAAAATGCCTGTGCCTCTGAATCCCTGCCGTGTGTGAGACAAGGGAGGAGCAGGCAAGAATGGGCATGAGGCCAGGGAAGTAGGAGAAGGAAGGAATGTGTGGGAGAAGCGAAGAGACGCCTGGGCTCCCACCGCTGGAAACAACGCACCCTGTCTGGAGGTTTGCTGGGTCCTGGATCCCTTCCCAACCCCTCTTAAACACGACATGCATGTGACTCAGCTGGCACCCTCCTTCATCTCCTGAAGACCCGCTTGCAGAAGGATGCTGGAAGAGCCATATGGGAGGCCAAGTATCCCGTAGGTGCTGGAATTAAAAGTCTGGGCCAACACCTAAGTAGATTAAGAGATTTCTTGCTCATTCTTTGGGTGCAGCTAAACCTGCATGGATGACAAACATGCAGACTTGAGTGGAGGACATAGAGAGGCCAGGCTTTTGGTTTGCATATGGGCTCCTAATCCCAGGGTCCCAAATGGGACCCTAACCAGAGGAGCCCTATCCTTGTAACAGCTGATATCAGCAGCCTCCTAAGCTAATACTATTTCTCAACTTCCTAAGCTCTCTATTCTTCCATATCTTGTCTAAGAGAAAAATCAGCTCCTCCTGATTGAATAGTCAACATTTCACTACTGTGCAGTTGAATTATTTAACAAATGATAATAACACACTATCATTCACCTAATGCTTACAGGAGCCAGACTGTCCTGGGTGGTTTATGTAGTAGGTTCTGCACTCAGATTACTGAACTTTCTCTGTGGAATCTCAGATAAATGTATTTAACTTCTAAAGCCTTATTTTGCTCACTGGTTCACTGGAGACTATCCCATAGTAAGGGATCGTCCTAAGGATGAATAAGGTACATATGTATGGTAGACATGGCACTGGGTCACTTACGTCCCCTTTCAAGAAAGATCTAGCAGACCAGCATGGGGAGATGGGCACAGCCTCCAGCTGCTAGCTCCTTCAGCTTCTGCCTCAGCTGCAGAGAGCTGCTCTGTAGAAGGTCATGCCTTTGCTGAGGAGGCCATGGTGTAACACATGAGCACCAGAAAATGAAAGATAAACCTTAGGAAGACCCAGGAGCCTGTCAAATCCATAAAAGTGTCAGTGCTTCAGTGCTAGGACATCTTCAAAGTAAAGGATAAATTATTGAACCTAGGCCTCTTGTCATGACAAAGGAAGCATAACTTGGGTACCCAGCGAACAACATTTGATTAGGCTTTTATTCTGGAGAAATGAAGGCTTACTTACATACAAAGTTCTGTACACAAATATTTATAGTGGTTTTATTTGTAACAGCTCCAAAGTGTTCCTCAACAAGTAAATGAATAAACAAACTATGGTATATCTTCTATACTATGGGATACTACTCAGAACAATGGAATAAAGTATTGATATACACAACTTAGATCAATCTCCAGAGAATCATGTTGAGTGAAAAAAAAAGCCAATCTGAAAAGATTATATAGCCTATGATTCCATTTATATATGATTCTTGAAATGACAATGTTAAAGAAATGAAGACTGTTAGTTTCAAAGAGTTAAAGATGGGGCTGAGGTGAAGAAAAGTCGGAGTGGCAATAAAAAGGCAACATAGAGCATCCTTGTGGTGATTAAATTGTTCTGTGTTTTAACTGTGTCAGTCATTATCTTGGTTTTGATCATATACTGGAGCTTTGCAAGATGTAAACATTAGACAAAACTGGGTAAAGGGCATATCTAATCTATAATTACCTCAAAATAATGGTTTAATAATAAAAAAGAAGACAATGGCCAATGAGTAGAGCTTTGGACTGTGTGGTTGGTTACCTATTTTGTGTAGGCAGAGAATAGGCTGGAGGTAAAAATTATAAATACATACATATTAGACTCATGGCAGTCGGTTAGGGTTTCAATGGGGAAAAATGGAATGTTGGGAACAAGAAGTCTGTGGGTAGTGGTATGTTGATGAACCTATGGGAGATGGCACAAACTGTGAAGGGCACCAGAAAGCACCTACCATAGAAGATACTAAAAGGCCAAATTGACAAATGACCTTGTTAGCTGATATTAGCCAGATTCTACATTTGACTTCCCAGATCTTGCCATGGTGAGAACATGAATAAAATGACCATGGTAAAAGAGATGAAGACTATCAGTGGGCTTCATCATGAACTCATACCAATCAAGGCTGATCTAGCTAATGAGTAAATTGCTGCAGACAGAAACCGATGCCAGGTCCCCAATATATAGTACTATGCCTTGAGGAGACCAACCAGGCATTAGATTCTAAGTTGACAACACTAGACTTCTTCCATCCCGCAGTGTCAGTGGCTTATTTTCATAGGATTAGACATGCACCCTGAGTTTCAATTTGCCTTTTCTGAACACAGCTACTGTCTGTCAGACTTTTTAAATGCTTGATCCATTGGCATAAAATCTCAGATTACATCACAGTAGATCAGTGAGACACATGCTGTATCAAAGAAGTTACAGGAGTAGGTGGGATCTACAAGCCCCCTCAGATTGTTCACCATCCAGAGACTACCAGGCAGATGGAGTAGTGGCGTGGCTTGTTGAAGGAATAGTTGAAACAGCAGCTTGAAGACAATAGTCTGCAAGGATGGGATGCTACCCTCTAAGTACATAAAGTATAAGCCTTTTGTGTGATGTGTCCCAATTAGGAAAGATGTGTTAATCTGGAAACCAAGGCATAAAAGCTGGAATGGTCCCATTCCAAATGGAAGACCTTTAGATCTCTAGTCTCTGCAGAATCAAGAGATCTCCAGCAATCTACCCTCTATGCTCTTGCATATGTTATTTCTTCTGTTTGTATTACTTCCCATTCCCACTTAAACACTTTTCCCACCAGCCTATTTGGAGTAAAATTTAGATGTTACTCCCACCATGAAGTCTTCTTAATCCCAACCCTGGACAAGGTGCCCTTCTAGGTGTCCCTGGCACTGTGCCTCTCCCCTCCATATACTGTGGCATCTGTATTCCCATTCTGATCACTCCCACCCTACCCTACACCCACACCCACACCCTCACCTACGGAGCTCTATAGAGCTAGAGGCTAGCTTGTATCCAGTGACTGTTGCATTCCCAAAGCTAACAGAGTATCCACCCATAGAGTAGATGCTCCATATCCATTGAATAACAAACAATGTAATAAAAGGTGGAGCAATGGATACCAGGCAGGCTTAAGATGCAAACACTGGTGGGTCTTCTCTTTCAGCCATGTTGTAGGTGCCCCCAAAGGAGGCTTCTGCTTTCTGAGTCCTTCCAAGGGCACAATTTCAGCAGCAGATCATATGCCATCATTTAAGAGCACATCCTGTTTCATTGGGTTTTATGCTATTATCTGATCACAAGGATCAGGTTTCACCATTTCCAGTTGACCTGCCCCTAATTTAAAGCATAAATTGATCACTTGACTCACCCTCTTTTTAGTCAGTAAATCCTTCTAGATAAGACCGAGGGAATTCCTGCCCAGCCTGAACCATGCTCCCTTCATTCATCCATTATACAGTTTTTCCTATCCAAGCAGAAGTGTTTCTCTGTGTCAGTTTCCTAGGGCCTACACACATATAAGTGTAATGGGGAGACATATTTTCTGTGTCCTGTGTAGTGACTTTGGCTTTGGCTTGAAACTCGGCACTGTCGCTTGAAATTTATTCCACAAGATCCACTTGCTTTTGCCCAAATCCCTCTTATTACTGGACCCTTCTCTGTTCTGGGCCTCAAGCACTCTCATCAACTGAGCCTCTGATCTTGGTTAGCAATGAACCATACTTATTAGGCCACACGTGCTAAAACAATAGGTGAGTTTGAGTTTCACTTCTTCCATTTGTCAGCCATGTGATTTTGGTCAATTGATTTAGCCATTCTACACTTAATTTTCCTTGCTTGTATGGTGGATTTAATAATGGTGCCTTTCTCTCTCTTTTTTTGTTTTGTTTTGTTTTGAATGTATTTCATCTTTTGTTTTTGCACTTTATTAAATTATTTTATTGGTACATTGTAGGTATACAACACATTTACATTTCTCATTGGGAATTGTACCTTTACATAATGCATCTTGGTTCTTATTTTTTCCCCATTCCTAGCCCTCCCTTCACCCCCTCCACCCTTCCCTATTTACAAAGACTTTATTTCCATTTTTTCCATTTCTCAGCAGTTTTCCTTTCCCTTCTTTCCTTTCCTCTGCCCCTCCCACTACCCCTACCCCTTTGGACCTTTTCTTCCTATTTTACATTTTCAATTATTCATTTTAATCATTGGTACATTTTAGGTATACAATATAACGACATTCATCATTGGAAATTTGCACCTTTACATAGTCTCTCTTGGTTCTTACTTTTCACCCTTGCCCAGCCCTCCCTTCAACTCCCCCATTCTTCCCTATTTACAAAGATTTTGTTCCTATTTTTCCATTTTCTCATATTAATCCCACTCCCTTCTATCCTTTCCCCTAGCCCTCCCACTTCCTTCCCCTTTGCCCCTTTTCTTCCTATTTCACATTACCTATTATACATGGAGTACTACTCAGCCATAAAAAATGAGAAATTAGAGAGATTTATAGCTAAGTGGATGCACATTGAGGCAATACTCTTAAGTGAAATAAATAGGACACACATGTATAAATACCGAATAGTTTCTCTGGTGTGAGAAACTGAAAGTGTAAATAAGGACTAAATGGTGCCTTTCTCATAAGGCCTAAATGAGATTATACAAGTAAAGGGCCTTGCATGTAGTAGATGCTCAAAAATATTAACTGTTGCAACATTGTAGTTCCACTCTCTTCTGTGGGGGCATGTTTTAAGACCTTCAGTGGATGCATGAAGCTTGAAACTTCAGATAGTCCTGGACCCTGTATGTACTGTGTTTTTTCCTATACATATTACCTATGGTAAAACTTAATTTATAGCTTAAGCACAATAAGAGATTAACAGCAAATAATAATGAAACAGGACAATTACAGCAACATATTATAATAAAAATTATTTAAAACATATGGATTATTTATGTCTGAAATTTTCCCTTTAATATTGTCAGTCTGTATCTGACCTATGGTAGATGCAGCCATGGAAAACTTTATTAAGGGGACTCCAATACTAAGGTCTTTCCAGTTCTTCTCTTTTAATTTGTGACCAAGAGTCATGAAACTGGGGTTTCAGATTCAACTCTTATATTTCCCGGCTTTGTGACCTTGAACGCATCACTTAACCTTTCTGACCTGTAGTTTGTTATGAGCATAAGAGGCACAGACATGCCACCTCAGGTGCTTCTGTGGAGACAAGAGATCTGTGTGAAAGTACATCTACACCGTGGAGTACTGTACAGGATGAAATAAGCAAGCTGCAGCTTCACACAAATGCATGTGTGTATCTCAAATAAATATTGAATGTAAGAAACTACAATAGCACACATACTTTTGTTTTCCAGGTTCATCCAAAGGATTGTATGTTTTAGAATTCCATTTTTAATGCTGAATAATATTCTATTGTGGATGTATATGTATATACCACAAACTATTCATGTTGATGAATACTTGGGTTATTTTCACCTTTTCACTATCATGAGTAATGCTTCTATGAACATGGATGTACAAATATGTTTCAGTCTCTGATTTTAGTACTTTTGTGTATGTATATGCCTACAAGTGGAATTGCTGTAACTCTTTCTGCTTTTAAGCCAAAGGAATGGACTTCCTCCCCTTACTAAAATTTTTGTATAATTCGCAGCTGATGAGAGGGATAAATATTGAGGTGTTGGATGAAGCAAGGAAGTGACAGAAGCCTTGGCCATTCAAAACAGAAGTGAGAGGCAAATGGAAGTTGGAATTCCTTGGGTCTCATCTCAGTTCCTGTGTGTCCCAGCATGCACTGTGGCTCCTTGTGCCCAGAAACCAGGGTGGCATGGGAATAGAAACCTCCTCATTAGCCTGGAAGAGAACAGACAAGAGCAAGTGGGCTATGCCAGAGAACTTAGAATCATCTCAGCAACAAACAAACAAACAAACAAACAAACAAAAACAACAAAAAAACCTAGGGGACAAGAGGATAATTTAAAACTAGAAAACAAATTTCCATTAGCCCTCCTCCCTGTCTAGCTAGGTGAAAGGAGGTGAAAGGTGAGGGAGTCAGAAGGAAGAGAAGGAGTGGGAAGAGATCAGGGGCAGGATGGAAAAAGTAAAGAAGGTAGGACCTGAAGAGGTAGAGAGAACAAAGAGCAAGAAGACAGTACAGAAGGAATAGTATTTTCTGGGGGGAAAGAGCATCAAAAGTGGACATCTCTGGCAATTGCTGCTGGAGTCCAGAGGAAAATAACACCCCGTCCATCTCAGTGACTGGCACTGTATTTTATGGGGCCTGAAAACATAAATGCAGCAGCACTGACAGAAGCAGGCATATTTAAATCAGTGAAACAGAACATTCCTCAGCCTGACCCTCCGGGAGTGCATTCCTACCTAATATATTATTGACAGGGCTGACTTTTATCAAGACGTTTGGGCCTACTGTGTAATAAATGTGTATCGTCTGCTCTTTATCACCCATTATCTCATGAAAATAATTGTCTTAATTTCATTGTTAAAGTGATTAATAGGGCAAGTGTTAAAGGAAATTAATACTCAAAAGGAAGAATAACTCTAGGCAAAAAATAACTCCTCTGAATTGGTCTGGTGGTAAAGTTAGGGATTTTGTAGTTAATGAGCCTTAGAGAGTTAAATATAGACTCACCCAGGTGAGTAGCCAACTATGAGAGAGTGAGAACAAGATGGGAGAGATGGGGAGCTTGGAGAGAGGAAGAGAGAGTTATCTATGTGTCTGTGCCCACTCTCTGTGAGCTCATGGAGGGGAGGACAGTCCTGCAGGCTTCTCTGATCTGATGGAGCCCCAGATAGTGCCTGACCCCTGCATGGTGCCAGGAACTCAGGGCTCTATTCAGCCTGGTGTCCATGTGAGCTCCATCAGTAAGAGATGGCAGTGGCTCTTGCCAACTGGGGTTCTAGATTGAAGCTGCACTGTTAAAAATGGAAGTGGAAACAGCCAGGAGCAGACTGCTTCGCTGCCTCTCTGAAGTGAATAAGGGAAGTCAGCATGCTCTTCTCCTGTGTCCAGCTATGCTCCTTCTACCTCAGTGGCTGAGGCCTTGAGTCCTGTGACCAGGAAACTGAAAAGACAGCTCTGGGCCAGAACTGGTAGCTGATGCCTAGAGGGCTTCTAGTCTGGACCAGGTATTCCATCCCTAGAGGAGTTTTCAAATGGGAAATTGTGATTACCTTTGAAAAATTTCTCTTTATTTCATTTATTCCATGTTTATTAAGCCCCTGGGGTATAGCAGAGTCTACTGTAACAATTGAGCATAGAAAGACAAAAGGACTTAGCCCTTTAACTTAAGGAGTTTCCAGTCTGATGAACGCAAACATACACAAACAGATAATTACAACACATGCCTTGTCTGTTTAATGCTAACTCTCTTGGAAATTATTTATGTATCTTTTTCTCATATTTTTGAAGTTCCCATAGCCTCTCAACTAACAAAAACTTCTCGAAAGAACTTTCTCTGTGTGTTTGCCTCTAGGAGAAGGTAATGATCTGGAATGTGTGCTACTTATTCTGTGTTGTTACTGCCTGTTATTTTATGTCACTGAAAACGATTGTAATGCTTAGTGGATGACCAAAGGTTCTCAGGGATGGTGGTTCTGCTGCTGAGAAACATGACCACCATTGTGGAGTGTAAAAAGGGGAGCTCTACTGGGTCCAGGTATTTTCTGGGAAAGGAGAATAATAAGTGGGCTTTAGGAAGTATGGAAGGCCTTTGACATTAGGAAGGGCATCATTAATATCATGGCAACCAGGGGGCCTCTGGCCAAAACTTGTGTGAAAGAAGCTGGAAGAAACTCTGGCCCAAGGCATGCCATGACATTAGAGTCTAGAAGAGAACAGGCTAGTACTCATTCCCTGGAGGCCATCTCCACTGAGGCAGTGTGGAGGGCCCCGACACTGCTTCAAGCAGTGCCACACTCTGACCTTCAGCTCTGCCTGACATCTGCTCTGAGGGGCTGATTTTAGCATTGGCCTTTGGAGGGCTGAGAGTTCAGTGGCCACTTCAGCTGCATTTTTGAGGTTTTGTAGAGCTGCTGGGAGCATATAGATGACTAATATATAAAATCAGCATACCAAGGTCAGTGATACAAAGATGTATTCCACTAAGACTTGGTTCCATTTAAAAATGCCCTTTAAAATATGAGTATGGTGGCACACAAATATATGAAAAGTCAAATAAAAAGTCTCCTATGTGCTTTATATGTTGAAATCTGTTGAGGGGTAGGTATATAATTATTATTACAAAATTAAAATGGTGCAACAGCTCATGACCATTCTGAAAGCAAAGAGTTAAATGGAAAATAAAACATACAATGTGTTGGCTAGATAACTTCAGGAAGAAGCTTCTGTCCTTTATGAGGAAAGAAATATTTGTAAAATTTTAAATAACAACACAAGTTGAATGTAGAGATTAGGTTACAACATAATTCTTATCTAGAATTGTTTGCAGCTTTAGTTTTTATCACATTAATCAAAATGACCTTTAAAATTTGTTTTTAGGGTTTTATTTTTAAATTCCATTTAGGTCATAAGTCATTCCTATTTGCAAATTGTTCATGTTTTCAAGTTTGAATGAAGAATATGTCAATCTTAGGATTCTGTGAAAAAAAATCTTAAAAATCATGTGCAACAATATCCATGATAAACCACCCTCTGTCAAGACATAATAAAAAATATGAGCACAAAAGGAAAAAATGTATTGGAAACAACTGGGCCAGGCCCTAAATATAAATACTCTGTTCTGCCACTCACCGCGGTTGAAAATAAGAGCCCCTCAGAAGCTTAAGGACTGTGGTAGGATCAGACAGCTCCTTGCTCCTGAATGATAATGTATGAAATGTAACAACTAAAAATTTCTAGTGATACAATTATAGTAATGACTATTGCTGGTAACATTTCAGACTTGTTCTTGAATTTCAGACACTCATGCCATAATGGTGATATTTGGTTCTGGCCCAATGCTGATTTTAACATTTGGGGTTTGGTCTAAGTATGAGTCATGTTTGTCTGAGAGATGGTCTAACAGGCATGATGGTAATGTGAGTGAAGTTGTACCTGAGGGTCTGGGAGGGGTAGGGAAGATTTCATCTAGAAGCTGAAATGAGACCAGTGGATGGGTTTAAAACTGACTGGAGAACAAACAAGGGTAGCACACTGTAGGAAGAGGGAACGTTAAAAAAGTTTTGAATACCTTTTGAATGTCAGGCACTGCTTTGGTATTTTCCACACATTATTTTTTTAATCCTGAACCAATAGTATGTAGTAGATATTCTTTTCTCCCCCTCAAGGAAGAGCAGAGGGACTCAGAGAGGGGAAGCCACTGCCCCCTGCTGCTGCAAGAGTGGCTCCAGAAGACTCTTCCAGCCTCATGGATTGCCTGAGAATGCCCACAGCCCTGTACCCCGACCTGTCCTATCTAGGTTGGTGAACCAGAAGAGCCTGCCTCGGGGCTGAAGAAGTCACTGAGGGAGCCCTGACTTTATTTTTCAGAGCCCTGATTCCTTAGAGGCCCAGCACCTGTGGCTTTATTTCTTACTTGCTCCCTTGTTTCTAACATCATAAGAGCCATCCCCTAAGGCTGCCATTTGCTTTTGTTGGGCAGGCCCAGGACAGAGATCTCTCAGGCCCGAACAGAGCCCCATAGTTTGCTTTGAGGCTAGCTCTCTGGACCTGCCTAGCAGGCCATCCTACAAAGCCCTTCTCTAATGGCCTGCTTCTCCTCAGAAGCATCTCTTTTCTTGAGGTTTTTCTTTTTTCTCTTTTGTCTTTCTTGAAGAAGGCCTGCTGCCTGGCACAGTGATTGTGTTTGGAAATGAGCCTCCTGGGCTTGTGAATAAATTGCATTTTATCTCTCCTTGTCACTTCTGGTTGGGAGAGCACCAGGAGATGAAAGCAGAGACTTCAAAAGGGCTTCTTCTGACACAGAGCCGACTTTCTCATTTCCAATCTCTGCCAGCTATGCTAAACTCGACACCCTGGCAGCCCTGCAGGAACTACACTTCAGCCATCCTGAAGAATCTTCTTGGCCTCCTCAGTGCAGTGTCACTTGGAGGACAGGCTTTCAGGGTACTTGGTGGCCACTGTCTTCAGTGAATCAGCAGAAAAGGCAGGGTTGAATTTTCAGCAAAACTCTGCTTGTGGTAGGTGACTCTGTCCTCCTCCTAGGGAGAAGCTGTCCCCTGTCTGGAGTAGCCCTGTCTAGAGTAACTGAGTGGTTCTACCTGTGTTGTAATCTCAAACTCTGTGCAGCAATACCTTGTGACATTCATTTGAGGAATACTAGAACTCTGACAGGGTGGTCCCAAGTTATACTCCTCTCCTGCACTGCTCAGCACTTGGTTTTGTGCTCAAGGCTGAGGCACTCTCTTGCATGAAGACCCACAATCTGATCTTTCCCTTTATAGGTAGGCATGGATCCAGATTTGGAGACTGGAAAATTAGTCACCCACATACTGGGCAGGTAGGAAAAAGTCTCCCTGAATCCAGGCTCTGAAGGACAAAGCCTTCTCCATCAGACCTGTCTGAAGGGGCTAAGTCAGCTGGAGAACTCTGAGAAGCATGCTGACCTCTGAAATGGGCCATGTTTCCACAAACCTGCCCTAATCTGAAAAAACCACCAGACTCTTTATCCTCAGGATGGTTTCCACTCCTCTCAGGAGCAGCTCAGGCCTGATGAAGTCTCTGATGACTTGACTGTTGAGTATATACCTAGCAATGGGTTAAGAACAGAGGTTAAAATATATTGTAGCTTGAAGGTGGGATGTGCAGGGTTTAACAGTTTGACATTGGAGTAAGAGAACTGGGAGATCAAGTTTTGACTCTGAATTTACTATCTGGAGCTGAATGGTATAGAAACTTTACCTCAGTCTCCACATGTAGAAATAAGGAGAATAATGCCACCTACCTTGTAGCTCTTAAGAAAGTTGAATGGAATCATTCATGCAAAGTACCCAACCCAATACCTAGCACTTTGTTAATGTCCAATAAGTGGTTAGTTTTATTGTTCCTGATACACTCAGTGAGAGAGCACAACTTAATGGAAAGTACGTAGACTTTGTGGAGTGAGAGATCAGGCTTACACCCTACTTCAATCTGTTGGTAGCCATACGATCCTGAGCAAGTTACTTTCTACAACAATGACTACTGCCGCCAGCAGCTACCACTTATTAAGTGCTTATTATGTACTGTGGTGTCTGCAGTACTATCTCATTATTCTTAACAAGGGAGTAAGTCACTTGCTTAAGGTTTGTTGCTGCAAAAATAAGAAATGAGACAAAATCAGCTTTATTCACTTAGGCTATGCTTACATGTACCGGTCTCCTCACCATACAATTTCCTCTAACCTCTACAAGCCTTAGTTTTCCCAGATGTAAAATGAGGTGTTATTCCTATTACTTAGGTTTAAGATGAGAAATAAAGAAGATAACAGATGTAAGACCTCCAACAAAAAAGGAATCTTCCCACTCTAATCACGTCAAGAAGAAGCATTTTATGTTAACAATTCCAAGGTATACCCTGGGAGGGGAAGGAGAATTTACAGGTCACTGACTCTAACCTCCTTCAATCTGATAGAAGAGAGGTGGCTGGCAGGGTGGACATGGCCTGGCTAATTTCCCAGAGAGGAAAGAACAGAATGTTCCAGAAGAAGAAGATATCAGACAGGAACTTGAGGACTGTATTAGGAAAATGTATGGATGTCAGGTGCCAGGGCTTCCAGCAGACACACTTTGGCTAGGGAGGACCTGTGCTGCCTTTGCAGGGGTGTTATAAGTTTTCTGTCACCCTGAGACAAGCCCCAGCCTATCTTAACCTACTCTGACTCCCTTAAAACCTGGTCACGCAACCACAGCCTTCTGGGACCACATCTGCCCTCTCTATAGGAGCCCTTGCAATCCTGGCCCTGACCTCCCCATTAGTTGTAACCAGGTCATGCTCCTCTTCCTGGGGAGGCATGGAAATTCATCCAGCCTTAGTCACCTGAGGTTTAGAGGGACAACAGGAGCTATGTGAAGCCAGAGAGCTGCCATATGTCACCACAAGTAACAAATTCACAAGAGTGAAAAGAAAAAGAGTCCTGAATACTGAAGGCTGTGCAGCTGTGGGAAGTAAAGTTTCCAGAATTGCAATGAGCAGCCTTGTGCTGGAGTTTTATGTCATTTTCTTTCAATTCCATTTACAGTTATTTCTTGTTTTTATATCATGTTTTATTGAAATCTATTTTTTACTTTAATGCTTGAGGCTCCATCCTGGATCTTTCCCTGCTCCCCCCATCATTTGCCTCCTGAGCACGTGAAAGCTCCACATTATGCAAACACCACAGAAAAAGGATTTGAAGCATCATGGGGCTTTTGTTCCTTTCTGTATTTCTCAGTGATGAGTATTTACTTTTGTGAAACGAGGCTGGCAATGTAGCCTTGCAACCTGGGCTGTATTTCAGAATCCACAGACAGGTTTGCTGGCCTGGGGCAGAGGACTGCTCTCTCTTGTCTTTGTAATTCTTTAGGGAGCATGGCTCTGCCATACCTGTCCTTGCTATGAGTCTCAAGGCACCTAGCACCTAGATTCTGAGCCAGTCAGACTGAGATCTTCACTGCTCTGGCCCATGCTGGTCACTGTCATCTCCATGCTATTGGCTGACCATTCTTTTGGTGCTCATCCTGATCTTCCTCTCCACATTTATTCCACCTTCTCTAGAAAAGCTCCCTGGCCCACACTAACTGCTCCTTATATTTTTTAAACTGTGGCTTTTTGAGCACTTTGCCCAATGTCTTATGTCAGTATTAACTTCAAAACCTAGTGGCTTGTCCCTTGATGGAGTTTTTACAAGAATGTTGTAAGTAGAATCTGAATATGGTCCCACAAGGGCTGTATTTTTAAATATTATTTAGTCTTTGTGATCTAAGGTAACTCACTTAATCATTTTGTACCTCAGTTGCCTTATCTATAAATTGGAAATCATAATAGTAGTAGTTCAGAAGTATACTATGAAAATTAAATGAGTTAATATAGAGAGCTTAGAACAGTGTCTGGCAATAAGTAAGTGTAACATAAATATAAATTTTTATAATTACTAGTTCTGAATCATAGAAATAAACTCAAGACAGCTTACATTATTTTTTCAAAAGAAAGAAAGGTTTATTTTGGCTTACAGTTTCAGTGGTTTCAGTCCATGGTTGCTTGGCCACGATGCTTTGGACATATGGTACATTATGGTGGGAGTGCATGTTGCAAAAGGCCATTCACCTCACAGTAGTCAAGAAGCTAAGAGAGAGACAAAGAAAAGAGAATGGAGTTCCAGTATCTCCCCAGTGACCTAACCTCCTTCCACTAAGCTCCACATCCTGAAGGTTGTGCCACAATGCCACAGGATGACAACCAAGCCTTTAACTATGAGCCTTTCAGGGACATTTCCAAACCATAGCATTTATGTTGTACAATATGACATTTTTGAAATATGAACATATCATGGAATGGTCAAGTAGCATATATATTACTTCTCATATTTATTTGTAGTAAGAACACTTAAAATCTATTCTTGAAGCTATTTCAAGTATACAACTCATTGATATTAACTATAGTTATCCATAGTCAATTATAGTTCTACAGTGGATGTCTGAAACTGATTCCTTTTGTCTAATTGAAATTTTATATCCTTTGACCAATGCCTCTCCAATCCCCACCCTCCTACCTGGCCCAGCCCCTAGTAACCACTCTTCTTATGAATTTGTCATTTTTAGATTCCACAAAGGAATGAAATCGTGAAAGACTGCTCACATTTTAAAAGTATAATTTATTATTATACTGAAGGTTGTACCAATGTCTTGTAGAACCCAAGGGCAGGAATATATCTGAGACTCAGGTGGGCACTGATGCCAGATGAAAGATTTGTTCCAGCTTATTTTGTGTCATCTTCCTTCTCTGCTTCTTGGACCTCCAGCAGAAAGCCTACTCCATAGTAGCTCTTGAGTTATAGCACAGTGAGGGTCCAGTCATGGACTCCAGTCATGTGGAGAGAGTGAAACTCTTTTCACTAATTCCTGGGAGAAACCTCTGAGTGTTCCACTTTGGGTCAGGGTCTCAACATTCATCCAATCAACTCTACCTGAGGGGATGTGGTATACAGTGCAGAATGGATGCAGGGTTAAATGTGGGTAAATGGGTGTTGATCACTGAAAGGAATCAACTCATGAGCCTCTTGAAACTGTTCTCTACTAGTGCAGAGGGTCTGTCTGTAATTCCCTTGTTTCAGTTCATGGTGCCTTACATAACAGGTGTTGATTATAGATTAGCCAAAGCTGAGATATAGATATAAAATACCAGAACTGGAAAGCTGCTCAATTCATGGTGTCCAGGAAACAGAGACAAGGGAGAACCTGGGTCACACCCCCAGTGACCTGCCTTTTCTGATCAGGCTCCACCTCCCAACACAACATTTAGCTACTGAACTCATTAGTGGATAAATCCATTAATGAGTATTGCACCTCCATGACCCAATCACCTTCCACACACATGAAAATTTGGGGGGACATTCTAGGTCTAAACCATACATTGGGTCTGCTAATTAAAGTTGGAATGAGTTAGAGTTGGATAGGTTTCCAGAGCTCCCTTGGGCTTGAAGCAATGAGATGAAGCTATTTCCTGCTTCTTCATGCATCCCTCTCCCCAGCCCTGACATGTGCCAAAATGAGAACAGCATCAATGAGCTCAAATTATAATCTGAACTTTGGAAAAATGCAGTTACCAACAGTCCCTTTGTCCAGATCACCAGCAAAGGCGAGTGCCGCCCACTGGTCTGGGCTTGACCTTCCTTTCTCACAATGAGTCGTCTATCGGGCACTAGGCACTGAAAGTTCCTCTCTGCACCATTACTGCCTGGGCATCAGCCTGGGAGGTCTGAACAGTGTGGCAACAGAGCAGGTGTTGGAAGAATGCCTAGGCTGAGGTCACTTGTAGGGGTGAAATCAGATTCTGGGGAAGTGTGAGGATCACATATATGAGACTATCTCCTTTACCCATGGCCCCAGTTGTCCAGCTTTCCACACTCAGCTGTTCACATCAACAGAGAAAACACCCACAGGTTTTCTGTCCCTACCCTACTTATCTTCATTGTGTAAAGCAGTGATTTTCAGTCTTGCCTGCACATTAGAATTGAGAGGAGCTTTGGAAAAAAATCCTGATTCCTGGGCAGACCAATGAAATCACATTCTCTCTAGACAGGACCAAGCAACTATCAATATTAAAAAACAAAAAACAAAACAAAACAGGTGGTTTCAGGGTGCAGCCAAAGTTGAAGGCATCTGTATTAGAGAATTCGTTCATTCAGATGACACAGCTACTCTTAGATAACTTGAGAAAAATTTTGCTTAAGTGTGTTCTCTCTTGAATAACTGATTGACATGTGAAGAATGTTACACATTCTGAACTCTAGTTTCTTCCCTCCCAATTTCCCTTTCATCATTCTGACTTTTATTCCTTCCAACCATGATTGAGAACTAAGCCTCTGCTTAGCTCTGTACTCAGGATCTTTATTGCATGCAGACCTTTCATTTGTGCCACACTAGCTGGTAATTGTGCTGCTTTATAAAAGTATTTATTGTAAGCTTCTTGCAAGTAGGAGAGATCATTGGTTCTAGTTTTGGTTTGGTCTTTATCTTTCCAGAATTCTTAGTAAAATGGTGACTACTAGTAAACATGGCTGCCCAAAAGAAGAGGAAAGACCATGCTGGCTAAGGGTGGGTTGGATAGTGCCAAGCTGGAGCTACTGAAGGCTGCAGGGTCTCCACCAGCATCCTCATTCTAGAACTGCATGAGACCAACCATGGAGAAATAAAATTTCCATACTCTTCTGCTTTCAGGGTCTTTTCTTTTATATTTGGGGATAATATTAGAAGAACCCTAGAAATGTGTACTGGGAAGTTTTGTGGGTCAATAACAAAGAGGGAAAACTTAATAATAATTACTACCACTCACTGAACACTCAACTTTGTCTGAAACTTTACCTGCAACTGTTCACAATGGTAGTATCGTTTAACATATCTGAAGCTCAGCAAAACTATTTGTCCAAGGCAAATGACAGAGCTCCAAAGAATCATGCAAAGTTAGTATATTCTAAAGCAGACTTCAGGTAAATAGGAGAATCAGACAGGTATTTTGTTTTCATACCCAGTCAACTTTCTTCCTCATATTTAATGATAGTGGTGAGGAAAGGTTTGTTGATTGCCCTAGGGTTGGTTATATCATTATTTTTTTAAAGAGGGACACAAAGCCACATTCTTAAGTCACTTTGGGGATTCAGAGATCAGAGATATATTCTATATGCATAGGATCATCACTGTAGAGATACTGTCATCATCATCATCATTTCCTAGGGTGGATAAATTGGTTGCAAGCAACAGAAACCAACTCAAGTTAGTATGGGAAAACAAGATGTGCTGCAAGGCTATACAGTTGTCTCTTAGGAGCCAAAGAATGTAGCTGGGCTCCAAGAATGGCCAGTATGCTCTGTCTTCTTTCTCCATGTCCTGCTTATCTTCCTAAGTCTTCCTCAGGTTCTATAAACTGGTTTCTTATTCTTTGTAATCCACATTGTACAATGTTGAGTTAAAGTCTGAGTCACCTGGAAAACTTAATTCTCTCTTGCACCATCCCTAATTTATGGTGAAGAGTCCCCAACTGGCACGTGACAGGTCATATGCCTCCTAATGGCAGCACTTTTTCCATCAAGATGGCCAGTGGGGTTCTGGCGTAGGGATACCAACCTTTCTGGGTAGGCAGGAGAAAGGAGGAATGACTATGTCCTGAAAAGTTGCCCCAACTAATAATAATAGCATACATTGTAACTTATTGATGCAAATACCAGATTGGGGTTATACAATTTTGTCTAGATTTATAATAATCATTCCAAGTGTGTATTGTTATCCCCCTTTTACAGAGAAGAAAACTGAGGAAATCAGAAATGATCAAACCCCAAGACACTGATCCTTGGAGGACTGGAATATTTTTGGAATCTTCTGAAGATCATGTTGGGCTGAATGTCAGGTATGTTTATCCTTCAGTGTTTGTTCCTAGATGTGTGTGTGTGTGTGTGTGTGTGTGTGTGTGCCTAAACGAGTCTGTGTACAGTACTTGCTCTTCAATGCTCTGTGCTGAGATTCTGAGAATGCTCTCTTTTCCATGGCGAAAGAACATTCAGTCTGCTCCTGCCAGCCAGAGTTAGCCAGGGCCAGAAGCCTAGGAGCCTTGGACAAAGACACTTTGTATCCATTTGGAATGCAGTGACCTCATTGTGGCTCTCCTCTGCTGGTTTGGGTTTGTATTAAGCAGAAGAGAAGGAAATTTTGGAATGTAGCTCAGTGCCTGGCCTTTAGAATGGCCTGGGCACATACTCCATCCTCTCTCTTTCTCCGTCAACAAACCACAGCCTCTGGGGTCATTCCTGTGAGGCCAAAATGAATTTTGGACTGAGGCTAGAGGTCCCAGAAGACAATGGAACAGGGAGGCCTGGGAAGAAGTACCCAGGGCTTGAGAAGGAGATCTGGTTTGGATCTGGCCTGCTCAAGCTGGCTGTAGGGCTCTGTACAGACCATCACAGCACTTTGAATATCAGCCCTTCTCCTCAGCACTGTGAAGGGCAAGATGAGGCCCTTAGAAAACTAAGCCCCCAGTTTATGACTTTCTTCCTCCTTCCCCCTGTTCTGGTGGCAAATCCTGGCTTAGAATGAATGCTGCAGGCCAATGTGGCAGCCTTCTTCAGGTATAAGTAGAACACAAAAGATGTCACCTAAGTGCAGTTGTGGGCTGGAGATGAAGGGATATAGGTAAGCTGTGGGTCAAATCAGCTTCATTTTGATTTTGACAGGAAGTTCTGTAGACTACCCAGTTCACTGACTGTTCTCTTCAGGTCTCATTTTCCTCAAGTGTAAAAGAAGACTACCTATCTGGATGCTTCCCAGATTTTTCCCATCTTCAACCTACTATGGATGGCTCAGGAAGCCTGTGGACCCCATCTCTTGCTTCTGTTATGTGTGCACTTCCAACGCATCCATTTTCTAATGATAATGTTTCAACTGTTGTAGTAATAGTACAACTATCAGTGGAGTGTGTGTATGTGTATGAGAGAGAGAGAGAGAGAGAGAGAGAGAGAGAGAGAGTCAGAGAAAGAGAAAAATGGATAGTGGGGAGAGAAGGTTGGAGAATGAGAATCAGAACAGGATTCCAGGTATCTGTCATGCATTAATTGGTTCTCATAAACCAAAGCCATCAACCCTTCTGCAGAAAATACAAATCTGGATAATAAACCAGAAGTGATGGTATAAATGCTTTTAAATCCTTCATATTTCAGGCCTTAATCACCCTGTTTGACCCACAGATATTGGCTTAGGAACCAGCATCCTGTTCCTGCTGAAACAGCAAACCTCAGAGACTCAGTTTTCTGGTGATATCTCTCTCTCTCCCTCTCTCTCTCTCTCTGTCTCTCTCTCTCTCTCTCTCTCTCCTGCCAACACCAGTGTCATGCCATAGCCAGTTGTTCTTCTTAATTTTACTTCACAGTGGCTATCTGAAAACATCAGACCTTTCCACAGAACCAAAGGTAAATTGCCTTTCCCATAGAGATATGAGGGGTGTTTGTAAGAGGTGGCTCCTTCTCATAGGAGTAGATTCTGTTAGGGCACTACCTTGCAAGTGAGGTAAGAGCCTGGTTTATTCCACTGGGCTACAATTTCTTTATAATTTGCATTTGGCATTTTACTGAGACTTATAAGATTAGTGGGGAAGAAATGAATTTACATTTGAGGATAAACTGAACACAGACACCAAAATACAATGTAGCCAATTATTAAGAATATTCAGGTATAATGGCCCCCCAGGGCTAGGTGGTAAAGGAGGCTGGAGAAGACGCTGTCCCTTACCTCTGACCTGGAGCCTCCTCCCCTTTATCTAATTGTGAGTTTGAGTCTGTTGTACTCCTCTCTGCCCCTCACTCCCTGCTGCCCAGAAAGGCCTTATATAGGCATTGTGAATGACATCCTGTGGAGCTTGCTCAGTGTCTCTCTGCAGCTGCTCCATATCTAATACATATGAGATAGCTGCTTTGACCAAATAGGATGCATCAATCATCCACTTTCCACTTTTACCTTCAAGCTTCGCTCCTAAGTGTTAGGGCACAGACCTTCACACCACAGGCTTCTGAGAAGGGACACCTCACAAACAGGAAGGTCTCTGCAAAATCCTTTGTGATTAGCACGTCTTTGTTGATGGTGGGAGTCAGTTCCACCATCTCAGGCCCTTCTCCCCGCATCCCCTTTCCTCATCATATATGCATGTTCCCTGCCAGAAGTGGCTGAAATAAAAAGCTGCCCTTTACAGCAAATTCCACATTGTCAATTGTGTATTTAATTTCAATTGTATAAGGAAGTTACCATGAAATGTAGTGAGACTTTATCTTATTTATGTATGAAACCAAGCAGTAAGGCAAGACTAACTACACATAGAAAATTTATAATTTGCTTGGTTTGGGTGAAATGGTTTACAGGTTAAAGTTGTTTAATTCTGACTTTCACCTTAGTGTGCTCAGAAACCTAGACCTCCCTAGGTCAAAGAGGTCTGGATTTGGAGGCATCACGTTCCCAGCTGAATTTACACCAGACTATGAGAGGTCATTGTTTTTGTAATTATCTTCCCATCACTTCAACTGCCCACCTGATTTTTCCACCAGACTCCATCCCCCTGTAGTACCTGAAAAGACTCTCATCTCAATTTTTCATTACCTTAGAGTTGTGACCACTTCATAGCCAGTTCTGTCTCTTGAGAAGCTTAATTAATCGATAATACTACTTCAAACCTGGCAGTGTACTGTGGCAAAAGGACCCTTTCTCCCCACAGATAGCTGTATTGTAGTTTTCTTTCTGCTGTGGATGATGATGTTCCATGGATGAAGTATGGGATTGGAGAATGCTAATATGGCAATGTGTAGGATGTAACAGCAGTGGGGGAAACATCTGGGACGTGCCTTGGGGCCAAGAAACATGAAAGTCAGATAAAAAGGGATAGAAGCAAAGAGATGAGAAGTCACAGTGAAAAAAAAACTACAGGAAAGCATTGATTAAATTGAGAGCAAAAATTTCATTGAACAGGCACAAATATTGACAGGGTCTGGTACTTGGAAAAGTGATTTTGTTCTGATCACTCCTGGCCTTGGATAAAGAGAAAATTCTAATAATTCAGGGGATGCTTTTGATGTTGGAACTTATGCGTGGTACTTTCTAAAAAAGGCTTTGCTTCCTAAAGGATGAGTGTGGGAAAAACTAATTGACAGATCCTCTTATTGTAGGCATGGAGGTCCCTTTGGGGAAGGGGGTCACATTGGATAAATTCAAATCAGTTGCATGCCCAGTGGGAAAGATGAATAAAGTTAGACTATAAATCATGTATGCTTACAATTTTCTTATCCATATGAATTCTGGGAGTCCTCTGTAGGAAAGTTATTGCAAGTCAACTTGCAGCTAGCTCCTTTCTTCTAAGAAGAACTCTCTGCCCCCACCTTATCTTGGTTTTTCATAACTAGGGTGAACAGGTGTCCCAATTTGCTGAGGATGGTTCTCGTTTGCACCTTTTGTCCTGATGTAAATAGTGCTTTTTCATTTTTGTAAGCATCCTGGTTTGGACATCACATATGACGCTCCTATCATAACCTCTGTACTTGTTTATATTGCAGTACCCATTGACCTGTACAGTAATGGATTTATCTGTACTCTTCATTAGATTGAAAGGCCTCTGAGTGTAGACACCAGTCTATCTTGTTCACTGTTGGATCCTCAGTATCTAGTCCTGGACTGGGCTCATTGTTGGTACGTGAAAATATTTATTAGATAGATGGAGAAATATCCAGCAACTGACTCAGACTCTTAAGGGTTGCCTAGCAGGAAATGCTTCATGTATTATTCTGAGCAGCACAATAGTCACATAGTGAATAAGGGAATTGATTAATCATGTACTTTTACCATGTCCACCCTTAGGTAAACTGATTTCTATATGTTGGCAGAGTCCTCTTCTCTTTGCCATTGACTGTCTTCTGCATAGGCAGCCTAGGTTACTCTTTTGTACAGTCATTGCTGTATCTCAGAGCCACTGTGTGCACACGAATCACTCCCTGGAAACGATGCCTTCCTAAAGGCCAGCTGCCTGAGAACAAATAAAGAAGACAGCAGAGGGGCACTGATGGCTGGGTCCAACTTGGTTACTCACTGCATTTATGATCTTGGTGAAAGCCCTTTACCTCCATGGTCTTGAAAGAGAAAAGTCCTTTTCAAGTGTAATCCTCTATAATTCAATGGCTATTCTAGTATTCCTTAATAAAATAGGAACTAAAGTCTGGGAAAAGTGATTGTAATAAAACGTGGAGAGCCAGAGATTGCCTTTAGAGTTGTCCACCTTTGATTCTTGCCCTGCACGTCCTGCCTCAGGCTTAGAACTATGAAAAAGCCTGTACTACTCCATTTCCCATTACTGCAACAAAATATCTGAGGCTGGGTAATACAAGAAGAAAAGTTTCTTTAGCTCTTAATTCTAGAGGTTCAAGGGCATGGCATTGGCATTGGCTCAATTCTAGTTCAAACTTCTCCCTTCTGGCCACCTCTCAGCATGGCAGATGGCATCATGGCAGGAGCATGAGAAGGAGAGATTACACAACAAGATAGGAAGCTACAGTGAGTGGTGACACCTGGATTACTCTTCTATAACAATCCCTGTCAAAGGAACTAACTCAGGGTCCCATGAGAATTAAGTTAACCCATGCTAAGGGAAGTGCCTCCAAAGACCTAATGACTTCCCACCAGCCCTCACCTCTTAAAGGTCCCATGAGCTCTCAGCATCATCACAGTAGAGACCAAGATTTCAACACATGAAACCCTTTGGAGAAATATTCACATTCCATCCACACCATAGGATAGGCTCCAGAGTCTTGGCTGGGAAGGCTTGTTGCTCAGCAGGGCCTTTCTCAGGATCTCCCATTCTCCCCTCAGTACTGACCTTTGAAGAGCCAGGTAGATGTGGGAATTATTAAGGAGGAAACAACCACAGACAATCTTCTGATATCTACCCAGCAGTATCTAGAGCACATCAACGGGCAGAAATCATTCTGAACATGTTGAGAAAGAATGCAAAGGGTCAATCAGACAAGTGAGGTAAAGCCAGCAACAGGGAAATGGCAACATGAGATCAGAAGCCAGAAAAACTCTATACAGTTCGGGAAAGCAGAGGGCAAAGCTGGTAAAGCCAGAGAGCCCTGTGAATGCTGCAAATCAGGGAAACACCTCTGTGACATGTTTTTATGTGCTGTGTGTGTAGCATAACCACTGAAAATGACTGGAACTACTAAAGGCTCTTAGAGTGTCACAGTGGGGTTATTTCAAATTTAACAGAAGATTTGTGAAAACTCCATACTTTCCCCTAAAGTGCTAATTCTCAAATGACAGAATTTCAGAAGGCATGGCAAGCCCAAAGGAAGAGACATTTGGAGCCAGTAAAATTAGGCCATAAAGCTCCTCCTTCATCTACCTTCCTCTAAAGCCAGAGTTAGTAAGATAAGCTAGGAGCTAGGGGAATTGTAGAATAAAATGGATGAAAAGTCTTACTGCTTTTTTTAAAGCCTTTTAATATTTCCTGATAGCTGAGGACAACAAGCTGGCAAGTCCTGAATGAAGAAGAATGTACAGGCCTATACTTCTTAAAGTGACTCTAATAGCACAGAAGGGTGAGCACATGTCCTTGGCTTCCATGTGTGTAACTCAAAACAGTTCCTCAAGAGGCCACAGTTTCTTGTGAGACCTTCTTTCCTACATAGGAATTAATTGGGCTGCTACTAGGATACTGTGAAACCATGGTTGGGGCCTTCCTCTAAGGGATGGACTTCCAACTCTTACATGGTGGCATTTTCTGCACCCTGAAAACAGGCAGAACCATCCCTGCAAACTTAGGAGGCAGCAAAGCTGAGGCAGCTCAGAAAGTTGCCATCTCCTTCCCTGTACCTCTCAATCCTGGAGTTTTAGAAGTTCCCAGACAGTTTGGCTATACTTTAGGTAATAGCAGCAGAGCTAATTTGTTAATCTGCAAGAACTGTATCAAATGTCCTTTTGTGACCTGAAACTAGAGTAATAGGAAGGCACTAGCTTGGCCACTTTTGCCTGCTACAACTAAGCTATAGTGTTCTCTGTATAATTCATTTGTGCATGAAATGGAAGCTTAATAGCATAAGTAAAGCACTAAGCAGAAATTGGAGGTAAATGTCTTTTTCAAGTCTCAAAGATAGACTCTACCTCACTCATGAAGCCTAATTTCATACTGCTTAATGGCATAAAACTCCTTTCTCTGGAGCCGTCCCTACAAAATGAGTTCTGATTCCCCACCTCTCTGACCCCTGCCTGCTAAGATGGGCAATCACCATCCACTTGCTGTTCTCTACCTACCCCTCCACTCCCCAGCAGTTGGCACCGAGCCAGGCATCCTGTCCTCACAGGATCTCTTACTATCCCCTAGATAGAGCGCTGCTCACTCCAGCAGCAAAGGCTAAAGACACCCAAGTGCCAGGCCTGGGGGCTCTGCACTGGTGGGTCATTAAGTAGGAGGGTGGGGGCCTGCAATTAGCTCATGGGGGCCATGGAAAGCCAGGGCAAGCAGGACATGAGCTGGAGGAGTTTCCCTCCATTCTCCAGGAATCTGAATGACTCTTCTGAAATTGCTTCTTCTTCACACAGAAGCCTCAGGCAAACTGAGTCTGCTCTGAGCCTGCTAAAGCATTCTATGATTTAGGAGTGTAACAGAATGGACTGTAGCTTTCTGGGTCTCTTTCTGGTTACCTATTACTTCAGAAGAAGTTACTCTAAAACACAGTGACTTGAAACAACTAGTGTATTTAGCTGGCAATTGTAAGGTTTGAAAATGTGGGAAGCGAGTAGCCAGGCCATTCATCGCTGAATCTCCCATTGTCTGGGGGGGTGGGGGTGGGGCGCAGGTCCCGTTTCCAAGATAGGGCCTCATAGTCTCTCTGTCTCTCTGCAGCAGGGCTACTCCTCCAGGACCTCTCCACATGAAGGAATGTTCAAAGCTAGTATTCACAGGTGCAGAGGGAAGCCGCAAGGCTTCTTTGACCTCCTCTAAATTTCCAAAGTCACCAGCTTCAGTCTATTGCTGAAGCATGGTAATAAGTGCAGCCGGGCCTCAGGGCTGAGGAGATGTTGGCATCATCTGTGTATATGCACATAGGGAAGGTGACATAGATGGAGGCTGCCTTGGAACAAACTAGCACAGTCTCAAAGCCTGGAGATAGGACCAAGCCTTGGAACCCTAGTCCCTGGCTCTCATTCATGGTAACCAACAGACCCATGCAGGTACAAAAATACACAACTGTGCTCCCAAATACACATCTTTAGGATACACTAATTGTGTTGACAGTGGGTACATACTTTGTAGGTTTAATGAGTATTCTCACATGATAATTTTATTTAAATAGGGAAAATATCTTTTGAAATATATTTGACCACTTTCTAATTAGCTCAGTGGGTCTGGACTAAAGCCTCATTTGGGTCTGTGACTCACACTCTGGAAACCAAATGACCTGGAAAAGGGCTCCAGCTCCTCAAGGCAATGGCCTTGCTTGGGTTCAGAAATCTTTAGGTTATAGGCAAGGATTAAATCATCAGTTTCTGCTGTCAGAATGGGTTCTGACCCATTCCATAGGGTTGGAATGAGGAGGAAACAATCCAATGTAAAGGATCAAAGAGAAAACATTGAATTAGTTTATGACTTTGGAAGGTGGCTGGCTTCCATCTCCACCTTTAATTTCTGTTGTCCTTTTCTTGATCTCAGTGTAGTATCATAGAGACAAACTTGTGAACAAATCAGAGATCAAGCTAACAATCTAGAGATCTCCAGGTCTACCCAAGAGTTAAAGTCTACCTGCCTATGTAAATTTTGAAGCATTTTATGCTGAAAGAATATCTGCCTTTCCTCTTACTTTGAGGTAGTGATCAAACTTCCTTATAATAGGTTGGCCTTGCAAGGAAGTAGATCGAATTACCCCTATTTTATTCCTTTTTCCTCCCTTTTTCCTTAACTAAAGTAGGTGGGAAAAGATACTCACCACAGTGAGATAAGTAAGAATCATTATTTCACCCATGGTGGTGCACCCCTGTAATACCAGCACTCTGGGAGAAGGAAAATGGCAAATTCAAGCCCAGCCTGGGAAGTTCAGCAAAACTCTGTCTCAATAATAAAAATTTTTTTAAAAGAGTTGGGCATGTAGCTCTGTGCAAAGGCCCTAGGTTCAATCCCCAGTACTACCAAAAAACAAAAATGAGTGATTATTTATTTGATACTTCATTCCCCTGCTAGGCTGTAAGCTCCAAGAAAACAGCTTTTCTCTGCCTTGTTCTTCTAAGTGGTGTGTGTCAAGTGCAGATTTCGGCACATGTGGACATCCACCAAACTGTTTTTGAGCCAGTGAATGCACACATTGATAAACAACATGCAGCCTGCATCTGTGCAAGTCCTTGGGTATTTCCTCCTCAGCCTTGATTCTTGCCCTGCTCATAAACCATCTAACCATATTCGGCCCATCCTTGCTGTACAGCATACCAGATGGTGGCTTCACCAACCAGAATTATTTAGGGGTGATCTTCTCCCAGTCACCTTCCTTCCCAGCTCTCACTTAACTACCCAGCATGCCTTATAAATAAAGGAGGGGGAGGGATTGCCTTTGTCTTGTGAACATACATGTTTTCTAAATGATATTGTTCCTGCAGCTTCTGAAAGCCTCATACACACGCCCAACCCTGGATTTATTACATGATGATAATCCCGCTTAGCCAGCTGATGAGATTCATACTTCTGACCCCTTCTCTAGATCTTCTCTTCCTTGCCTTGTGTAGAAGAACTGGGGGCCGAGGGTGAAAGGGCACAGAGGCTTGGGGACTGTGACTTGGGCCAGCTTCCAGTGGGGCTGATGCCCCTGACCAACACTGAGCACTGGACCTCTCCCTACCTCCTCTACTCCCAAAGCATTTCCAACCAGGCTACAGCCCAGGAAACCTCTGAGGAGTTCTGTGGCAGAAAAGCAGTTCTTTGCAGGGGCAAGGGAACCACGCATGGCCTTGCTGTCCTTTTTGTGCTTGTCCCTGCACATCCCTCTAAGTGATGCCTGCCCAGTCACGTGAATTCCGAGATGGGATTGCTCCAAGGATTGCCACAGGCAACAGCAGACAGCTCCGGAGCTCCTCCCAGCCAGCCCCTGTCCACCAGCTTGGCCATGCCCACTTGCAGCTTGTCTGGTCTCACATAGGGTGGAAGGAGAAGAGACAACCCTTAAAAACCCTAGCCTGTGTATTCATAGTGAACTTAGATGTGCACTTGTCCCTTGCTTTCTTAGGCAGGATGGAGTCTCATTCTTTATTAGCCTTTGCTTCCATGAACTCTTCCTAGGGCCTCTGGGGCTGCTGGTCAGCCAGGTCTCTATCCTCTCTTCTGCTCATGGGTGAGTGACCCCTAATCCAGAGCAACAGCACTATCATTCATGTGGGAGAAGGGCTCCCTCTTTCTCTACTGCTTTTTCTCCCTTCACATTCTCTTCCTTCCCTGCTCCCAGCCTCTCTGTCTTCTCCCTAAATAACACATCACTGTCTAACCAAATCAATCACCCTTGCTCAACATCCTCCCCAGGGGGCCTTTTTGGAGAATGTGGTACGATCTTCCTGTCACTTTATCATCTGCTGAAACCCAGCAGCGGAGAGCGGCAGTTGCTGTCAGCTCAGCATTATGAACAATCTATCTGGGATGGGTAGAGGAGAGAGGAAGGCAAAGCAGACACAGGCCTCCTCCTGGGTGCTGTCTCCACAAAGCTGAGCCTGACTTTTCCACACAGCCTTCCCCATCACAAACCTGCATCTATGCAAAAGACTCCAGAACCAGAGCTATAGGCCTCATCCTCTGGTGTTGTCAGACCCCACCCCCACCCCAACCCCCGCCCTGCTCAGCTATCTTGGGATTTAAAGATGGAACCACAGAGGAGAAAAACAGATGCTGGTGACAGAGGCTGAGGTGGACAGGAGGCTGGGGGCTGGAGATGTAGGTAGCACCAAAGGATGGAGGTGAGACTGACCTGAGTGTGTTGGGGAAATGATGCTGCTGAGAAATGAACAGAGAGAGGGAGGAAGAGAGAGGAGGAGGAGGGTACAGATGCTTTGGAATGTTCAAAGAATTGGCCAAGAAACATTTCATTCTCTGGGCAGCAGGGATTTTCTTGGTGCTGTAGGTGGTCTAGCATTCTGGAACCAGTGTCATGGTTCATTTTGTGCTGCTGTAGTAGGATACCTGAGAACTTGTAATGAATTGAAGTTTATGTGGCTGTGATTCTGAAGGACAGGAAGTCCAAAATCAAAAGGCAACATCCCACGAGGGCTTTCTTGTCATGTGATTTCATGGTAAGGCATGAAAAGTGGAGGGGTGGGTATGAACTCATCTTTTTTGTGTGTGTGTGTATGTGGTTAGTCATTATTCTTTACCATATACACTTGCATTTTTTTTGTATTAAATTCTTTTATTGGTACATTGTAGGTATACAACACAATTACATTTCTCATTGGGAATTGTACCTTTACATAATGCATCTTGGTTCTTATTTTTTCCCCATTCCTAGCCCTCCCTTCACCCCCTCCACCCTTCCCTATTTACAAAGACTTTATTTCCATTTTTTCCATTTCTCATCATTTTTCCTTTCCCTTCTTTCCTTCCCCCTGCCCCTCCAACTACCCCTACCCCTTTGGACCTTTTCTTCCTATTTTACATTATCGATTATTCATTCTAATCATTGGTACATTTTAGGTATACAATATAATGACATTCATCATTGGAAATTTGCACCTTTACATAGTCTCTCTTGGTTCTTATTTTTCACCCTTGCCCAGCCCTCCCTTCAACCCCTCCATTCCTCCCTATTTACAAAGATTTTGTTCCTATTTTTCCATTTTCTCATATTAATCCCATTCCCTTCTATCCTTTCCCCTAGCCCTCCCACTTCCTTCCCCTTTGCCCCTTTTCTTCCTATTTCACATTACCTATTATACATTTCTAATAGAGAAACTTCTCTAATTATGGCATTAATTTATTCATGAGTTCAGAATCCTCATGACATAATTAACCCTCAAAGTTCCTGTCTCCCTGTGCTGAGGCATTGGGGATTAGGTTTCTAACACACGAACTGTGGGGGACACATTCAAACCATAGCCTCCAAGACTGTCTGTGTAGTGCTTGGGTAGGACGCCCCACCTCCAGTTGTATACCACTGCCCATTTCTGGGCTGTCATCACCTCTGTTGTTATCCCTGTTTTGTATCTCTTCTGCTCCAAGCTATCCCAAACCCTGTGCCACACAATTCTACCTGAAACCCAGTTCTAAATTAGTTGGTCATGCTCAGAATCCTTCAATAGCTCCCTAGTGCCTATCAGCAAATACCTTGTTTTGACATAGCCTGCCACTCAAGGCTCCCATGCCTTACTGTCCTCTTTTGTTCTTGCTTTATTTCCACTTTGTGCAACCTAGGATCCAACCAAAATGTGCCATAGATTGGCTCATGTTGTGTTGTATTCAACCACAAAGATAGTAGGGATCCCCTGCTATTATTGAGGGATTATTATTGAATGCCATTATTGAGGAAGTGGGTTCCTTAGAAGAGGATGAGTTCATCCCCTTTCTCTCTCCATTTCTGTGTCTGTGTCTCGCTGTCTAATGCCCAAACTATTACCACCTGTCCAGGCTGAGATAAGAGGGTACTTCCAGTAGGAAGTTTCTTTAATGTCTTTTTCCTCCATACTCCCTTAGCATTTGAGTTTTGCCTCTTGGATCACTTTTTATCTTACATCTATTTACGTGTGTGACCACTCCAGGCATGAATAGGGGCTCCTCTAGCTGAGCTTAGAACATTGAAGAGGTCATATAATGAGTAAGCATGGAATGTGTTCCTATCTGGGGACTACCTTCTGTTACAGGTTAGTGGACATCATTGGTTACCTTGGCTTTTGCCCTCAGGGAAAAAAAATGAAAAGAAAATGGAAAAAAATATATACACAGGCATGCAGAGGAGCCTCCAAAAGATGGAAGAAAGTGATAAGCCAGTTGTTCATTTCTGACTCCTGAGTTGTTTATTCTCAGCTTTCTTTCAGGCACAGCACACCTTCCACATCCTTACTGACAATTACCAAGGAAGCATTCAACTCCAACTGCCTTTAGTACAGTCTAATTTTAACATTACCCTTGTTGTTTTTTTAACTTATGCAAATAGGCTGAACTGACAGGTGCCTGCCTTTCTTTGCACCTGTCTGTCTGTCTCTCTTTCACTGGGTGGGCCAGGAGATGTGTAGAATTTGGGACCTGCTGCTCTGCCTCTGTTCTCTGAAAGCCTGCCAGATAGAACATAGGCTGCTCCTAGGATAAAAAAGAGAAAGTGACCAAAATTGACATAAATTTGTAAATCTGTTTAGCATTTGTAGATGTTGCAAGTGTCCACCAGCATCAAACATCGAATAGTTTAAAGATGCCGATTGGTGAGCGAGTGGATTCAGTGTGTTAGAATGGTAGACAGGTTAAGAGTGAGAAGCAAGAAAATGGCAATGAGTTTTAGCCACCAGCAAGGAAAATGGCCAAATCTTTCAAGCAGAAAGTGTTGGGGTAAAAAGACCACTGAGGAGTTCAGTACCTGGCACACTGGCAGGAGTTTTGGCTCTGAGGGAAGAAAGCAGCAGGCTTTGTTGTCATCCACATTATGCTTTATAACATTCTATAACAAGAGTTTTATTCTTGCTATCTAACTTCAATCCTCCTTGTTCTCACTGCAGCTGACTCATGCCTGTTCCATCCTCAGTGGAGACAAGGAAGTGCTTGTTCACTCAGTTTTGCTCTTTCTATAAAGATGAATTGCTATTTTTCATTTAAAATTAATATCTTTACATAAGACTGGGAAATAAAGGTAGCACTAAATACAAAAAAAAAAGTGCAACAGCAAGGGAAGGAAGGGGAAGAAGGTGTGAGGTGGGAGCTGGCCGAAGGTGAAGGTCTGGAGATGACACCTGCTGTGGAGTCAGCAGGAGCACCAACTCTGGAGCTGTGGAGGAGGATTCCTGGCACTGGTTCTCGATTCAGTGTCAGAGCTGGTGAGAGAGCTGCAGGTGGAGCTGGAACAAGCTCTGCATGTGATATTTCAGCTTAGGCTGCAGCTAGCCCTACAGCCCTGTTCTCTGTCTCAGTGGGCTTAGGACACTATAGTTGGGCCAGAGTATTGTAGGCTGGAGGGTCCATCTGGATGTGTATCTCAAGCCAGGAGCCAAGGATGAAGGAGATGACCCTTCCCATCATCAGTGACTGTTGAGTTGAGGTGTACACCCTGGAGGTGCTCAGGATAGAGGGGCTGTAAAGGGATTGGCTGCCCAGGAAAGCTGCCGCCAGGGGCTCCATAGGGAGTGCAGCTGGCCTTCCTGCCCCAATCACATTTGCTAGACTTCTGCAAGGCTCCCGGCTAAGTAATTTTCAGTAGTCGTGGCTGGGCCAATGTGGATATGCATTGGGCTTCTTGGTGTCAGGTGCCTGATGGGCGAGTCTAAGAAGACCTCCTTTGGGCTCCTTGCTCTTTTGGGACTCATGGCTATACCTGATAAGACCTTCTCTGGGAAGATTTCCCCTGGGCTCCTCCGTGTCTCTGGGTTCCTGGTGGCTGGGCCTGTGGCGAAATGCCCTTGATGTTTTTCTGCCTCTTGGTTGCTGAACCTAAAGAGACTTCCCATCGGTGCCTTGGTTGTTCTCAGTGACTGGTTGTCAGGCCTGAGACCTGTCTTGGGCTCCTTGTTGATTCTGGACATTCAGTAGCTGGGCTTTTGGAGAACTTTTCTGGGTTCCTTGGATCCTTTCACCACCTGGTGGATGGGCCTACAGAGACCGTTCCTGGACTCGTTCATGTTTCTGAGCTCCTTACCTGTCCTGGGCTTCTTGCTGCCTCTGAGAACCCAGTAACTGAGTCTTTAGAAACCTTCCCTGGGTTCCCTGGGGTCTTTCTGGATCTGGGGTCTGAGCCTGGGGAGAACTACTTGGGGATCCATGGTGGCTGTGGGTGCCTGCTGGTCATGCCTGGAGAGACATGCCCTGGGTTGTTCATGACAGTTGGGCAGCTTCTGCAGCATTGCCTGAGGTGCCTGGATGGAGTCATTCATCTTCTTAATTGTTCAAAGATGCTTTCCCTGCCTGGGGTCTTGAGGCTGCAGCCTGTGAAGGGAAGCACCCCAACATGTTTGCTCTTTACCTTCTCCAACCAAGTGAGTTCAGGAGGCAGCTGTCACTGGATTGTGATGCCTGTTAACAAAGTGTGGAGTCCTCAACCTGAGCACCCTCTTCAGATAAGACAACCCTATGACCCATTTTTGTCTTCATAGTAAAATAAATCTGTGGCTATTTATTTATTTGTATTATTTTTATATATATAAGCATTGATGTATATCTATCTATCTATCTATCTATCTGTTATTTACTTTTGCAGTACTGGGTCTTGAACCCAGCATCTTTACACTGAACTACTTCCTCAAAATTTTTTTTCAAATACCCACTAAGTCACTAAATTGGCCAGATTTGGCTTTACCTTGTGATCTTCCTCCCTCAGGCACCCAGAATGCTGTGATCACAGTAACACATCACTATGCCTGAATTCAGTGTGCTTTTTAGAACAGCAAAAGTAAGCCTAGAAAAGATTTCTGTGATTTAGGCATTGGTTATGTTTTAACTTTTAAGGCAACATATATCCATTGAAACTTTGCATGTAGCATTCATAATGCTAAAGGGTCTTTTCCATACAAAGGAGCTATTGCCATTTTTTTTTCTGAAGATGCAGTGCTTTGCATATTCACTTAGAGAACTGTGAAATGTTAGGATGATTTTCCTAACATTTTCCTGATAATCTTGGATTGATTATTTCATCATTTGCATTTAAGTAGGAAGTATTGAGACATTCTTAAAAGTTCTGGCACTGCTGAAAAGTCCAAGTCCAAAGTATCCTCTGAGACTTAAGGCAAACTTTTAGCTATGAGCCGATTTCAAAAGTTTCAGTCCATGTTGGCTAGTTCCAACTTTGAAATAGCATGGTGGAAGGTTGTTATGGCTTGTATCAAGATGTCTCTTCAAAGCCTCATGTGCTCCTAGGTGGGACTTTTTGGCAGTGGCTGGATTTAGGGTGTGTCAATAAGGATAATGGGTGTGTGATAACTAGATTAGTCCACTGGTTGGAATGGCATAGTTCTGGGTGTGGCTGAATGGATTTACTGAAGGCAGAAGACTCACTCTGGGTGTGAATGGCACCAACCAAGCAGAATAGAATAAAAGAAAAAGGGAGGCTTGCTATCTTCCTGCCTACCATGTCATAGACTGTTTCTCCTCTAGCATGCTGCTGGAGCCAGCCAACTATGGACTGAAATCTCTACAAACTGTGAGCTAAAATAAACCTTTCATCCTTTAACTCTTTGATGTTGGGTATTTTGTTCCAGCAACTAGTGGGAATTCCTGAAATGTTACTGGAAACGTCTGCAGTAGGCTCCAGTCTCCTGCTCAGTGTACAATGCAAGCCTGAGAAAAAAACCCTAAAAGACAGAACTAAGATAGAAAGGAAGGAGCCAGGACAACCAATGCTGATGCAACCAACAAAGACACTGACCAGCCCAAGCCACTGATTTTTATTAGTAATCAATTGGGGTAAAGGTTCGCTACATGCAAGGGTGGGACTATATGCAAGGAAGTGCAATAGTGCAGTTTCTATGGAAATTAATGTAAGCAAGGCTCATAAAGGACAAGAAAAAGCATTCTTGAATTAGGAACAGAATAGACAAAATATATGGTTGTACTTACAACATTGTCCTTCTAGTTAAGAAAGTTTCATTTGTGGGAATGAAATTTAGGTGCGAGTTACTCTGACCTCAGCAAGTAGGCTTTAGCCAGACTCAATTCTATAAACAAGCCAATTGTGGGGTTAACTCTTTATAGCCTGCACTGCTAACAGCCTTCTTTGGGTATAATCAATATTGCAGTCTCCCACAAGCAATGAGGAAGGTAGCTGAGATAAAGGTTTTGGCTAAAGGACAGAAGGCTGACATTATCAGTTGTTGGAGAACATAGAAACACTGAGACCTCTGCTTCACGCCAGCATTCCTCCAGCACTATGTGCCTGCCTGGTATGCAGGCTCCAGAAGAGGCCTAGAGAGTCTTCACTACCTCCTCTGTGGAGCTTACAGCACACCTGCTTCAGAGGCGACAGAATGGAGACAGTTTCACAGGCTGGTCCCCTCTGCACAAAGCCTGTGTTTAAATTTCTATTTAAGCAGTTACACATCAAGATCTACTAATTCTGAATAGCATATATATTATAAAAATAAAATGCACATACAAAGACAAACATTTTTGAATAAGATAATATTATAGATTCTTTGCCTCCCAATATACTATTTCATCCACTTACATTGTTTTCATTTACTCTTCACAATAATCTCATGATTGAGATACTTTTGTAGTCTCTTTTTACTCTGTTAAAAGAAAAATACTGTGAGGTTGAGCAATTTCCTTCCAACTCCTGCACAATTTATAAGCTAACCTAAGATGGAATCACAGGATTCCAAAGCTTGTATTTTTACTACATTTGGGTGTCTCTCACTAATTGTCTTCTAAAGCCTATTTTGGAATGAACAGTGTTGGTTCTCACCATGTTGTGTCTCTCCTAATCTCTAGGACTTTTAGTTCATTTATTGAACAAATACTGATTGAACACTACTATGTCCTAAGTACTGGATAGACGTTAATAATGGCAGGTCACTGATTAATCAGTCTAATACAGTTCTAATAAAAGCTGTAGTGGAGCTTCCCCACCCCACTGGCCACTCTCTTGGTTGGGAATCAATATATACCATGTACAAGTACAAATTCCCTTTGATGAATGTGATCATTATATATATTTAAATTGTACCAATAAAATTATTTTTTTAAAGTCCGTCTCACTCTCTACCTTCTTCCAACTCCCCACATAAAAATCACAGCCATATGTCCCTCAGAAATGGCGTTAACCCACCAATACACAGTGACTGGGTAATGACTGACAGCTGAGTGCCTTATTTTTCCTGTAATTCTCTAGAAAAAATTTTAAAGAGCATCACATGTCCAAGATAGAGTACCTCTAGAGCAGTGGTGACAAACCTATAGGACCTATGCCACAGTGGGCTTTCTGTATCATTGAAAGCTCTAAAAGGTTTTCCATTGATGCTCTAGAGCTACATAATGATTTTCCTAACGGGATCATGGGCATGAGTATCTAGGGAGCCAATTTCCACATTTTCACCATCCATATATACTCTTCCCTAATCTGCCATGGGATATACTTTCATTGGGATGCCATGCTGCCTCTAACTTTCCAGTACCTCTTTTGTAGTTGGGTTTCACCCATTTTAAAAAAGAAAAACATGCTTTTCGTGTTTCCTGTATCTTACATGATTTACACAAAAGGAACAAACTTCTTGAACATCAAGAAAAGAGGCAATTCAGAATATCAATATACTAGTCGGGGTTTAGTGCCAAGAAGGAGGAACCTTTCAGGTACTTTAGGCAAGAAGAGATTTTGTGCAAGGAACTAGGTAGTTACAAAATTACAAAGAAGGGGGCCAGGGATTTAGCTCAGTGGTTCCACCATCTGCCTTGCAAGTGGAAGGTCCTGAGTTCCATCCCTGGTACCGAAAAAAAAAATTACAAGCAAGGCTGCAAGCATAGGTTCTGGGCCAGGTCTTTGGAAAGATTTCTGGAGATGTAGAGAGGTTGTCCAATGCTTACCTGGGACTAGAGCTCCAAAACTATTGAGAAGTCCCTTCATGCCAGGAAACTGGAGATGGAACCCCAAAAGTGTGACCTGGGCATTAGCAATTGACATCAAGGAGTTGTTAAAGCCATGGCTGTTTCTTAATAAACAGAAAGGCAAAGAATAAACACTGCAACTTGCTGCAGGAAAATTCCAGCCTTTTTGTCCCTGCGAGGCCACTGGAAACCTCAGGAGTGATGTTTCTGACTTACTGTCACCTTCCAAATCTCACCCAACTGCATTGAATGATACAAAGTAACTACAACCCCCAAATGCAAGGAAACACTAAACAAGTGGTTGTTAGTTCTCTATCATCTCCAAACAGGAGAAAGAAATGGAGACTGGAGAATCCCCATAAACCACATTAAATTCAAGGCAGCATAAACCTGTGGGTGTTCCTATCTTTCCTAATCTTATACATATTTCTATTAATTATCAAGTGTGTTGTGTTTGGATGTTCTGAATTCATGGGCTGATGGGAATGGTTAATTTTAATGTAAAAACCCACATTTTCCTTCCCTGACTCCTGAAGAATGAGCCCAAGAGCAAAGAGCAGTGGGAATATCATTAAGAACTACTGAAGGCAGCCTTATTTCATCCAAGTAATACACATGGCAAGGCTCTTATAGCTTAGGAGTAGAATGTTTTAGATTTATAAAAAATGCTGAGTGTGGTGGTGCACCCCTGTAATCCTAGCACTCAGAGGCTGAAGCAGAAGAATCACTTTGAGTTCAAGGCCAGCCTGGGCTACGTAGCAAGACTGTCTCAAAAAGCAAACAAAAAAAGTACCAAAAAGTACCTGGGTGTACAAGTCTTTCATAAAGCACACACTCTGAATTTTTACTATTCTCAATAAGAAGGAATTTGGCAGTGATATTTATTCACCCATCTCTCACTCATATCTCAGATACATATTTTGCATGATTTGAAGGAGGAGAAGGTAAAGAGTTCCACACATCCTCCCAGCTGCTCAGTGTTACACCCTCAAGTCACGGGAGCGCATATTAGAGGTATATCCATTTTTCATTCCTCCCTGCCACCAGCCATAGATCTGCTTCTTTATTCATTCCTACCATGAGCTGATGAGATTTGGATTAATTTAATGAAAACACATTGAGAATTCAATAACAAATAATGCTCTCAACAACAGTCATTAATAAATAGGCCGTGGTATGCCTTGCAGTTCCTAGTGATGCAATACACCTTCTCTGCTTTTGTTGTGAATATTCTAGCAATAATGTTCATCCAAGGACAAACAAATTAACTGTAAAAGGGAACCTAAAGTCTTGTATAAGGGATATTTTTAAAGATATATTGCTTTACATATTTAATATTTTCACCAAAACTTTTTATATGTATATTGTACTGGTAAATTATATAATTCAAATAATTGTAATATTTGAAGGAAAAGAAAAATGTTTGTTTAGAAATTATGATCACAGAATTTTGTTTTCAGTCTTGGGATTGAACCCAGGACATGTGCATGTTAGGCAAGTGCTCTACCACTGAGCTACAACCCTGACTCCAACAGGAGTTGTTTTCTAAAATTAGTTTTAATGTAGATATAATTAGATGATCAATAAAGGACTTTAAATCATAAGAATACACAATAATACTATAAAAATCTATTCAAAAGTGAGATGAAACTTAAAAAAAAAAGGAGTAAAGTGAAATTACCAAGTGCTAAAGAGTTTTTGTGGGGGAGGAGGCTGTAGTTGATCTTCTTATGCAGATAATGGTAGGTATCAAATGCTATTATTGTATTAAATTTCCTCCTGACACATCCAAAAGAGTGATTTATAATAACTTAGAAATAACACCTCATGAAACTTTTGATTTATGATAAGTTTACATGAAAGTACTAATTTCTTTCTTTTTTTTCTTTGTGGTACTGGGGAGAGAGCCCAGGACCTTTGCACACAGCTACATACTCAGTACTTTTAAAATATATTTTATTTTGAGACAGTAGTCCTCCTGTTATAGGCATGTGCTATCATACTGGGCTTTTTCTAACTTCTTATAGGGGCTCATGAGATGAAATTCTTGAGGATTCCTGCTGCAAAGCCAGCAATAGTCAAACCCAGAGAATGAACCTATAATGAACAAAATTGTAAAATGTTGGTGGGTGGAGAGGAAAATGCTTTTGACCATTCAATGTAAGGAGGTGACATTTGTCTAGCAGGCCTGGATTCCAATGGCTCTTCCACCTACCTACCAGTGGGAAAACTTGGAGTTGGCCTTGAGGTCTATGAATTCTGGTCTCTTCATCTGCCATATGGGGAGCCTTTCCTGTTCTGTAGGGGTACTGAGGACTAAGTGTGATCACTCACATAGTCCTCAGAGTGACACCAGTGCCTGGAAGGGCTTGATTGTCACTTGCCATGTGTACCAGCAGCCCTAGCGTCAAGGAAGGAAACCCAAGCCCAGAAAGGGTATGTACCTTGAGCTCTGATCCAGCGGCCCCTACTACAGCATTGGCTGTGAAGTGGCTCTCTCTCTTCACATCTTCTTGCCTTCCTGGGCTTCTCTCCTGCTCCCTCCTCCCCATAGAGGGGTGGAGGGGCATAGAAACCTCTGCAATATAGTTGTCCCCAGAGGTGGCAGGCAAGGGGGTGACAGGGAAAGGGAGATGGAGGGCTGGGGCACAGTGTTTTATAGTCTGCCCAACAGATCTGCCTGCTTGTCAGTTTTGGTTCTTTTGTCAAAATTTACAAAATGTACAAAATGTCTTCCTCTGATTTGGAGAACCTCTTGCCTTTATAGTAATCTAAAAGTATCCTTTCTTACTATGTCACAAAGGAGTGAAAAGGGGTAAAGAGTAAAGAGATGGGGGTGTGAAACTGCCACTTTCTCTTGCAATTTAACCTCAGCCCCAGCCTCTGTCCCAGACAGACAACTCAGAGAAAGAAGCAGCCCAAGGATTCTGGACCCCTTGGCTGAGGTCAGGTCTGCTATACCTTCATCTGCATTCTGCTTTATGAGAAGTCCTGTCAACTGAGGGCAGGAGACACTCAGCTGTGCCTTCCATGTAGGCCCTAGACACCAAAGCCAGCAAAGCTCCACTCTGACACCTCCAACTAGTATTCTTCTACACGGCACCGTTTATTTTCTTCTTATGTATTAATGATTTTGTCCATGTGTTTATGTGTTTATTATCTGTATCATTCCTGTTGATATTAAAATCTAAATTTCAGAATCCAGGGGTCTTGCCTGTGTTGTCCCTGGTTGAGTCACCATGATCTGGTGTAGCTCCAGCACACCAGATACAATGTCTAGGTGTACACATGCGTGACTTCATGGCTGCATGGTAACTGAAGGTCTCCCTCTCCTTACTCTACCTGACCTGGCAGAGCTTCTGTCTCTCTAACTCTGCAGGACTGACATGGCCTCTTTCCCTCCCTGCACCTGAACTGACATACATGTTCATGCTTCGAAGCTTTGTGAGTCCCGAGTTTGTGCCAGACAGGGTGACAAGCTTTAGGTAGATATGGAGCCCACGGTACAAGAGATTGGCAAGCTTTGAACAAGTAAACAGATACATGATATATTCATCTCTATGATACCTTTAAGAAGGAAAAGGAAATGAAGAAAGAAAGGGATGGGTGCTGGTGTGGGGGAACACCCCAGCATGTGGGACCAGCAAAAACTTGAAAGATGAACCCAGCAAAGAGAGGGGAAAGATTTTTTCTAGGCAGAAATGAACAGTATATACACTGTCCTTTCACACAAATGTAGTCAAATTTGTGCACACATACAAGTTGTACATGTTTGCACATAAAGGCTGGAATATGGGAAAGCTACTGTGTGGTAAGAGCTGAATGAACAAGGTTGGGGGTGGCTGAGAAGTGGGTGGGACCAGTGCCCAAACATCCCGATAGGCTCTGTTAGGTAGTTTCATTTTTATGGCTGGCCTGTGAAAAGCCTGGAGAGGTTTGAAGTAGATGGTCATATGATCCCACTTACAGTTAAAAAGATCTGTGGCTATTGTATGGAAAGCAGATTGATGATGGCTAAGAATGGGGGCAAAGAGGCTAATTAGGAAACACTTGGAGCAGTGCAAGAGATAGGATGATGGTACCTTTGATCTAATTTCTGCCCTCTGAAAGATACATCCCATGGACAAGATCACTCATTCCTTCATTTACACACTCACTCATTCAGAAATTCATTAGTAAGAGCTTTGTGATAGACAACAAACCAGATGCATAGTCTTTGGCTCTGTAGAGCTTGTAGTCATCTAGGGAAACAGATCACTAAACCCAAATGGGCCTACAGCAATGAAGTGAGAGAACCATGGGAGCACCAGGAGAGGCACCTGGCCTTGACTTGGGATGTCAGAGACAGTCAGGGTCAGAAGAGAGCTCTGGTACAGACTTACAGAATCCCAGGTACACATTAGCTGTCCCCATGCCTGCCTCTCACACAGCCAAGTTGTCTTGGTGTTTATTCATCTTATTGACCACTCACCAGTTGCACTAGGCTGGCCACAGGCAGGTGACCCAAATGGAAAGAACCACTTGTGACCCTAGCCTGCTCCCTCCCCAACCCTGCCCCACACTGTACCCCTTGACTCAAAAACTCAGTCACCTACACTACTGTTCAAGCCACAAACCTGGACCTTCCTCTCTTGTTCCTTATCCCCAACCACTCACCAAGTCTTATTAATTTGACTTCTTAAAAACCTGTTACTTTCTTCTTGTTTTTCCAATCCCTTTGCCATTTACCTGGCCCAGGCCACCATTACCTGCTACCTAAATAGCTACAATCGTCCTAACATTCTCCCCACTCCAGACTGCTCAGCATCCCACCCCGCTGGTTTTGTGAACAGGCACTCTGCCTCATCATCATCTCGCTTCATCCTCAAGCTTCAGCTTGATGGCCACGTTCTTTGAGGAAATTCCTCTGACTCTTTCCTGGCTCGCATGCCTCCACCACCTGATACCATAAGCCTCCACGAAGAGCACAGTTTATGTTATGTGCTGCTCTCCTCCATCAGGCTCTGAGCTCCATGAGGGCAGGTGTTGCTTTATTGCTCATTTTATCCACAATTCCCTCCTCACCAACAGAAATTTCTAACCCAGGTCATTTTATAAGGGAGATGTAATCCTCAGCTGGAAAATTTGAGTAGATTTTGTGATCACGTGCAGCTACATAAGAAATCCACAGCAAGTATACAGGTGGCCTCCAGCCCATCCAGCCTTGTCCCCTCTGCCTCTCCTCTCCTTTGCTCTCCCTCACAGAGATAGTTGCTGTGACCACAGATGGCAAGAGGAAACCTAATTTGTATTCTTTATTTGGTGTGGTGAGTGCTGTGACAGACGGAGATAAATTGTCTGTCTTCGTAGGACCCACATGTTCCTTCTCCTTTAGTTTGTGAATCTTTGAACAGAACTCTCTGAAAGGGGTCGACAGGCAGGTGTTTGAGAGGGAGAGAGCTGGAGAGAAGGTGTTTTGACGGAGAAGAGAGCTGCTAATACATCTGTGGCTATTACCAGTGCAATGACAACTACAGCTCTGAAGAGGAAGAAGAGAGCAGCGGAGGAGAAACCATCGTCTTAGGTATCAGAGCTACAGAGTCTGAGAATGCCAGACCTTCTTGCTGCCTCTAAAAATATTTAACAAAAGCAGTTCTGGTGAACAGAAAACTGGCCTAGGTTTGAAGTGAGGTTCCTCCCAGTCTTGTGAGTGCTTTGCCAGAAATTGATCCCTGCAGACCCTGCAGGGAAATTTCTAGCTACTCAGCTGGTGGGTCTCCTCTGCACCTTGCCCCAGGTGCTGTGGGGAGGGGGGTCTCCAGGAATTCCTATTTCTGCTCTTAGAGCTCAGGGAGTGATCCCCAATCTGCCCTCTCCCACTGTGTACCTGAGCCTTCTTCATGTATAATACTGGTACATACTATTTACTTTCACTTCAGTGAAAAAAGGCAGAGAAATCCTAGAGCTGAGACAGAACTGAGAGCAGAAGGACACTGCTAGACCCAGGGGCTCTGCAGGAAGGAGGCAAGTTCTGGAGCACAGCACAGATGAAGCATAGGAAATATAGAGGCACATTTGCCTGAGGCAGAGAGGGAGGAGGTAGGGAGAAGGGATTTTGTAGAAGTTGAACATTGAGTCTTACTGAAAATGAAGCCAGAACTGGGGGAAAACAGCTAACTTCAGCTATGCCTCCTGCAGGCATGAGGGCAGAGTATGTTGCTGTTCTGCCCCTGCCTGCCTCTGAGGGACCACAGTACCCTTGGAGCCAGAAGCCAGAGAGGCAGCAGGCAAGCCTAGCCAGACAATCTCTGTTGGCAGGTTCTGGGCAAAGGACAGAATTCTAGACAACATTGTGCTTTCTTCCTTCTTAAATGACTAGGTTCTTTTACCCCTACCTGTATGTGCAGGTACACACCACCATCAGCAGCATCAGCTGGAGCTTTTGCCAGGCAGCTGTATTAGGCTGGTGCATCATGTTCACAATTGAAGAAAAAAAGCTGAGATCTAGCCCCAGACATGGCTGTGTCTTGGCCTCATAAAGTCTTACAATCTCCTCAGTCATTTATCCCAGAAAATAACTGACAGAATAGTTTATATTTATTCAGTGCTGACTATGGGTAGGCATTGTGCTAAGTACTGTAACACCTTGCGTAATCCTTACAACAAAGTTATTAGCTCCATTTTGTGGATGAATAGAAAAGGCAAGAAGTTAATCAGATGTATAAACTAAGCTACCCCAAAGTCATATGTGTCTATCAAAGGTCGTGGCCTCCAGGATAACTTTTCTGATTTTCAAAGCTGTATTAAGTGCCCCTCCTTTGGATTCATTTTAATAAGGATCTCAGCTCCTATCACATAGGGTTAATTAGGACTTACATACCATGACTAAATTCTCACCAATAGAATGACAGTGGAAACTACACATGTAATTTTTCAGGCCAGTGTATATGTGTCTGTGATCAAGTTTCAATCATGTAGATGAGAAAGACGCCTCATGACAGTGATTCTCAAACTTGGCTGCCATTGGACTCAAGGTGTAGCCAAGTTTGAGAATCACTGCTTAGAAAATGCTAGAGAAACAAGATGGGAGGAATCTGGGTCCCTGGATGACCACTTAGAGCAGAAACTCCTACCAACTGGGAACATTCACAGTGACCAGTTACACCACAGAGACATCAACCTGTATTTTATTTATCCTCACAAATGTCATGGAGGAGGTGTTGAGTTAGAAGGAAAACCTGGTAATACTTGGGAACCTGGAATGTCTGGCATTAGGAGATGCAAAAGCAACATCAGTCACAGGATGGCAAACACATACATGCACTCAGCTCACACTTTTGCTGCATAATTTTCTTTATCTCTGTAACCATTAGAGAAGCAATCAGCTAAAGATGCAGCTTTCCTGGCTTCCCACCAGGCTCTGATTAAGGATGAACTTCTCCACCCACTTTCTTCACTCCATGGCAAGCTGAGCTCCAGCTTCCTCCTTTATATTTTCTTCCTGATCATATAAAGCAATTAAATAAAAATTTCCTGTCATCTCATCCAGAACCTGGCTCAGATTCTAGTTTGTTCTTGATCCATAAGTTGCTCCTAACTCAGAAAATCCCATCATTTCACTGACCAGCTATAGACATAGATTCCATCCTAGATGCTTGGAGTAAACTCAGGGACAGTCCTGATCCACCTGCTGCCTGGGAGTGTGAGACCAGGCCAGCTCAGCAGCCTTAGAGTTTAGGAATGACTTTTGGCTAGATAGGAATGTATATGAGCAAACTATACAGGCATGAAAGTGCCACTGTGAAACTTAACAGTGGCTCCTGACAAGTGCAGGCCTCAGATGTGTAGAAGAAATGGTGGCAATTCCCCAGAGACCTAAAATGGTAGATCCAGAGTCCAGTGCCATAGACAGGGAAGAGCAGAGTGAAGGGTACAGGGAGAGAAGAAAAGACATTCATTATTCATTCTCTGGGTATTGGAAAGAAGTTATGGCTTAGTCTAAGAAATCAGCACTGGGAAAAGACACCTTAGTTCCATAACCATCCAGGAAGAGATGCTACCTCTTGGGAATCTGAGGTCAAACAGGATTGTCAGTGAAGATCATGTGTGTGATAATACATGCAACAGAGTTAAAGGCACTAGCCACAAAGCAGACAAGGGATGCTATAGAGTCCCATGAGGGAGGCATTGCCATCCAAAATCAAATACTGAGTTCTGTATTGGTCCCTGAGAGGCCTTAAGCAAGTCACCAGATCTCCCTGAACTTCAGTTTCTTCATCCATAAAATGATTAGGATGAGAAAAAAAGAAAGAAAGAAAAAAAATGAGTATGAAGGTAATAAGTTCCCTGCCAGCTGTACTTTGATGTTGATAACATCAAATAAGATGTTGTATATGAAAGTAAATAGTAAAACATAACCTGTAATAAATATTCACATTCTCTGGTTTTCTACCAACTTCAGGTCAAATTCCGGGGCTGAGTAGAACTTCACTATAGTAGCTACTTATCAAATATGTGTGGGAATATTATTGATTTTATTTTTTTTATAAAGAAGTTAAGTAAAAACAAGTGCTTCAATTCAGGGATGAATGTAAAGAAAAAGAGGAGAAGGGATACAGGGAGACAGGTTTAGCGACTCAAACTTTACATGAATTGACAGTGTCTCACTTGTCTTCTCCTTGATATCCCTGCTTCCGTGCCCTGTGGTTAGACTGGGAGACACTGACAGAAGAGAGAGCAGAACAGAGAGGCAAGGACACGAACCCTGGGAAGATCTGGCCTCCAGACTCCCTCCTACAATGTTCTAGACAGATTTCTTGTGGCATTTGCTATATCTTGCAGCCATCTCCTATATCATGTAACCCCCGTCAACTGACACAGGGTAGTGTTTTAGTCTGGTTTGTGCCACTACAATAGTACACCTGAGACTAGATATTTTATAAAAAAACAGAGATTTATTTGCTACAGTTCTGAATGTTAGAAAGGCCAAGTTGGGAGGCTACATCTGGTGAGTGTCTTCTTCCTGCATGCAGTGACTATGACAGGGCAGAAGCTAGTTGCTTTGTACAAAATCCACTCCTGGACCAGGGATTTAGCTCAATGGCATTGCGCCTGCCTCACAAGAGCAAGGTCCTGAGTTCAATCCCTAGTACCACACACACACACACACACACACACACACACACACACAAAATCCACTCCTACAACAATGTCATTAACTCATTTGTGAGGAAGATACCTCAGAACCTTACCGTATCTTACAGGTTCCACCTTTCAGCACTATTGCATTGGAGATTAAGTTTCCAACACATGAATTTGAGGGAACACTTGTAACAAGTAGCCTATCTACAGACTGGCCAGTGGCCAAGGAGTTGGCCTGGCATTGTAATTTTTTCCCAAGAGTAATGACTTGGAGCAATATGGAAAGAACAGGGAAATTAGCAGTGAACACAGAAGATAAAGGCACGTGAGGTGAAAAAAAGCTGGGTAGGGCAGCTTGAGTGGCTATGAGTGGCCCAAAGTTCTGAGCAAGCAGGAGACATGAGACAGAGAGAAGTCAGACAGAGCAGAAATCAAGAAAACCAGTTGGCAGCAGAAGAGAAGTGGACAGATTTAGAGCAAGGCAAATGCATGCAGAGGGGCAAGCTGCATTAGGACTATGTCCTAGAGCACTGCCTGAATTCTAGCACTTCTTGGGACAGAAGGGCTTTCAGCTCTCAGGCCCCTCCATGCCTCTCTCACCTTAGCCCTGCTCTTTCAGCCTGTTCATCTGCTCCAGAATATCTTGGCAGTCTGGCTTGTGGCTAGTGTTCTCATCCCCATGTGCATCCAGACCACAAACTGCGTAACCTGATGAACCCTGATTTGAGGGTGTGCTCCTTGAAATCCAAAAACCTAAACTAACAGGCTGCCTTTGGGGCTCTGAGAGCTTGAGTTTCAGAGCCCAGGGTCACTGGCAGATCATTTTGGTGTCTGGCTAGGAAGACAGGAGAGTTGAGCTCAGCCCTGCCAAGGGTGAAGAGCTGGCTCTGAATGCCTGAAGCTCCTGTTCTTGGAGACCTCAAGGAGTCCTCACCATCAGGACTGCTGGTGAGTCCACGCGAGCTGGCTGGAGTGTGCTGTGTGCTCAGCCTTTGCTCATCTGTTCTAGTTAACTAAGGACACCAGTGACAGGGTCCCTTCCTTGTCTCCCCATCAGGACTATAGTCAGCCAAGCGTGCTGATAGAGACTGGGAGATAGAGGGATGCCTAACAATATATCCATACGAAGATCCTACTCTAAAATTGACAAAGGTTAAAGTGAAAGGGACAGAGGCTTCCCATCCAGTCCCCTTCTGCCCACATCTCTGATTCCATACCATCTGGGCCTCACACCCCAAGTTCAAGCTCTATCTGTCCTTCTCCAGCTCCCTCAGCAGCCACTCCAACCTTCAAGGTTAGGGGTTTGCATATAATGCTGAGTTCTACCCCAGGAAGTGTGGACCCAGGGTAGAAACTTCTACAAACCTTGAAAGGTAGTTCAGATCTGCTTGAGTCCTGGATTCTAAATACTTGGAATGTGGTCCAGAAGGGGACATAGGTACAGGAGCAATACTAACTCTATTCTCTCTATGCAGCCCCCAACAAAAGCAGCAGCTTTGATTCTGACTTCTCAGGCTACAGATAAGAACTGTGTGCTTACTGTGTGCCAGTCACAATTCTAAGGATGCCACATATATTAATTTATTTGATTGTTTAAAAGCCCTAAATTGTCATTATTCTCAATTTGCAGATAAGGATCCAAGGGCACAGAGAGATTAAATAGCTGGCCCAGGAGCACATAACCAGCAGGTGGTAGCAAGATTCTGACCTAGGTAGTGTGGTCCCCGGGTCTGTGATCTAGCCATCCTTCTACTGTGCTCAGAAGGAATGATGTGGACTCTACACATTTCCCTTCCTGGCCTTGGTTCTGAACACTGCATCCAAATTAGATTTGTTTGTCATCAGCCTTCACTGCAGGGGATACAAACTGGTGCACAGGCTGCTGACTCCCAGAAATACAGAGATTAGTTGCAGCTTTCCCTGGCTACATCTTCTCTGACAGCTGTTTAAGAAAAAACATCTACAAATAAATATTTGCAAAGCAACTTAGCCCCAGCCCACACACGCTGGCATAGACATGCTCAGTCTCTCTGGGCACTCACATGATCTGGATGGAGCCTCAGTGACCTCGCTCTTTCCCTAAAATGCTGACCCAGTGTTTCTGGAGTTACTTAGGCTGGGCGAGAGCTTGAGGCCCCAAGAATTGGGGACCAGGCATTGTCTCCAGGCCCTTCTGATAGCTTCTTCAGGACAGCTGGCTCCTAGATCTCAAAAGTTCCCTTGTGGGGAGGGGGTCCTTAACTGCATATTAAGGAGCAGTGAGACGTCCTGAATGCCTGAACTGAGAATCCCTCCTGTCACTCCTTCATTTCATGCAACTTCCAAATAGTCTAAAGCCACAGACAGTTCCAAAATCACTGTGGTTTGGCTGAACGTAAAACTCAGGGTGGGCTGAGTGCTATGACAGCCAACCTCCAATTCTTAGAGCTAACAAAAGGCAGGCCACAAGAGTCAGCAGTGGTGGGCGGGAGGACTGTCCTCCTTGCAGGCACCCAGAAGCCCAGACTGTAACACCCTCAGCACTGCCATCTCCAGTACAGTCACTGCAAGAACAAAAGAGAAGATGTAGGAGGGACACACATGAGAGGTTTTGATGTGCTGGGTCCAGAAGTGGAGTATGTCACTCCTGCCCACATTCCACCTGCCATAAGTCCCCACACAGCTCCACTCTATGACAAGGGTGACCCAAGAAGAAGAGGAGGAACTCAATACTGGGAAGCAGTATCCTTCTCTGTCACTCCCTGGAAGGAAACATGACCCTCTTTCCTTTCTCTTTGAAGTCTCAACCTTTAATCACCCAGGCAAGTGCTGATAATGAAAATAGTAAATAGTAGAAAAATTTTTTTAAAAAGCGAGTACTTTTGAGTGTTTATTATATACCAGATGCTGTGATACAGATTATTTCATTTAATCTTCACAACAACCTAATGCCAAGCTACTAGTATCCTTTCTATATTGAGGAGGTAAAACTTATATGGCTAAGAGATGCCCAGTGACTCTTCTTAGGTCACATAGTGTGTGGGTGGTGACTCTGCTGGGATCTGAGCCCAGCTCCAGCCTATTGTGAGAGCTGAGCACACCCAGACTAAGACGCTAAGGTGTTGGGGCTGGGCTTGATCCATGGTTGGGTTACTTCAACCTGTAGCAGACAACAGAGAAGTTGAGCCATTGTTCCCCACAGCAGTAGCCTCACCCCCACTTCCCAAACAGGTTGTGAGGAGCAGAGCCTCTGAATCACAAGGCAACTTGACAGCACATACCCTGCTGAGCAAAACTGCTTTTAAAAAGCACTTACTTTTTATGATCTAATTCAGGATGACATCGAATGTGCTCCAGAAGTGTCTCTGCCTCTTTCCCACCACCTCCCCAGTTCCGTGTACCCTCCTCCCTCTTTGTCCCCCCGCCTTCAGAGATGCCACACTCCTTATGGGCAACAATGCCCACACCCTGAGCCCAGGTTCTCCCCCATCCAAATGGTGGAGTGGGCCATCCCCAGGCTGCAGTCTGGGTGCCTATCCCTCTGGTACCTTTCAGTTCCACAGCCCCAGAGGCTGCTCTTGCCTTTGCTGCAGGCCAGAGCATGTTCAATGAGGTCATGGGCACTTGGAGCAGACCGGCAGTGTTCAACACTGGCTCTGCCAAATATACATCAGTTATAGGATCTTGGTCAATAATTAACTCCTTCACTCTCGTCATTTGCAAAACATGAATAATAATGTCTGCTGCACCACACTGTGGTGAATATTCAGTGAATAATGCAGCTAAAATTCTCAGCTCAGTCTTTAGCACACAGAACAAACTAACAGTGTTTTTTGGTGTTCCTAGTTCTAGGGTAAAATGTACTGGAGAGTAAATATTTCCAATGAGGTCTTCCCCTGATACTTGAGTAAGACAGTGCCATCTCTACTCAGTTTCTCATCTATTCTAGCTCTCTAAGACCATCTGTTTCTTCACCTTAGTGATGCTAAATTAATGTGAGGGAGGCCAAGCAAGGACTTAGAGACTGAGTTGATCCATATAAAGAATGAAGAGGAAGAAAGGAGATGAGCCGATCCTCTGAGAAGTAAACATCAAGATGGTATTAAACGTGTTTAGATTTTGTTAAGGAAATTCCTTCAGGGAAGGTAACAGGGAGGGTGCTGGGAAAGCCAGGGTGAGCAGTCAGACCACAGCACAGATCTTTCCCTAGAGAAGAAAGACTGAATGGAAGTGCTTAGAGTAGTATGCCATGCCATGCAGTCTAAGGAAGGTTCAGCAAGTCCTGGGGACTCCTTGAGCCAAGGTGATTGACAAGGAGGTGCCTGTCTTCCAGGAACACCAGCTCTGAATGCAAGCAGCACTCGGTCATTGGTCAGAACAGCTGTGAACACTTGGACTCTGTGCAAAGGCTGCCACAGATTGCAAATTGGCACTGCTGGGGCCCTCTCAGTTTCCAGGTACAGTTAGTAATAGAAGATATGTGGGATGCAGTCTCATGGCCACCAGAGAAGGGAAGAGAAAACCAGAGCTGCAGGCAAAGCCTGAGGCCTGAATTGGTAGAAGGAGCTGTGAAATAAAAGAATACAGAGAAATGTGGAACAAGAGGATTGTAAATATAAAAACTACTAGAAGTTACAAATTATAGTCACTTCAATGGTTCTAAAGATACAAGCTATAGATTGGAAATTCCTTTATTATTTTTAGCTACCTGGGCTATAATCCTTCCAATGTGATTTATGATTGAATGTGACACTAGTTCTGGTATTCAGTGAACTGTTGTATAAATTATATGCAACAGACATGGTTTAAGTGCATTACAACAATTAACTAATTTTATCCTTAAAACAAACCAGTATGTGGGTATGATTGTTGTCATGCCTATTTTTTAAAAATTAATTTTATTGGTACATTTAAGTATACAATATAATGACATTCATCGTTGGAAATTTGTACCTTTGCATAATCCATCTTAGTTCTTATTTTTTCCCCATTCCCCTGCCCTCCCTTCGACCCCTCCACCCCTCCACCCCTCCATATCTACAAAGACTTTGCTGTGCCTGTTTTATAGAAGAGGAGATGGAGTCCAAAAGTGGCCGATAAGCTGCCTGAAGTCATAGCCAGAAAGTGGTAGATCAGGGAGTTGAACCCCGGAGTCTGTGCTCCTCTCTGACACACCACACTGCCCTTCATTCCTGGCTACCAGCCCATCTGTCTCCTTCTTCCTGTTCTTTTCATCTGCTTTATGACCTCACCTTGGCACACCAGTCCTGCAGCAACAGCCCTTAGTCTCTGACCCCCAGCTGTCCTCAAGGAGAGTGAAGCCTCTGCCTTCTCTGTGTCCTGCAAAATAGTTGGCACAGGCTGGCCTGGGATTGTCACTACACACCTGTTGACCTAGGATCAGGTCATCTTTCAAAGCATTTGCAGCTCATAACCCTCAAACTCTGCTTTGTTGTTTGGGTTTACATAGCTTCAAACTGGAGCTCAAGTAGGGATGAGCCCCATTCTGGGGGAGGAGCAAGAATGTTCCCACAAGAAACATGTCTCAGCTTTCCACAGCCTCTTAGAAAAACCTTTGTCTTCTGCTTACATGTTGAATTGGAGTCTTAATTCAGCCCACAATGATAGCTTGGTAAAATATAACGCATATTTTATAGGTACTTGGGACAATGTTCTTTGGAACAAAAACCTGAAAAAGTCTACAAGTTTAAATATAGTTCTATTCATGATCCTTTTTATGTCAGTGCTTCAAAAGTCACCTTTCCCACCCTGGAAGACCCTAGCTGGAGCTCCTTCTAGGAAGCCCTTAGTCACACAGAGGAGAAGAGTCCTGGGCAGAGTGTGTTCCTCAGAGAATCCCTTCACCCAGGTCCAACCTCACAGCTGGGATGCACTCCTGGGGAGAAGTCACAGGAAAAATGTACTGAGAATAGATGAGAAGTATGGCCAGGTTAGCATAGGACACTGCCGAGCTTACCCCGGCAGGCCACCCACTAAGCCATTGCCTGGGGCAGCTCCCAGGGCTGCAGGCAGGCTGAGCTCTATCTGCTCAGTGACTGGCAGGGTCACTGCAGTGGGCTCTGAGGCCTCACCATCAGCCTGGTGCTCCTGTCTGCCTCCCTCAGCTCTGGAGCCAACGCCTGGACTCTGGCTGATAAAGAATTGATTTTGATTTCCTCTTGTTCCTATGGGGGTTGGCTGTCATGACAGGAAACCAGAAACCTAATAAAGACTGCATTGGAGCAGCTTGTGTCTTGAGTCTGCCTGGGCTGCAGAGCTAGGAAGAAGAGAGAATTAGGAGATGGGGTGGGAGAAGGACAGGTCCACTTCCTTGAACAACCTCAGGGATATCATCACCTTGTGTTCACCTTGTGCTAGGGTGAGGCCTTCACGTAGACAGACATAAGAGAGGGTGAAGGGCTGGCAGTGAGAAAGAAAGGCTCCCAGACACCTCTTCAGCAACTGTGCTTCTGACCTGGCCTTTTACTGGGAACCAGCTTCATGGCCAATGACAGTATGATCATCTGGGCCCTAGGCTTGAGTTTAATGCTTGGTTGTTTCGATCTTAAAATTATTAACAGGTTTGTTTTTGAATTTCTGTTTTCAAGTGAACTTTGATAGGACATTGTAGCATGAAGAAAGATTTCTCCACCATCTACCCCGCAGCCACTGGTGCTTGGGGCCTAACCAGCCTCTCTTCCTCTCCCCAACCCAGCAACCACTGCCACTCTCATCCCTGGCAGGGGCCTGGGTACAGGTATAGGTGGGTTGAGTTTGGGCAAGCAGGCTTTGCAACTTCTTGAGGCCAAAGATGGAGACAGATATCCCCGCTGTGGGTTGGCAGCACCATGGTGCACCTAATGGGGTATGTGTGTGTGACAATTTAAACACTTCTGATCTAGGCACTGAGCATATCCCAGTGCAGACACTGTGACCCTTCTGGAGTCACCTGCCCACCATGAGTCAGGAAGAAGGGGTGCCTGGCTTGACTTCCCACCCCTGCATAGAACCCTGTAAGTTGGTCCAGTAGCTGGTGGGCAGCACACATGGCTGCACCCCACTTCACTTCAGGTGGCACTTGTGAGGGTCTGTGCTTGCTGGGAGAAACCCCGTGCCTGAGACAGCACAGTGATAAATAACAGATTTTAAAAAACACAAGTTGAGAGACAGATCACAAAAGTAGGGGAATGTTTAGTATTTTATAACTTTTAATGGTACTTTTTCTTGAACAGGGAGCCCCCGGAACTGCACAGAAGCCCTGTGTTTACTCCCCAGCCAGTCAGCACTCCTCACCAACACAAATCTCAACAGCTGTAAGCTAAGCAGAGCCAGGCCCCAAGAGGACAGGGTCCCCCAGGCTACACCAAGCGGTGGCTCCAGGGTTCCATCTATAGCTTGAGTCCCTGCCTCTGCTTTGCCTTAGGCTCTGATAGCATCTGCACCTTCCATGTTCCACCCACCTTTCTGATTTCTGGCTCTCATGTCTGCTTGCTCCCTGGCTGACTTACTGCTTCTGTCACCCTCATAGGAACAACCCTTGATGTACTATGCCTCAGTCTCTTTTCCCTCTGTTTCCCTAATTGACCATATTCATTCCTCTGTTCTCCATCCACCTTTTATAGATGGTGAGCAAAGGCTGTCCCCTACCTGCCCTCTCTCAGTAGGTCGGTTCCTTGATTTCTTGTATGTAAATGCAAGGTACTCCAATTTTCCCAGGACATAGCACCATCTCAGACTCTGTGCTTGGAAAGTGGAAGTCACTCATCTCCCTCCATAAGTCAGCTCTTCCACTGACTTTTCTGTTTCAGGCTGTGACATCCTCATTCTTATAATCATCCAGGTCTGAAACTTTCTAGTAGTCTTTTATGCTTCCCTTTCCTTCATCTCTTACTTCTAATAAATCTTATCATTCCTTCCATAAAAGTGTCTTGCATTTGTATCTTCCTGGCAATTTCCACTTCCTATAGTTTAGTTCAGACCTTTATTAGCTTGTGTCTCATCGTGTCTTCCAACTGACCCCTCAGCCTCAATCTTTCTTCCTGTCAATCATGTATGCACATGGCTCTAGGAATGAATTTATTAAAATTTGCTCTGCTGATGCCATTACTCTGTTACTTAAATATTTTCTGAGGTTCCCTAGCACAGAGATACTTATTCTCTCTCGATTTAGTAGTCATAACATCTGATCATGTCCGATAATGAGCATGATGATGCTCCCCTACTAAACCCTTCATAGCTTTTTACTGCTGAAGATAATCCTTATTGTGACAGAGAGAGAGAGAGAGAGAGAGAGAGAGAGAGAGAGAGAGAGAGAGAGACAGAGACAGAGACAGAGACAGAGACAGAGACAGAGACAGACAGAGAGATGCAGGTTCAGCTTGCCTGGGTAATTCCCAGTCATCCTTCTAGACTTAGCTTTCTTATCACAAAAGGTTATAGTACTTCATATTTTCATACTGCTCTTTTGAAACCCTTACCACCATTGTTATTAAAGTGTGCAATACATGGTTATTCTTCCCTACTTGGACATAAACTTCACAGAGGTGAGGAGTGGGTTGGTATGATCTAAACAGATCTCTCTCCTTGCCTGATATACAGTAGACATTTAGGAAATATTTGTTGAACAGAAGAATGAACTACCATGTATTGAGTGCCAGGGTCTCTGCCAAGTGCATCATCTCAGTCAGTCCTCAGAAGGGCCTTATCAGTGTTGTTTTCACTCCATAGAAACCTAAAATATTAAAGGTCACATTTACAGACAAGACACCATCCTGTATCCCAGTTAAATGCTCTTTTCACCAACTGCAAAACATACCCTCTTCTCTCCTACCTCTCTGCCTAGAGGTGGTATTACTTCCACATGAAAAGTTCCTTCTCTTTTCATCTGATGAAATCCAGCCATTTCTTAAGGTCCAACCTTGAAGAAATTTCTGCCAGGTGTGGTAGCACATGCCGATAATCTAAGCAATCTGGGAGGCTGAGGCAGGGAGATCATTGTGGGTTCCAGGCCAGCCTGGGCTACATAGTGAGACCCTGTCTCAAAACAGAACAGAACTAAACAACCAAGACCAACAAAAGATAAACTCCTGTTACTTTCTGATGTGACCTAAACTATATATAATGGGAAAGATCACTAGCTATAAGATTAAACAGCTTGGATTAGAAGTCTAACTATTCTCCTACATACAAGGTATGTGACTTCAAGTGAGTTACTTACTCTCAATTTTCTTATGTATAATTTGTTGATAGTAAGTGCCTACCTCATGCGGTTTAAATGAGGTCAGATATTTGGAAGGCTTGACACAAATCCTGGTGAATAGAGGAGTTAAAGCAAATTAATTATTTTTCTCCTTCTTATTCTTCTTTAAGTCTATTCCATGTCCTATTCACCCTCCAGACCCAACCACACTGTCCTGGAACTCACAATATTACCTAATGTCAATATCAGGGACCATACCAAAAGTAATTCTATTGGTGACAATATCAGCCACCAGTCAGTTGCTAAAAAATTCCATGTGGATCATATATGTATGTTCTCGCTCAGTGTTTGCCCTGCAACAGCTGAGAGAATACATTATTTCACATACATTCCTGCACCTCAAATCTGTGACTTCACAGATTTCAAACTCCCTAGTCAAAGTTGAGTATAAACATCATGTGAAAGTTGAGAATGAAGAAATTTGGAAGCTTCTTTTCCAAGGTTAGCAAAAGCTTGGTGATATTTCACTATCATTTAAAAGAATATGGATTCTCCTTAGGAAGGGATGTAAAAAGAAAAGTAACATTTTTGACCACCTACTCTGTATCAACTCCTATGCTTGATTGTTTACATCTATTGTTATTCTTATAGATCTGACCTGTAAAGTGGACTATATCATCCCTACTTTAGCTCCATAAAAAGGATCAAAAAAGGCTTTCTAGAGTAGCCATTTCCTTCTTAGCCTCTCACACTTTTAGAAAGGTTAAAAAAAATCATCATTACACACCTTCCAAGAGAATGATAAAAGGCTTACATCATATTGCAATCATTCAGGGCAGACCCTGGGCAGGTACCCTGAAGAAGAGAGGCTATTTCCCTTGTTTGGATGAAGATAACTGGCTGGTAAGAGTTAGACTTTAACACTCACCTATCCCCAACTCTTTGGTCAGTTCTACAAAACCACACAGGTCCAGCACTGAATAAAGCATTCCACATGCTGCAGAAGGTTAATGCAATTAATTCAGCAAGGAACCTGATTGCATTTTTGGCTTTTCAAGGGATTATTATAAGCAGCCATTATAAAAAATTAAAGGTGATAAAGAATTTCTTGGGCCCCTAGAATATGCTGTCCTGTTTTTATATATCTTCAAGGCACTTAGGATGTATAAGAGGTATTATTTAAAGGAATAAATAACATGTATAGGATTTTCCTGGAGAGTGCAATCAGCTTCACATAATCCCCTAAAACTATGCTCAGCGTGGATCCCCACACTGAGGAACAGGCTACTAGAGGAATCCAAGGCCATGTCCTGCTAGAGGAAAGAGGTCAGGCAGACAGACCTGAATTTCCAAGCAGATACTCAGGAACATTCTAGAAGGACCATTGTCCAAACTTCCCTTTTCTGCTGGACTGAAATCCCTCACCCCCAACTCCTACCTCCCAGGGGAAATATATTAGGGATTATTTAATCATTTACACTATAGTAAGAATTAATCAACTAGTTTTCCTCCTTAGTAACAAGCTCTTAGCCCAGAATCAATAAAAGTTTGAATGGGAAGGAATCTGAAAGAGAAAATGGAAGTTTGTGGAAGAAAGTCTGACCTGATAGGCACAGTAGAGCAATGCTCCAGCCAACAGTGGGAAAAGAAGAGACAAGAGGGGCTGAGGATTTAGCTCAGTGGTTCCTCCACCTGCCTTGCAAGCACAAAGTCTGTAGTTTGATCCCTGGAACCAAAAAAAAACAAGGGACAAGAGGTACAGAAAGCCCCTGAAATCTTATTTTCTGAAGTATCCATTGCCCTCTAGAATCAACCCTGTCTTCTTGCTAATCCAGTGATTTTTCTCATTTCCCACCTGAGCTCTGGCATTTCCTTCACCTTCAATGATTTCCTGTCAGCTCTGACCATCATTCTTTTCTTCAGTCTCAAAAACATACCATTTTCCTCCCCAAAGAGTATCTTTTCTTATTAAAGGATTTTAATAATTTAACAATTGAGAGTAATGTTTATCTTAGTCCATTTTATGCTGCTATAACAGAATACCAAAGTCTGGATAGTTCATAAACAACAGAAGTTTGTGTGGTTTACAACTCTGGAGCTGGAAAGTCCAAGACCAAGTGGCCACATCTGCTAAGGGCTTTTGTGCTGCACCCTAAGGTAGTGGAAGACATCACAAGGCAAAACAGCATGTATGAGAAGGAACAAGAGGGAGCTGAACTCACTTTTAGAACAGATTCACTCTTTGATAATGACATTAATCAATTTATAGGGCAGAACTTTTGTGGTATAATAATTACTTCCTAAAGACCCCACCTCTCAATACTATAGCATGGGGGATTAAATTTCACATGAACACATGATGTTTGGGGAATATATTCAAACCACAGCCATATTACAGGCTAGGAGTGTAGCTCAGTGTGGTCCAGTGCTTGCCTAGCACACACAAGGTCCTGGGTTCAGTCCTCAGTACTGCACACATGTTTGTGTGTGTGCATGCATATACACACACACACACACACACACACGCAAAAGAAATAAACCATAATGACTTTAAACTATGTTCAGCTCAGAATGTGAGTGTATTTGGACATCTTGAAGAATCCTCAGGGCCACCAGGAGTCTGTTTATGAGGAATCAAGGGCCTCTTGGTGAAACCTTTACCTTAAAAAAAGGAGAGTCAAGAGTAAATGACATTTTTGGAATAAGAAGGGTTGCGTGATTCAGACAGCACACCTGCATCTGCTTTCAGGAATCCATGGCCAACCTCTGGGGTATGAAGGCTAATATAAAAGAGGAAGTCAAGATATAGCAATGATGATCTTGACGCTGATGCCTATCATCATGAAACACACCTCACTAATAGCTGCCTCGGCATTAGAGAGGTATTGGTAACAGCGCTCCTAGCAAGTCTGTGTAGCATGAGAGAGATAGGATGGGGCTGCTGCAGTCTTGGGCCAGGAGCAGCTCTCGCAGTGGCACACAACAGCAGATTCAGATAAAGGGTATGAGGAAAATAGCTGTCAATCAATGAATCAAGAAGCCCTTCATGTAAAATACTTGTGATACCTCTAAGACGTCTTCCATGGACTTGTGGAACTATTTAGGAGGTAGAAGTGTGGAGCTCCTAAAGAATGAGTAGGGACAGAGACAGAAAAATCCTGGCAGGTGACAAGCATTTTATATCTGTTTTTATCTCCCATACAGGATAAAAGTGTGGTGAGTTAGGCATCTGACTTTAGAAGGGAGATTGGACTTTATGGAATCTTATAACTTCTACTCACTACTTTGTTTTTATACAAAGATGATTTTTCCAAGAAAGCTGTTGGAAAGCTCTAGGCAAAGGCTCTAAGGGGAAAAAAGGTATGTTTTTCCTGCACTCAAAACCTCACACAATGTTCTCCAGCTCCCTGGTCCCTTGTGACACCTTCTTAGCAAAACACTGAAAAGAATCAGTTCATGGTACATATGTTACCAAATGACCAAACATTTTATTTACCATAAAGTCTTAATGATGTCCCCAAAGGAGCCCCGGGAGTCCAGTAGGTATTCAATCAATACAGATGGAATTAGTTAATTTTTTACAGTTGCTGAAATTGTAAGGTAGTTTTTAAAAATAAAACTCTTCTCGCTAGCTGGTGGTTTCTATACATCACAGAAATGATGCTGGTTGTTAGGATCCAGTTGTAAGTGTGGCCTCAGGCTCACACTGTCTAATTAGACAGCACAGACTTTAATATAAACCTTTACACTCTGGTTAGGAAGCAAGAAATAGAGAGAATCCTTAGCTTCAGTGAGAGAGGCCTTCTTCCTTCCTGCCTTCTGGGATTCCCATAATTCAAATGATCTGGGATGAGGTTAAAACAGCCCTGGATTCTCTGGGTTCCCTGCCCCATTGGGGAGGCATTTCTCGCCTGCTCTGAGATGAATGTGCAAGTTTGCCTCCTGTCAGCTGAAGGGGGAAGCCAAGCATGAAAGAATTGGTTATCCTGAGGTTGTGGGCCTCTGATCATCAAGAAACCCTTGCTCCTTCTGCTTTCTCACTTCCTACTGAGGCCTCATATTTCTGTTTGCCTCTGGTACCTGTCTCTCTTGGATTCTGTGCTCCTAGAACACTTGATGCACCTACAGCCAGTGGCAATAAGGATGGCTAGCTAGGGACCTCTAGTCCCATCTCCACTGGCCTCTCCAAAAACCATACCTATCAAATTTTAAAAGAAATCATCATTGAACAGGACAATTGATATTTTATCAATGGGATATAGACAACATCTTTATTAAATGCTTGTTCTTTTATTGATCCACTAGATAACATAAAACAAAGCAAAAGGGAGTTGCATGCAAATGGTCCTTCAAAACAAGACCCTTGACCCATTTTTAAACAAATACTCAGCTCCTAGGCAAACACCATTGTTGTCTACCACACGCAGTCTACCTTTTCTCTGGCATAATACTTCACTCATAATACTTCATTTATATGGTTGGATTCTTAGTATTGGGTTATAGTTTAAATATGAAGTGTCCCCCAAAGGCTCATGTATTGAATACTTGATTAGATAGTGGAGGAAGTAGCTTACTGGGATTGTGCCTTTGAAGATTATATTTTGTATCTGGCTCGTTTCTTGCTTGCTCTACTTCCTGTCTGCCATGAGTTGAATGGTTTTTCTTCACCAGGCCCTTTGGCCATGAAGTTTCTGCCTTGGAGTCAACCAACCATGGGCTGAATCCTTTGAAACCATGAGCCAAAACAAATCCTTTCTCCTTTAAATTGTCTGTGTCAGGTATTTTGTCCCAGTAGTGAAAATTTGACTAATACAAACTGTAGACTGAACTTCACAAGGAGGGTTGGACTGTTATGTCACATTTGTCTGAAGACTTTTTGTTGATATTGACGAAAAGCATCCTTTGTTGACCATTTCAATTGTATCACCCAGACAACCAGCTCAAATTTTTGACATATATCTTTATATTCACTTGTCAAACTTGCTGAAAATGTACTTATATGTATAATAATAAATAATATTGTATCTGGTTTTAAATTTAGTTATAAGGTATCATAATGTAAACATTATGGTGTGATCAGATTTTTTTCTTTCATTATTAGAGTTTCAGATTTATACAAGTCAATGACTTTTATTCCTTTTAAGTGCTGTAGAATACTCCAGCGGGCTGCATCTAATCTATCCAATTGTATATTGGTTTACTTAAACTGACTAAATATTTTATTCTTGTAAAGTAGAATGGAAAGGCTTATGTTTTCAGGTGAGATAAAGTGCCACAGGACTGGATTTCCTTTCCTCTCTGAACAACTAAAAATAGGACAAAGGTAGTATAACTTCTAAGATATTAAACACAGGGTTTTAAGGGGTAGCAATCCCTAGAACCAGGAAAGCAGTGAGTTGATCACAAAGATTTCCCCTATTTACTGACTTGAAAGTGTCCAAATCACAGTGCTGGGACCCAGGTCAAAAGCTTCTAATCAAAAATGAGCTGTGATCTTAGGGAAGTGATGGCAAACCTTTTAGAATTTGCAATGATAACAAACACCCCACTATGGCACACATACAACCACTGACCTAGAGTGAAAATAGTGGCAATTCAAAGGCAAACAGAGAGACAGAGAGAGAGAGAGAGAGAGAGAGAGAGAGAGAGAGAGAGAGAGAGTGTCTGGAAACCTACAGAGAGGGCCACCTGAAAATTCAGCATAAAAGTGAATTCCCCACATGCAAAAGGGGAATAACTACACAACAGGATGAAGAGGAACAGTGCCCAAAGCTCATGTAGGGCGTAGCATGGTACATGTTTGCACCATCAAGAATGAAAAATCTTACAGTTCATGGGACATTGGGTTGAATATTCAGAAGAGTCTTGCTTCAGTTGAGGGGAATAACTATCTTTAGATTAAATGCTGCTCTGGTCCCATCTAATGAATCTTAAAAGCAAGACTACAAAGCATTAATCTGTATCCAAGTAGCCTAACTGTATCCCAAAATGAAGCATCAAGAATATTTACAGGGCTACAAAAATATCCAGCACTCAACCAGGTAAAATTGACAATGTTTGCCTTTCAATAAAAAATTATCAGATGTGCAAAGATGCAGGAAAATCTGGGCTATAATTTTCTGGTAAATCAATCAATTGAAAATGACCAAAGATGAACGTAGATGTTAGAATTATGAGACAGGGATGTTAAAGCAGTATTTATAATTATATTCTGTATGTTAAAAATGTAGAGTAGGATAAAAAGCTATAAGAGATATTGAATATGTTAAGCAGAAACTTGGAAGATATTTTTAAGTGTCAAAGCAAACCTGTATAGATAAAGCTACAAGATTTTACATGAAAAATTCAATTCACTGCATAGGGTTACAGCAAATTAGATTGTGCAAAGTAAGACATTAGGGTACTTAAAGATTAGCAATAAAAACTACCCAAAATAGATTACCAAGAGAAACTAACATGAAAACGGTATCAGTAGACTATAGGACAACTCTAAGGCACTTAATGTGCTATAATTACAGTCATCAAAGAAGGGAAGTAAGCAAAAATTATCTTTGAAGAAATAAGGGGCACTTTTTCTCAAAACTTGATGAAAACTAGAAACCACAGATCTGAGAACCTCAATGAACCCTAAGCACAAGGGTCAAGTTTGAAGACAAGAACACCAAAGCACATCGTAGTCTAAAGGTTCAAAACTGGTGATAAAAAGAATCTTAAAAGGGGTCAGGAAAAAAGATATCTATGCAAAGAGGAACACAAGTAAGCATGACATCAGATTTCTGACTGAAAAACTGTAAGCAAAAAGATACCAGAGCAACTGGAGAAAATATCTTTACAACATGAAGTCAAGCCCAGAGCCCTGAGGAGGTGAGCCTCTCAGGCCACCATACCGCTGCCCCAGAGTGCCAAGGAGGTGAGCCATGCAGGTGCCAGAACACACCCCCACCCCTGGCTGTGCTGAGCCATTACCTGGATTCACACTGCAGAGTTGCAGGGGTCATAAAGGACATTGTTCTGAGCTTGAGAAGATAGAGTAGAAGTGATTGACAGAAAGAGGCCCTCTGGGGCTCCTTGATGAAAACTGAAGCCCACTGCAAAAGTGAAGAAAATCTCTGCAATAAAGGCACACCAGATCACCTTAGTTGGGGGGGCAGCAGTGTGGACCAGACCAGCGTGGATGCAAACAGATCCCAGCCAGGGCTTCACCCCGACCCCACAGGCTAGGACACACCACCCCAAGCAAAGGGCCCACCTGGAAAAGAGCTGCACAGGTGCATAAGCAACGGCCAGAGGTTTGCCCTGATATCACTGATAAGTGTGTGAGACCCTGGCCAGAAACTTGATCACACAAAAGGAACTGGGGTGCACAACCCCAGCCAAAAGCCCTCCCAGAAAACAGGTACATAGGGGTCCTAGCCAGAGGAAGACCTAGATACCATCACAAGTGTGCACAGACCCCAGCCAGAAGCCCACCCAGACAACAGGTCAGTTCAGGTACCCAGAAGGCCACCTATCTGAACCCAGGAATTAGTGTACTGGTGAGCAGCAGGGAAAAGGCAGCTTGGCAGCTTGCTGAAAATTGAAGGCC
>NW_004624784.1:8043810-8066358 GCF_000247695.1 Heterocephalus glaber | reverse complement strand
AAGAAAAGGTCTAAAGGAGTAGGGAAAGTGGGAGGGGTAGGGGAAAGGAAAGAAGGGAAAAGAAAAAATATGAGAAAAGGGAAAAATGGAAACAAAGTCTTTGTAAATAGGGAAGGGTGGAGCAGGTGAAGGGAGGGCAGGGGAATGGGGAAAAAATAAGAACCAAGATACGTCATGTAAAGGTACAAGATCCCAATGTTGCATGCAACTGCATTTTACACCTAAAATGTACCAATAAACTTAATGGGAAAAAAATGAAGTCAAAGTAAAAGTGTTTTCCAACATTCAAAAACAAAACGTTTATCAAGGAATTTAAGGGTATCTCTCGGAAGGCAAACAACATCAGATGAAAGTCTGTACTATACAAAAGAATGAAGAACACCAGAAATACTAACTTCATGGCTAAATGTATAAAATTTCTAAATTATTTAAATACCTTTAAAAGAGAATTGACAGTTTAAATAATGTAATATGTAGATTATGACATATACGTATGAGATATACAGTATATGTCATGGTACAAACAATAGTAATATAATATAAAGATTATAACATAGAAAGAGGTAAAAATATATGACAAAAATTACACAAAGTCCAGGTTGGGGGTAGTGGAAAGGTGCTACTGGAAGGTTTTTATACTACTTGTAAAATGGTGGGCAATCACCTGAACACATATTGAGAAAAAAATTAAAGGTCTTGTAAACTCTAAAGGAACCACAAATATAGCAAAATAAATAATTGTAGCCAAAAAAACAATATAAGATATAAAGTTGAATAATAAAAACAAATGAAAAGGAAGTTTTCAAAGAAGGAAAAAAGGCAAAAAAAAAAGGGACAAAAATAAAATAAATAACAAGATGGTAGACTTAAACCTAACCACATCAATAATCACATTAAATAATTGACATACTCCAATTAAAGGCAGAGATAGTTAAATCAGACTTTTTAAGAAAGTAAACCCCTGAAACATACTACCTACAAGAAATTTATTTTAAATATAATTGCAAAAGTAGTTTAAAAATAAAATGATGGAAAAGATATATCTGTGAACATTAATCAAAAACAGATGAAATGGCTATATTAATATCAAAATAGATTTCACTGCAATGAATATCAACAGGAATAAAGATCATTTTACAATTTTAAATGGGTCAACTGATTTTAAAGACATATTAAATATATATTAATATTTATGCAACTAAGGACAAAACTTTAAAATACATGAATCAAAAACTAATAGAATTATAATCAAATCTACAATTACAATATTAAATTCAATTATAATCCCCCTTTTAATTTCAATACCTCTCAATAATTGATAGAATAAGTAGATTAGTATCTGTAAGAATATGGAGAACTTAAAGCAAACAGTCACACCATGCTATCCGTGGGGCATTGGTTTCAGGTCAAGCCAACACTTTCCCCTGCCCCACAGATAACAAAAATTCATGAATGTTCAATGACCCTTATATAAAATGAGGGAATACTTACATATAACCTACACACATCTGTATATTTAAATAATCTCTAGACTAGTTACAATACCTATGCAATGTAAATGTACATAACTGTCCTACTATATTGTTTAGGGAATATTGATGAGAAAAAAGTACAGATCCAATGTTTTAAAAATATTTTTGATCTACAAATATAAAAGGCTGATTATATATCATGTGTCTCAACCTAACTGACATTCATAGAACTCTTCAGTCAACAACAGCAGAAGACACATTCCTTTCAAATGGAACATTTATGAAGACAGACTATATTCTGGATCATAAAACAAGTTACAGTAAATTTAAAAGGATTCAAGGCAATATCAGTCCTCACTAGCAAAGTGCAAATTCAAATTACAAAGAGGTCCACATCTGTTTGAATGGTTGAAGTTAAAAAAGATGGCCATGCCATCTATGCAAAGTGTTTGAGAGGATATGGAGGAAACTGAATTCTCGTATACTCTTGTTAGAAATGTAAAATTATGCAACCACTTTGGAAAACTGTTTGGAAATTCCTCAAAAAGGTAACCATAAACCTGCCATATGATCCAGTTATTTCACTCCTAGGTATTTACCCAAGAACATAAAAGCTTATGTTCATACAAAAAATTATACACAAATAATCTTAGAAATTTTATTTGTAGGCTGTAAAAAGGAGCAATCCAAATATCCATTAATATATGAATGCATTAACAAGTTATGATGTTCTATGAAAAACTGCTGAGCAATAAAAAGGAATGAACAATTGATTCACACAACAAGATGAATCACAAATGAATTACATTGTGTAAAAGAAGCCAGATTTTAAAAAAAAAGAGTACATACTGTATGATTCCATTTATACAAAATTCTAGAAAAAAAATCTATAGTGACTAAATACATATCAATGGTTGCCTAGAGAGTGAAAAGGCAGGATTGGAAGTGCAGGAGAAAGGCTTTGCAGAAGAGCACAAGGAAACTTTTGTGGTGATGGATGTGTTCCTATCTTGGTTTTGGTCTCACTGTGTACACCCACACATACACACACATAGATACTCCATACACAATGCAGTAAACCCAGCATAAGGTGGTTGCAGATCCAGCTAAGGTTTCTAATCAGCTAACCTTGAGATGGGGAGTTGATCCTAGATTCCCAAGTGGGCCCAATCTAATCGCATGAATCTTTGTAAGTAGAGAAACTTTCTGGGCTGAGGTCAGAGAAGCATGGCAGCACCAGAAGAGGCTGACACTCTGGTGTAGTTCTGAAAGGAATGTGCTCTCTGCAAGGATCAGAAGGGAAGCCTCAGAAACTAGAGACAATGAGGAAATTGTCTCATCCAGAGGCTCCCAGGAGCAATGCAGCCCTTTCCACCCACAACTGGATTTGGGCCCATTGAGACCCCTATTGAACTTCTGACCTACAGAACTGTAAGGTAATAAATTTGAGCCACTAAATGTGTGGTAATTTGTTGTGGCAATAGCGGGAGGCCATTATGCCATACTTATTCCAACATTTACTGTGATTATACTTTTAAATTTTCTTAATCTGTTGGGTAAAATGGTATTTTTTTATTCACATTTTCCTTATCACTGAGTTAAGCTTCAACTCATATTTCCTCTGCTATAAATTTCATACTCTAGTCTTTCAACTGTTTTTTCAATTGGGCTATTTTCTTATTGATTAACTATATATATATATATATATATATATAAAATATCATTCCCCTTTATTATGTATTGTAAATATTTTTTTCCCAGTTAGCTCATACCTTTTAACTTTGTAATATCCTTTGGCATAGTTTTTTATTTTATAGTCAAATCAGCAAAAGGCCTAAAAATAATTTGCCATCTTTCCTCCTAATAAATTTATATATTCTAAATTATATACGTGTATTTATTAGAAATAATCAATTGTCTCTACTTTCTAATTAGTTCACTACTCCTTACCAGTTAATAATCCCACATCTATAACATGCCAACTTCTTATGCTGGTATAGGCATGGATTTGTTTCTGGTTTTCATTTGATTGGTACATTTCAGGTATACAATATAATGACATTCAGCATTGGAAATTTGTACCTTTACATAATCTCTCTTGGTTCTAATTTTTTCCCCATTCCCCTGCCCTCCATTCAACCCCTCCATCCAATCCTATTTACAAAGACTTTTTTTTCATTTTTTAATTTTCTCATATTAATTCCATTCCCTTCTTTCCTTTCCCCTACTCCTCCCACGTCCCCTTCCCCTTTGCTCCTTTTCTTCCTATTTCACATTATCTCTTGTTTCTGGTTTTCTACTGAGCTCCATTTATTTATTTTTCTACTCTTACAGCAGTAAAAGCATATCTTTATGTAGAATTCTACTCTTGTTTCTGTATCTTTTTGTGTGGCACTCTACTTTTCCCCACATACATTTTAGAATCCATTTTTCAAATTACCATCTACAGTGGAAGCTCCCTGAGGACAGAAAGTTAGTCTGTTTTATTTGCAGCAGAATTTCTAATATGGAGAGTAGTGCTGGCACACTGCATGAGCACAATCAATATGTGTTGAATGTAGGAATGAATCTCTGTGGTATCAAAAAGAAAATCTTGGAAACTGAAAGTCCAAGATCAAGGCTGTTTTCCTCCAGTAGCCCCAGGCATTCCTTGGCTTGTGGAGGCACAACTGCAATCTCTTCCCTACCTTCACATGGCCATCATCATCCTCCCTTTGCATCTGTGGTTTCATATACTATTTTCTTTCCTGTGCCTTCCTGTGCCTTTCGCCTCTTCTTACAAGGACATCAGTATTGAGGATCTATCCCTAGTATGATCTTATCACAACTAAATAAATTCATAATGACCCTATTTCTAAAGTCACATTTCCAGCTCAGTATTGGGGTTAGAATATTAACTTTTTTTTTTTTTTGGTGCTAGGAATGGAGCCCATGGCTTGGAATATGCTAGATAGGCACTCCACCAAGCTACACCCTTGGCACCTTAGATACGTTTTGTGAGGGACACAATTAACTGTGTAACAGTGTTATATATCTTCTTTTCAAATCTCTTTTGTCCTTCAATGTGAGTTGTAAATATTTCTTCACATAATATGTATATTTTGTTATATTTATTTCTGGGTAACTCTACTTTGTACTTATTTTTGCTATTGAGAATATATTACTTGTTTCCTTTTTAAAATTGTTACTAAGGTATGAGAATTGTGTTGATTTCTGTATACTGATCTTTTATATAGCAAACTTGTTGAACTGTCTTCATGGTTTTAAATGGGTCCTCTGATGTGTGGAATAATGAACTTTAAATTCCATATTCCTTAATTTAGTCATGAGTAGAAGTAATAAGATATAGAATGTACAGGCCTCCCTCAGGTGACAATTTAAGTACCAAGTTTGAAAAGTAGAATATTGATTTAAGTATTTTCAAAAGACAAATATTCAGCAAGTTATTACCTATTCTTAGATAAGTAGAAGATTAGTGAATATTTACAAGCTGATTACATTAAAATTCAAGTTAAATCTGAATCTTACTAAAATAGAGTTTTTCCTGACATCTGTTTTGCTAAGGACAGAAAACTTCCTCCAAAAGTTGTAAATTTTTTGTCCTCGGGGCCCTTGTTTTATGATTTTGAGGTCAGAATAGGCCTATTTTAATAAACTAAATTTATAAGTATATTTATTATAAAGGACTGTTTCCTTGAAGTTGTATTCTATGTTAATAATAGTTGTTGATTTTTCCAACTACCTTGAGGCTTGTGAATTCACTATGACATCCCCTCTCTATCTCTAACACAGCCTCAAAAATAAATATGAGTTATTTTAAAATTAGGAACATTGTTAAAGGAATATTTCCTCCTTTTAAAATATATTCACGAATAAATTTAAGATGCACCAGCAAATTAGATTTCAAACACTGTAATATTTTTACACTGTAAGAATAGTCTCGTTTTTTCTATATAAAAAAATCATATAATTTGTAAATAATGAAATTTTCTATCAAGTCTAAACCTTATAGTTTTTCTTATTTTCTTATCTTATTACATTAACATCACCAAGTTAATGCTAAATAGCACAATGTTGAATAGTGGATATTTGTTATAGGTTTTTGGCAGATAACTTTCATTCAGTTAAAGGCTTGCAAAATTCCATTTTATTTCTAGTTTTCTAGACATTTTTGAAAACCATGGTTTATTTTGAACTTTAGTGATGTTTCTCTTTCTGTATGTATGACAATGTGTATATGCTTATGCTCTTTTAATCTATCAATGCACATTTTATTGACAGATTTTTCTAATGATAATTTTGAATTTTTGGATAGGCTGTATTTGTCAGTAGTTTTTATTTTTTAAAAACTATTAAATTGAAACTATTAACATTTTTATATAACTATTTTATGTATGCTTCCAATCAAATTGGTTTACACTTTTCTTGTCCTATATAGTGTTTTTCAGTTTTTGGTTTGGATTATACTAATCTCCAAAAATTAGTTGAACTGTCTTTCCTTCTATTCTGTGGAAGAATTTCTAGAAGTTATAGATTATCTGCTCTTAACCACTAGAAACTACCTCTCCAACTTGACCATTCTATGTCATCTTACTTTTCCAGTAAATATGCTAAAAAATGTATACTAACTTGCCTTGGTTTCTTTCTATTTTTTGTAAGTCCTCTGCCATTTACTCATTCACTTATGATGAGGCAAAGTGGTAAAGTCCTTTATTCAAGGAACTCAGAGACAAGTTAATATTAATTGTTATTTTCTCTGCAAAAAAAACCCCACAAAGATTTGTCTCTTCCTTTTTAAATCTTAATTGCCTTCTACACATTAATATAGTCTTTACCACAAGTAGTCCACACTCTTTTCTTTCTGTTCCTCTACAATGTTTTGTACATATGAAATATTTTGGAGGTGGCAACTCAAATCAAAGCCTTCTCCTGCCACTATTGATGGTTTAGGTATGTATTTCTACTTTGGGGAATCTAGTGGGAAAAATTTCTGGGAAAAAATTCATATTATGTTAAGTGCTAGTTTTTAGGCTACTGGCAGATGTCATCAACAACCGAATTCCTTGGTTCAATTAAGGGAATACTAGCAGATTATGATCTAATACCATAATTTTGGTGCCCATATGTGTCTTTTGCTGATCAAAGACTTGAAGAATAGGAATCCAACTGAATATGAGCAATTTATCCACAAGAACAGTTTTCTAATGTCATATTATTTTCTCTTTGAGCATTTACAAGAGCCTATTCAAGTGTTCTTGCCTGGTCACAGGGGCTATGTATAATTAGAGAGGGTCCTATCTTTGTTACAGATGAAGCCATACCTTCCCATTCACTTCAGTATTATGGTGACAGCCTGCTCAGTGCAAAGGGTGACTCTTTGATCACCTGAGTTACAGATGTCAGGTACAGTGAACTGCAGTGATCCTTCCTCACCTGCAGATTCAACTCAACATCCAGGGGCTACTTTGGATGATCCAAATTTGACTTTCATTAGGAAAGAGGGCAGCTGTTTTTCTTATACAAGCTTCAGTCAACCAGAATATGAAAGAAAGTAACAGGTCACAGAAAGTGTTCAGATGTGGATGGACCTCTCAGAGGAACAAAGGAGCCCTCTTTAGACTAAACATAGTTGACCTGAAGCCCAAGGAGAGGAATCTTTAGGAGTCAGAGATGCACACGTGCCATCCTCCTTCAGGGTGCAGAGGACAGTAAGGCCTTTGAAAGCTACAGTGGATGTCTTTAGGAGCAATACTTTCTGCCACGATGGAAGTGCTCACTGAGCAAGGACTAGGAAGCTGAGCTGAGACCCCAGTGGACTGCTCCTGTACCAACTTATCTCCTCTCTGGGTCTGTGATCTGAATGTCTGAGGAATGACAAGTACAATTAGATGTTCTGTGAATTGTTCCATGAGTTTGCCTTTAGAATTTGAAACAGAAATCTAAACTCTAAATCTTTTGCCTGTGGATATAATTTCCTCAGTAAAAGATTTTCTTAAAAATTATCAAATGTATGTGGCAGAAATCAGATTGTTAGTAACCTAACCATATTTATTACCTTATCTTAAAGGAAACCTGAGGTAGGGGGATTCAGTGGTTCACAAAACTAATTCTTTCCATTCTGATGCTCTTCCACCTTCAGTTTGTCAGCTTTGTTCTCAAATTATCTTCTCTTGTGGTCACAAAATAGCAGTTTCAGGATGTAACACTATTATTGCATATGTCAACAGGCAAAGAAAGAAGATACAGTGGACTCTTGAGTTATGACTAGCCACACATATAAACGACTTGGGTTATGATCAGAATTTTAGTTTTAACTTATGACAAAAGTCTTGAGTTATGACCAGAATACCAGCCACTTATGCAGTTGTAAACAAAGACTTATGATGCCAGAAAAGTGCACATAAGCATCAGTCTGAGCCCAGATGTGGGTGTATGTGGACATGATTTCAGTCAGTGCTTTATATAATTGCTATGATTACTGCTATCAAAATGGCCCCAAAAGGGCCAGGGATTTAACTCAGTGGTTCCGCTGTCTGCCTCACAAGTGCAAGGTCCTGAGTTTGATCCCCAATACCACAAAAAAATGGCCTCCAAAACCTACAAAAAAAGGTAAGGAAGGAAGGGAAGCTAAAGAAAGCAATCACAATTGAAAAGAAGAAGGAAATTGTAGAAAAATATGAAAGTGGTATTCATATGACCAATCTCATTAGTATGAACAACGTGTTGAAATCCACCATCTTGACAATCTTACAGAGAAAACATTTGTATAAGGAAGCTAGTGCTCCTAAAGGTGTTACTCAAATTAGTAAGTCACAATCAACAGTGTTAGATGATGTAGAAACGCTATTATTAGTGTGGATAGATGAAAGGCAGATGGCAGGTTATAGCCTACTTGAGTCTATAATTTTTGAAAAAGCTAGGGCTATAAATTCAGATCTTGTAAAAGATAATCCATCAATGAGTGATACTAGTGAAATATTCCCTTCCAATAAGGGGTGGTTTCACAATTGTAAGGTGGGAAATAGGCCTCATAGTATAACTAGGCATGGTGGAGCAGCCAGTGCAGATAAAAGGGCTGCTAAAAATTACATATACCACTTTGAAACAATGACATAGAGAAATGGCTTTTGCTCTCATCAAGTTTTCAACTGTGATGAAACTGGCCATTTCCAGGAGAACATACATTACCCAGGAAGAGAAGAAAATGCCAGGCCACAAGCCTATGAAGGATAGGCTACCTTATTGCTATGTGCTAATGTGAGTGGTGACCTCAAGGTAATATCTCTCTTGGTTTTATCACTCTGAGTGATCAGAACCCCTAGAGTGTTCAGAAAACATAAAGTCATAAAGAATAGGCTAGAGATCATGTGGAGATCTAAGTAAAAAGCCTGGGTAACAAGAGTACATTTTCTTGATTGGATCAGGGAGGTTTTCTGTCTTACTGTTTAGAAATATCTAGAGGACAAAGGTTTACCATTCAAGGATCTCCTCATCATGGACAATGCTCCTGTTCACCCACAAGATTTGGAAGAATTGGCTGAAGAATTCCCATGGCTCTCAATGGAGTTCCTCCCACCTAATGCAACTCCTCTACTGTAGCCTTTAGACCAGCAGATTATAGCTAACTTTATAGCTATACACCAAAGAATTGTTCCTGGAGTGCTTCCAGATGATCTCAGATACAGATTTAACCCTTAAAGAATTCTGGAGGGAATTAAAGAATTCTGGAGGTAACAACATCCTTTCCTCTGTGAGGTTGAGAAATCCTGGGCCAATGTCTCTCTAAGGACACTGAGATTTGCCTAGAAGAAAGTGTGGCCTCAAATTATACAGGAGAGAGACTTTGAAGGCTGTGTAGAGGAGCCTGAGCCTTCAGTTGCCCCTGTGGTTGATGACATTGTTACTATAGCAGAGTCCATAGGCTTGCAGGTAGACAGTGGTGATGCTGAAGAACTGGTGGAGGAATACTCAGAGAAATTGTCTACAGAGGAACTTCAGCAACTTCAGGCTGAGCAACAGAGAATGGAAGCTCAGGAGCTTTCTGAATAGGAGGGGGAGTATCAACAATCAGTGCAGCAAAGTTCTTCTTCTAAAATAAAGGAAATCTTGAAAAAAATATACAGAGCCACAAACGTTTGTAGAGAAAACCCACCCAGACAGAGAAAAATTCAATCATTGCATTCACTTGCTTAATGACTATGTCATATCATACTACAAAGCAGTGTTAAAGAGAAGACAGAAACAGACAGCCTTAGACAAGTTTTTAGTTATGAAAAGGTTGAGACCTAGTGAGCCAGAAGCAGGTCCTAGTGAGCTACAGACTCTCCCAAGGAGAGAAAGAACGCCAGAGCCAGATTCCTGATGTTCTTATGGAAGGAGACTCACCTTCAAAACAATAACTGCCTTTCATTTCATCCTCCCTTCCTGCAAGCCAAAGATATCAACTTGAATGGTGAGTACAGTATAAAATTGTTGTCTTTGGTAAAGTAGGCACATTTTATAACTTTTTGATGAATACACTAGGAAAATTATTGGTGTTTCTGGTAAATTATCCACATTAAAACCAGTCCTCATGAATGGAGTTTCTAAGTCAAGGGTCCACTGTATTACTTTTTTTTTTCTTTTGGTACCGGGGGTCAAACTTGGGACCTTGCGCTTGTGAGGCAGGTGCCAGAACCACTGAGCTAAATCCCCGGCCCTGTATTACTTCTTCTATCTCTCTTCCTACATATCTCTCCTATGAAGACAACATTCCCAGAAGCCTCCAGCATGCTTCCTTTCAAGTCTCATTGGCCAGAATTAAGTCACATGCTCAAAATAAGTCAATCAGTAACATAGGAAATAAGACCTCTGTGATTGGTTTATTACAATCAAGACTGAGTTTGAGATTGGGGCCTGCTTCTCTTGAAGCACATGGCTGAATGGAGGAGAGTGAAATATCAATAAAATCAGGATTCCTTGGGAGGAAGAAGATGAGGTAGAAAAAGAATACAGGCTAGGCAATCAATAGTAGATATCATGCCTGATTTCTTCTGAATAAGGAGGTTTCCCAGCCCAAGTGCAATCTAGAAGGCAATCAGTATTTGCTCTGGTGGTGTTTGGAATAGATTCAAAACAGCCATAGGAGAGAAAAGTGGGTTTTCCAGCAAAGACAGAGGAGATCAGTATGAAGCTACCCACAGATATTGACTCATTTCCTCCAGGACCATTTCTTCAATGTTAGATGCTATTGCCTTTATCTCCCTTGTGAAAACTAACTTAATAAAGCTGGAGGCAAGCTTTGAAATTGCTGAGATGGGGGCTTTGACTCTTTTCAAATAGCAGGATTAACAAAAACCTCAGGAAGCTTCTCCACAAGAAGCCATTAGCCAGAAGCACTGACAGCTGGGTGGCTGGAGTGAGTTTCCCAGGCCAGATCCATGAGGTGTGAGTGAGTTGGATACCATTGTCCACACTTGGGCTTGTGGAAGTCCTTAGACAATGTCAACCTCAGCAGCAGGGAACTGGCTAGATCACCCTTTCCCTCCTCCCTAGAGGCATTTTGCATACACAGGCAACCTAGGGGTCAGGTGAAAAAGGGTACTAGTAGGAAATAGAAAAAGTGGAAATTAAAGTCAAAAGGTCATTTTTTACTGATTGAGATTTCTTTGGCCACTTCTATTAAAACACAGCAGCAGCCACAGCAGCAGCATCAACTGGGAGCTTGATAGAAATGCAATTTCTGAGGTCACACTTACCCTATTAAATCAAAATCTTTGGTTTAGAGGCATAAGAATCTGTATTTTAAAGAGCTCTCTTGGTATTTTTTCAAGTATAAGAAGCATTGGTTTAGATCCTTGTTGTCCCTATGGCTTTTCCAAGGACAGTGGTATATCTAAGAGGAAAGGGATGAGGAGTGGGATGGGAATGTGGATGTACACTGGGTGAGGCCCCAGACAGTGTGGTTGGAAAAAGTTGATTAGCTAGCTGCAAAAACTGGTTAAAACAGGTAGGTCCTAGAAGAAACAGAGCAGTAAGAACTCTGAGTGCCTTTATTCTGACAGAGATTTCATCAGTTTATACCAGTGCCCGAGTTCATCAGCAATGTGATGGACAATACAGGGAGGACTTTAATGACAGAAGGGCTATATACTCAGGGCTGCTACCGATGTCTACTTGGCTGTGCACTGTGCAGCAAGGACTGTGCAAAGAGAATATGATTTTACTGTGGCCTGGAATTGTGCAGTGTGGCAACCTTCCTGATATGCCCCTGAGATCAAAGCATTTTAGATCTAGGGAGAACCATAAATCTCAATCCTTCCAGCTATAAACCAAAGGAAGAGAAATAATTTGACCAAGAGCACATGGTTAATTTAGCAGCAGACCTAAGACTTTGAAAACTTGGGTTTCTATCTTAGGAAATTAGTCTTTAGAGAGCAACTCAAAAGAGATAGAGAAGTAAATGTTGAAAAATATTAGTTTTACTCCAACAACAACAACAAGAAAACTACAAATATTTTAAAAGGTGAGAATTATATATTATGTTAAATTCATTGCATAGTGATGAAAAGTATATTTATTAAAGTAAATATATACAATTTTATCTTATTTATATTATATATATTACAATAATTATATTTATGAAGATAAACACACATAAACTCATTTTAAGCAGGTTAGAAAAGTATGAGTTGTGTTTCAGGGTACCTTCCCAGACTGTCAGATCCTGTGCACTGTCAGAATGCCACCACACCCCCAGGAATACCTTTGGCCACATAACACCCACCTACATAGCCCCTGGAGCCCAAGTAGGAGCCATTTACTGATCTGAGAATCACCTGGGAAATTTTACCATTATCAAAGTCCAAAAGGCTGATTTGATCTGTCTGGGGGAGATGCTCAGACATGTAAATTTAAATAAAAATGAAGAAAACCAACAAAACAAACAAACAAACTTCCTGAAGTCACTCTGCTCAAGGGAAGATTGAAGCTCAGTGGGCAGATCTAGTTACCTTCCAGCATTGGGTAGTCCCCAAGAATACCTTGCTTGTGAGCTTAAGGGGACAGTGCAACAGAAGGTTAATAAACTGGTGAGAATACCAATTGCTCTTGACCTGAAATCTAAAGATTAATATAGTTTCTTTGAGTTCACCCACTGCCTGATTATGGTATAGTAGTTAAAGATGATAACAAAATATTTCCTATTTCTTCAATTAAGAGGTAAAGTTTATTTACATTTCCTCAAACTTGGTCCAATTTTAATGACTTGCTTGACTGGCATAATGGAATGTGCTGTGCAGAAGGGATGTTCTAGGACTTCTTAGGCAAAGTCGTAAGAAGCCTTATAGTTTCCACCCAAACCTCTTAACTCACTGACTCTGGGGGAAGCCAGACACCATCTAAAACATCCGAGTGCCTTGAGACAAGCAGGCTGTACAGAAGCCCAAGCTATCCACTGGACAGGTCGTGCAGAAAAGGCTTCTGTGTAGCACAGCTATTGCAGTCTTGTAATTGGACAGGCCATCTTAAAAGTTCCAGACCCAAGAAAGGGGACAGATATGGCATCAAATAGCTGTGCTTCTTGATTCTTCTGGTAGCACCTCATACTGTTATTATAAACTTCACTTTTTCTTGGCTCTTCTCTCATGTCTTGGTGAATAGGGTCTAGAAGTTTGTGGTGTAAAAAGGCAGCTGAAGTCTCTATAAATTTTAGCACAACAGATTTTTAAGGTTTTTGATCTTCAGATAGATATTACCAAAGATAAGTTCTTGTCCCTATGTCCTTTCTGCCCAGGCCTGCAGAACATAACATATAGCTCACATTAGAAGAGAGTTTTTTCAACTTTCTGCACACTGCACACTGCTGCTTCTCTGGTTTTGTTGTCTTAATAGGATTCTCTTAAATTGGCTATATAATGATGACTGAAGGGTTCTTTAAGGACCTTATTAAGGCTATATGCAGTACTGAGACTTTAAATTCAACTCACTTAGAAAGGATGCATACAACTACAAAGTTGTAAGTTTACAAAGCCTCTTCAAAAACTTACAGTGAATCATGGAACAGGGCCTGTCTGGCCCTGTCTCAATGTCTCCTTTTCCATGTTTGTAAAGCCTCTTTCTGGTGTCTCACACTGCCTGAGCAGCAATGCTGGACTCTCTAGGCTCCTTCCTTCCTCATTAGAAAAAGTTCTAGCCTTTGCTTAAGCCCATTTTCAAAGTCATATCATTAATAACCAGATAATTTACCTGGAAGAGTGGATTTCTTTACAAAATAATCTATTAAATACTGGAGGTCCTTGCTTCATTTATTAATCTCAAGAATGGTCTTTTTCACTCTACCTCAGGCACTGTTTATGTATTCATGTTCCTTGGTCTCTAGTAAATGTTCCCAGAAGGAATAAATAGCTAAACTTCCTTTGATATGAAACATAATTCTTCATTAAGTTTCAAATTGGAGATGGTTTTCTATTAGGCATTCTACATAATAATGTAAACATTTTCTTAGTAGTAAAAACTCATTGCCATAATAGTGATCACCCTCAGGTGGGCCACATGTATCCCATGTACAATCATTTACATGAAAGAGTAGAGAAGACAAAAAACCCCAATATGATCATGTGAGAATTATAGTTGAATTTCTCTTTTGTCCAAGCTTGTCTAGGAATGATTTTTAATATTTAACTAGCTTAAAAATAAATCTCTGCTACTTCCATCAATTATAGTATCTCTAATATTTCTTTCTTAGATTCATTGAGCAAGTTCCTCAAAAAGGCCTTCCCACTGAACCACAGGAACCCAATTTTTGGAGAACATATTACTATAATCCTTTAGCCTTCTAATTTTAAGAGCATCTGGGTTGGTCCAGATTGTCATTTTCCTTAAAAGCAGTATAGAAAACTTCAGCTCAGGGGAAAAAGTATTTTACTGGTACCAAGATTAGTACTGTCACTTCGTTTGGGAGGTGAAAAGTCTGAGAGGATACCTTCAGCAGGTGCTAGGTTTTACAGCCAAGAAATCCCCAAGAGAATTGCTCAGTTTTGAAAATTATGTCTAGAAATAGGTCAGAGATTTGTATTATTTCTCTAATGAAGGGTCTTGGTGTCCACAAAAAGGTTGTGTGGCTGTTCAATGAGTGTGCTTGATCCAGCAGAACAGTTCCTACTGAAGTGTACTGGTGATTTGCAGGCATCCTGGGGAATAACATAGAAGACCATAAAAGAGAATATACAGAATATGGGCTTTTGGAGATAGCCCTTCCCTTTGGCTCTGCTAACCTTTCTGTGTGAGCTACTCAAGGTTGTGTCCAATCCTATAGTATTGTTGACCATGGTATGTCTCTTGGAAAGCCTGGGCTGGGCACACAATCTGTGTCATCTATGGGGGGATTTACAGGTCTTTAAAACCCTTTCATTCTTGCTTTCACATGCAAGATCCTCAAGCTGGGGTGAAAGTGAAGCAAGCAAGGCACCTAGGGCACACCCTTTAAGGAGGTGCTCACTCTCCTGGTTTTGCAGATGCCCTCAGCTCCTCACTTGCCTCACCTGGGTTCATGGCACAAGGTAAAAACATACAACATTGCAAACTGAAAAAAATAAATTTAGGCTGGAAACCAAAAGCTAGAATTTTTATTTTGATTTCTCACTGACTCTATGTGATCTTAGAAAAAAATATGTAACCTATCTGGACCTCTATGTTTTGTTGGTCAACTAAGGATAATGACTTCTACCCTAATTACTTCCAATGACTATGATAAGACTAACATAAAGTCATGCACTGAGAAGTTAACAGACTCATCCAAGGCTGTAAAGTTCTTTCACTGGAATATTAGACCTAATATCTTACACCAATGCAAGGCTTGCCCATGACTCATTACTTATTTAATTAAACAAATAGATATTAAGTGCCTACTGTGATCGAGACTCTGTGGGAGGCACCAAGGGGCATGCAAAAACAAATTCAACAAGCAACATGCTCCAGAGGAAATGGAAATTGAGTAAAATGAGAATGAAACTGCCGTCAAGGTCCTCATATCTCCATGCCCAGTGATTCCTGTGCCTCAGCTTTATTTGTCACCTGCCTCTGAGCCAGTTCTCTCAAGTTTGAGTTACTTTTTATATTAGGTCTACGTCTGTTCAAATGGTGATCAGCAAGAGAGCCAGGGTTGCCATTCGGGAAACCCTCATTAGAAGTGTCTGCGGGGTGGGGGGGGCAGGGATTTAGCTCAGTGGTTTCACCGCCTGCTGAGCAAGCACAAGAACCCAAGTTCGATCCCTGGTACCAAAAAAAAAAAAAAAAAAGAAAAAAACCAAAAAAAAGAGGTGTTTTAGGGGAAAAGGTGTTCAGCTTCAAGAACAATTCCTCATACTCTTGATTTACATGGAGCCTCTTAGTCCCAGACTCATGAGACAGAATTAGCTGCTAAGCAGGACTGAAAGAGAGAATTCCCAGTGAATATTCTTTATTGCTGTTTTGGGTCTTTTTTGACCTTCAGTGACACAATCTTATATTTTGAAGACCAGGATAATTGAAAATAAAATGAAATCTTCCATGTTCAGAGTTCAGAGAACCTTGGAGCAGTGGCTGGGGATGGAATTGCACTGCACACTTAATCCTCTGCATTAACAGGCAAGGTATAAAGTGCCCTGCAAATCTCTGCTCCTTTGCTTCCCTATCTGGGGCAAGACATGCCAGCAATTTAACAAGCACAGGGATATAAATCAAGCAATGAAATTTCTCAACATGGGAGGACAAAGATTTCTTCAAAGAATGAAAAAAAGCCACCCAGCACTAGGCATTTTAGGAGTCAGTGTTCGTGTCTAAATGTTAAACATTTACATTTTACAGCAAAGTGACATTTTTAAAGGAGTTCTATTGCCCATATGCAGCCATTACTCACTGTTGGCCATGAGCTTGGGGTTGCTACTGGGAGATGAATCAAAGACACCCTTTGTGTCATGTCACTAGGCAACTCCCTTCTCTTCTGTTGCTCGCAGAGCCTGGGCTGGGCACACAGCCTGTGTCATCTATGGGGTAGATTTACAGATCTTGATTTATGCCAGCCAAAGTTTCCTGAGGAAAAGGCAGCTGGGTTTGGGACCTGGCCATGGCTTAGCTATGTGCTAGGAGTAAAACATGGAGCAAGTGAGGACTGGCACAAGTGGACAAGATCAGACCTGGCCTTTTGTTAGAGGTTCCTAAATTGACTATCTAGAATGACATTTCACTCTAAAGAAAGCAAATACATGGCACGCATGCTGATGACTCCTTGTGTCAAACAGATATTGCTAATCTATCAGAGAGGACATTCTCTTGCCAAGCCAGATATGTATGCCTCAGAATTGTTCTTGATGCACATTCCAGGCATTCACTGCCAACTGGTCATTTGGCAAATGACATGAACATATTTGTCACCCTTGCCTTGATTTATGTACCAAAGTCTGTTTCTCATCACTCTTTTCACAATAAGATTGCAGGCTTCAGGAATTCTCCAAATATAGCAATATCTATGAAAGCAATAAATAGTAGTAATAGTTAACATGTCTTCTTATGGGCCAGTCCCTTTATATGCATAAAATCACTTAATTCCATGGTATCACTGGGCAGTGATTTGATAATATGCCATATGAAAGTTATAATATTTATCATTGACTGACTACTTACCATGTATCCTTACATAGATACACAGATATGCACATAAATACACAGTAGTTGGTGATATACTCTAATCTCATGTTCCCCGGTCACCATAAACTGAAAGCTCAAAGAGATGAGGAAAGTTATCCATAACTTTCAGAGGAAGAGCCAGGAAAAACCCAAAAATGTCTAACTCCAAAGCCCACATTCTCAAATCAGCCCTAGACCTTAACCCCAGCCACAGTGGTTCATCATTTTTACACTCTCATTTAATTTTCTTCTTTACTGCTAAAAGAAAGGGGGATATGTTTTGCTATCAGAATCTATCCCCAGACTTCTCCTAACTCTCTCCAGCTTCTCTGGCAACATGTGTTTCTCCTCCTTGCTCTCTGTATTCCTTTCAAATAAATGATCCAGCAAACTTTTCCACAGAAAGAGAGAACTGAAGGTATACACTAGACAGTGTTGAATTGAAGCCATTAATTATTTTATTCCTTACGTAATGCTTGGCTAACAAGGGTTTTTTGCATTCCTACAGTGGATGCCTGGAATGGAGAAAATATGAACTTCCTCATGCTAGGCACCAGGACGGAGCCATGGAAGCCTCATCTCCTCTGTTCTTTTATGCTGAAAATTTCACTCAGAATGAGATTTTCTACATTCCTTCAAGGTGTTTCTCAGGGCCCAGCCTTTCACCTGATGTTTGCTCTGCCAAAAACTGTTGACTGTTATCTGCCTTTTCCACTGGCTCTTGCAGCTCCGCACTCTGGCAGCTTTCTCTAGCCAAATCCTACTCACCATTCACATTTTAGCTCCCATGTCCTGCTTCCTTGGAAAATTTGAATTTGGTGTTTCCTTTGTGTTCTCCTTAGTACTATATCAGTTCTTTCCCCTTCTAAGCACATGCCCCACTCTAATATACTTGCCTGGTCTGCCACTTTCACTGGGCTATAAACTTGTTTAGGACAGGCATATATCTGCCTTATATCTATGATATGGGTACTGTTTCAGGGTCAGATCTCCAACATCAGCTGATGAATAAATGGATGATTGCACTAAATAGTTGGATAAACCCACTATTAGGAAGCTAACTAGACTGACATACATAGGGAGATTCTCTTTGCCTTGCTTTTGTGCCCAGTTAACTGTGATTGGCAGATGCCCTCTTAGCTGGAGAAATGTGAGATCAACAAGCACAACCCACAGGGAGTTCAGTACTGATATCCAAAGGTGGTAGGAAGACAGGCCCAGAAAGATTGCTTTATTCAGATGCTGTCTATCAAAAAAATTTGGATATAAAGAAAAGCAAACACAAGTGATTACATCTTAGTTTTATTGCATAGCATGGCCAAAATCCCTATCTGAGGTTAAAAGAAAAGTTCAAAGTTTGGCATATGCATACAAATGTGTATTGATTTCTCTAAAATAGATATGTGTTCACTCATACAGGAGTATTGGCACCAGATGAGAATCATTTTCAGAATCTAAAGACAAAACTATTAAATGTCATCCATTTGCCATAGATTGAATGAGATTTACCAACTCAAGCTGGGTAAATGAAGAAGGGAATTGGGAGATTTGCATACCTGGGAAGAACAGGGTGGAGGAGACCTAAATTATTTCTTTCCTCATGGACCAAGCTTTGTTGTACACATTGGCTTCCACCTCTTTCCCCATGGTGGGTCTGCTTACAGACAGCCCCAAGCTTCATCATGCCTTCTCTGGGGACTCCAGAGGAAAGAGACAACCACTTTGTGTATAAGTGTAGGGAAGAATACCTGTTGATGCTGCTTGGTCAGTGGATAGAATAAACTAAGCCTAGTCCTGTAATCAGAAGAAGCCAACATATGCAAACTCACCAATACTACTAAAAAGGAGTAGGATAATGGGGCAAGAAAATGAGGAAGGAAGGATAAGAGAAAAGAAGCCAATGTGCTAATAGAAGAAAGGGATAAAGGTTATGGAGAAAGCAAAACCAAAACAACAAAAAAAAGTGTCCCATATGGAGTTAACATCCAATTGTGCACAGACCTTAGTGCCCTCCAACTCTCTCCAAGACTAAAATGTGGTCAAAGGAAGATAAAAATTAATATGTGAAACTATCAGTGTAATAGACCCCAGGAAATTGCAAGCTGGAGAACCTGACTAGGCTTGTGTGTACTTGTTATGATCCAGAACTGAGAAGGAAATAGGGAGATTCCCAATGCCCAGTTCTCAACATGCCTAGTCCTACTGCTTGAGCTCCCTACTTTATGGGACAGTAGTGACTATTACCCAGGGCAATCCCCAGCCAAATGATTAGTGTAGCTTGGGGGTAGTTTCCAGGCCTGGAATATCCTGAGTTAATTGATGAATTAGAGTCTGGGTGCGCAGAGCTGAACCCCAGATTAGGACTGGGCCTGTGGTAAACCCATTATGGGGCAGCCCTATGAGGCTATCCAGATGCTCAAATTCACTCTTTCTAACCTCTAAACAGTAGTAACTTCCAAGGTTTTTTCTTATAATTCTTATAAGCAACTCCCTTTCTTTGGGGTCAGCAATTCTCACCTCAGCAGAAGGTTCCTGTGCTTGTTGTTTACCTACTATCTTTTAGCTACAAGATCACCCTTCCAGACTCTAATTTTCCAGGTGCCAGCTAATCCATCCCCCAGACCTTCTTGTCAGCTAGCTTTCTACTGCATTCTGCTGGTAGAGTGAGTAGAAGGCCACAGGAGGGGAGACCATATTTCCTTTTGTCTCCATTTCTGGTCAACTTTCTCCAGCAGCAGAAAGACAGCATAGCTCCACAGTCCAGCTTCTTTGGGTTCCCTCAGCTATGGCATTCCAGCTACCAGCACCAGCCAGCCACACACAAGCTGCTTTGGTGTTTGGACTTCAGATGTTTCTGGCCTCAGGAGTCCAAGATTTATCCATGAGGCAGTCTGTACCAGAGGTCTGAGAATTGGTCACATGTTCCTTGTCATGCTATGTTCCTTGCTTCTGATCATTTCACCTCTCCCTGTTGCACAACCCAAGAACAGTAGCTGCTTTATGTGGTTAGTAATACCTAGATTGCCTCAGTATCCTCTTTTGCTCTATAAGCTTTTCAACCTGTGTGTAACCAACTCAAAACACCTAATGTGATTTCTGCTTAGATCCTAATACAGTAGCCCCATCTCATTGCCCCCCCCATACAATCCCAGCTCAATATGTCTCATCTTGTCCCAGAGAGCTATATTTAATTGCTTCAGGTTTTACCTTTATGTTTTAATATGGAAATCTTCCGCTTTGTCATTACTCCTTCACCTGAAGTCCTGGGATTCACAGGCCGTGAATTCAGAGACTCTCAGTGCATCAGTCTTCTGGGCTATACCAGGAGAAAGTGTCTTTGGCCAAGAAAACTAAGCAAAAATCTGAGCACAAACTCAGGTTATAGAGGTGCACCAGAAACTCCTACTGGCTAGATGTTTACTCATTCTGAATTTTTCTTCCAACCCCATTTTAGCCTGTGGATGTTTCTTGGAGAGCCAAATCTGAGGACTATGACATCTACTCTTGTGTCCAGTATCCTGTTTTAGATTGGGCAAGGAAGATCTGGCACAGACTACAAAACCAAAAACACTGGAAATAATTAGGGCCTATTCTGGCATTGGAGTAATTGTAGGAAAATATCAGAAATACTTTTGAATTTATGTTTTGTAGATAGACAGAAAGGCACATTCACACATAATGCAAAAGAACACACATACACACTCACACACACAATGTACGCACTCACAAGGGCATATGTGCATCTTTTAATTAGATATCTGGTAGGCAATATGAGGTTGCAGATGATGCTCAGTATCCAAGGGAGGACACTGGATTCAGATTTACTATGTTTTTTCCTCTGTTCTGATGTCCAGAGCCTCTCAACTTTTGGAATCTCTCAGGGCATTGTCGGCAGTGTTTTAGTCTTTTTGTCACCCACTCACACATAGTGCTTACTATGTACTAGGCACTCCACTAGATCTTATAAGTACATAGTTCCAGAGCCTCATAGAATACTATGGGAAACAGACAACTAACTAGATAATTACAGCAGTACAATTCTTGTGTACCAGACATAGGAGCCTCTGGAACCTCTGAAGAGATAGTGCTGAAGTCTGTTTGGAAAGTCAGGGAACTCTTTTGCAAAAGCTGATTTTGAAAACATCACCTTTATTAAGATATAACTTGTATGCAACAAAATGCATCCATCTAAAATGTACACGAGTGACTTCTGATAATTTTTTATGCTTGTGTAACCATTACCACAATTAAGATATAGATCATAGGGCCGGGGATTTAGCTCAGTGGTTCTGCTGCCTGCCTCAAAAGTGCAAGGTTCCACGTTCGATCCCTAGTACCAAAAAAAAAACCACCCCTCCTGCCTCTAGCCTGAGGCAGCCATTGGTCAGCCTTCTGCCATTATACATGCAATTTGTCTTTTCTAGGGTTTCATATGCTACATCCTATGGAAATGGCAGAAGAGTGTTGAGTTCTGAGTTTAGTTCAATGCCTGTAACCTGAAATTTCATACACAAGAAGGTTAGAATATATACAAATGCAGTAAGTTAAGGTGATGTTGAAGGCTAATGTTGGAGTCATCATGGTATCACAATTCACTTCTCTCTCCCCTCCCTGCAGGAATCAGCAAGCATTTGGCATGATTAGTTTTCTATACATCATGGAACCTGAGGATAAATTAACTTCACCAGATTTTAAAGGCTATAGAGATTCCTGCTGATAGTCAAGTAAGAAACACAAAGTAGAATTTAGTTCAAAACAAAGAAATAGAACCTTAAGAGCCACAAATTATGTTCATTGCACAGAATGGTGACCATAATAAATAATTATGCATTATACATACCAAAATTGTAAAATAATAGATTTTAAATATTTTCACTACAAAAATAAGTATATGCATTATAGATTTGTTGATAAATTTAATAATTTGAGCATACATTGCATACACTATATAGTACCCCATAATTATATAACAATTATTTACCAATTAAAAATACATTTTTAACTAAAAATTTAAAAATGTACCTTAGGTAGCATGGTTCCCAGCACATAGGAAGAAGCTTCCAGGCCAGGCCGCAATACTACCACTCCCAGCACAGGCACCAGCAGCATCCTCCACATTGAAATGAGAAGACATGTAAACAAGCCTCAAAACCAGACTTCCAGATCACCTACAGTAACCCCAAAGGGAAATGAGAAGGAACACTGATACTCAACCACCTGGACACCCTGAACTGGCAACAACAGAGGTTCTGGAAAAATGAAATCAGAAATAATTTCTCAGATAAGAGCAGTGATTGTGACCATAGTGCAAGACATAATTAATAAACCTAGAGAGGACACAGATAAAAAAAATAGAGGAGCTGAGGAACATGATGGAATCCCAACATAGGAAACAAATGGAATCCATTAAACAGATGCAAACAGATTTCCAGGA
>NW_004624784.1:8028689-8038878 GCF_000247695.1 Heterocephalus glaber | reverse complement strand
GTGTGAGAAACTGAAAGTGTAAATAAGGACTAAAAGGTATAATAGATAATGTGAAATAGGAAGAAAAGGGGCAAAGGGGATTGGGAAGTGGGAAGAGTACGGGAAAAGAAAGAAGGGTATGGAATTAATATGAGAAAATGAAAAAATGGAAACAAAGTCTTAGTAAATAGGGAGGGATGGAGGGGTTGAAGGCAGGGCAGGGGAAGGGGGAAAAAATAAGAACCAAGAGAGATTTTGTAAAGGTGCAAATTTCCAATGATGAATGTCATTATACTGTATCCCTAAAATTTACCAATAAAATTAAATTTTGAAAAAAATGTGTGCCTTACCTTTCACATAGTACACACACGCATGTACACGCCCTCCCCAGAAGAGTAACTCTATATAAAGGAAAATGGAAATCTTGGAGAAGGCAGGGTCTGAGCTGGAATAAACTGATGCTTCTAGGAGAACCAAATAAGCAAAGGAAATTCTAGCTAGAGAGACCAGGAGCAAATAAATATGCAAAGAAATAACTGAGTTAATTAATTAATTAATTTAAAGATGGCAATGTGTGAGTCTGATGCTACTGCAGTGTCAAGAGCATAAAAGGAAGTGGGTGACAAACCTGGAGAAATTGTCACAAGGTACTTAATTAAATATGTGGACAGGAAGGAAAGAGTTTTGGGGATTGTCCAGAGTTGTAGCAAAGGCTCCATCATGGGTAGTTGTGCCCTTGTCTCTGGCACTGTTTCTTACTGTCTCAAGAGAGGAAACTCTGACCTGCTTTGGAGAAGAGCCGATTGCATAGCAGCATAATGGGTTCTCAGTGCTTTATGAGTCCACATACCAGCTGGCAGTGCCCCAGGCCTCAGAGGTTGGCCATTCATTATCCTATTGAGTGTCAGTTTACAGCTACTTGGAATATTTCATGAGAAAGCTTTTTTCCTGCATGTTATCACATGTCCAGAGCACCAGACCAGTCTTAAAATCGACAAGATTTTTCTAAAAATTACTTAAGCATTTTCCTCAATTCAAACGTATATAAAATCTAAATATTGGTCAGTAGCTCACTGCACCATCTTGTACTCCTAGAACTTACCTTTTCACTTTCTCCCTCACTTCACAAGAACCCCTACGATAGCTACAGGGAACCTCAGTTACCTGCACAGCACAGTCTGAAAGTCACCAAAGAGAGGTGACCTTCAGGACAAAAGGTCTGTGTCATGTTCTCCTGGTACCTAGAGGATTCTCAATGAAGGCACTTGTTACTAAGATAATGTTTTAGTTTTTAAGCAGCTTCTCTAGCACCACAGTAGGTTACTCTTTATCCATAGTCCTTCTTTCCATGTCTCCCTGGGAAGTAACCTTTTCTTTGTCCTGATCTGTTCCTCTCTTCCTCTGAACTATGGTTCCTTCTTTTACTATAAAGGTCTCACCATTTTCAATTTCTTTTTAATTCCAGCCCTTCGCTGTTCTCTATCATCCAAACAGCCTTCTTCTTTGCACTCATAGACTCAGAACCCTCCTGGAGAGCTTGGGCTGTTTCTTTGTTTGCCAAGATCAGAGAGTAATTAAAGTAACATCAGTAACATCAGCCCAGCTCAGGTGGCTAGGAAGATTGCCTAGGTGAGCTTGAGCACTGGGGAAATATTCATCCCATTCTGTGAGCAAGCACAGTGTGGAGCACAGCCTCTTGCTCTAGTGAGAAAAAATTCTGTTCTTCCAAAGCCTCAACCTTCCAAACCAGAGGACCCAAAAATCACATAGGAAAGATGGAGGTACACGGGCCATGTAGATAATTGTAAGAGATTTGAGATCTTCATCTCTCCTTGTATGAAACTCTGACTAAAATTTTATTCCTCTTTGAAGTTTCATCATTTCTAGATTTATTTTTTCCCTCCACATGCAATAACACCATATGTTGGAAATTCAGATATAAGAGCATGAGTCTTACTTTGCAAATTCAGGTGTGCAAGACATTCACACTGTTTCATGCTCTTTAAGTTAAAATAAATCTGACTTCACCCCTACTCATGTCCTCCAAACACCGTGTGGAAGAAAATTCAGTTTCTGATCCCTCCTAAAACCTCTGGGGTCTTAGAATCTTAAGCAGTTATCACAAGCTTTGGTTTTGCCCCTTGAAACCCTCTATCTACCCCTTGGGAGCCCAAATCTAGTGAATTTGCAATCCTAAGATTCCCTAGATTCTTCTGTAAACCTTCAGTCTTAGTTTCAATATCTTCCTCACTACTGGCATGAGTTTTTTTCTGGCCAAATAACAAAAACAGCAACTATCTGTTAAAAGTTCACAGCAACCAGGTGCACTTGACCCAGTTAAATCATCTTGTTTACATGTCACAGTAGCCCTTCTTGCTCCTGGGTTGTAAGTTGGAATGTCACATGTTTCATTTTATGTGAAAGGAAATGGAGGCCTGGAGATAAGTCTCTTGCTCAAGGTCATGCTGATCATGAACCTACACATAGAGTCCATGTCTACATCTCTTCACCACCTCACTTCTGCCTTCTAATAAATGGCCACCTTGGCCTCTTGTACTCATTGTTATTCATATCCAAGCCATTTCTCTTGCCCTGAGATGATCCAACATTCCTCCCAAGACCTTGGGGTGTTTTGCTCTGATGCCTTCTGCACTTCACTCTCTTCCTTTGTCCCAGCTGTCTCTTTCTCTGAGTCACATGTTCTCCTTTGGGAGGCACTTCCAAATTCACCTGATAGAGTAGGCAGCTTGACAGACTAGGATAGACTCTTCTGAAATGAACACAGAAGTCCTAAGTTGCAGAGTTTGGAGAAACATGTTAATTCAAGGATTCTAACCTTTTTTGTTTTACAGACAGAGGAACAAACTGAAGAGGGAAGAGACCCGTGCACATTTAAACAGCTGGGGATGGGCAAGTATCATGGAGTTCATATTTATACTCACACTCCAGCCAGTTCTTGTTACATTTATTCCTGCAATGCGGAGGAGAAGGCTGATGTCTTCCACTTGGACATTAACCAAGGAAATAAGGACCAGAAGTTCCCACAGGAACTAGAATCATCCTTGCCCCTAGGAACTAGATGAAGACCTAGACACCCATGTCAGTTCTATTCCACCATTAAACACCCAAATAACCAGATACATAATTAAACACTGAGTTAGCTCAGTTGTTTCTTGGTGACAGTTGAGAATAATAACAAAAAGAGCCCATAACAAATTTGTAGTTCTAAAATTTGAATTGGTACACAATATCAAATTAATAACATTTCAACTAATCACAGGCAAAATCAGCACAAATTCTAGGTGAAGCTGCTATAGGACTGACACACATATAATTTATTTTCACAAATACAGATTTTTTATAAAAGAATACCACTATTAAATGTCACCAAAGTCATTTTTATTTTGAATATGAATTTTTCATATTCAACCATCTAGGACCCTAGCATTTCCAGCTGCACCATCCCCCACCCCTCTCAAACTTTGCCCCTCCTACCTGTGCCCTACATTTCTTCAGCCTCTCCTTCCCTACTCACCAAACCAAGTGCAAGGACACCACATTCTGTCTATGGAGGTTTCGCATCTGACATAATAATTATAGTACTGAACATTTTATTGTGACCCTACAAAATGCTATTTTATTATCTTAATTTATCTCCACAGAAACATTCTGAGACAAGTACTATAATTTTATGAGGAAACTGAGGCCAAGAGAATATATACAATCTGCCAATGTTGCTACTCAGCGATGGAAGCTTCAGGACTCCAGAGACTCTAGTCTTACTCCACCATAATGCCTACTTCTCATCATTAATGAGGGAAAATTAAGTTTATCAACTTTGTATCACTGTGACAAAATACCTAAGAAAAATCCATTTAAAGAAGGAAAATTTTACTTTGACTCACCTTTCCTGAGATTTCACTACATGGTCACTTGACCAGTTTCTCTTAAATTTGAGGCAAGGGAGAACATCATGGTGAAAGGGTGTGATGGAGGAAAGCTGCTTGGCTCATTGAGGCTAGGAAGAAAAGAAAGAGAGCTTGCTTTTGTAACAAAGATCCTCTCCTGATGCCCATAGTGAATTAGTCCATAAGTGAATTAATCCATTCACAAAGTCAGAGCCTTTGTGATCCAATCACCTCCCAAAGTACCTGCCTCAGAATAGTGCTGCACTAGCCACCAAGCCTTCAATAACCAGCTTTCAGGGAACACCTAAGTTCCAAACCATAACAATATGTAAAAAGATTGGCACATACTGATGCTGAATACCTGTTAGTTTCCTTTTGCTTCTGAGAAAATATCTCCCCCTCTTGCCCGCTACACTGTCTTTATTTTCTGTATTAGAAATATATTCTTCTGGGTTTTTAAGGACTGAAGTTTTAATGATGCCAGGAAAATGTGCATTCAACATTGTTACTACTTTTCAAACATTTTGAAAGAATTTCCAGAGTTTAATTTCTTTCCTCTGTTTTCCTCTGGTCACTATGAAGAAAAACACAGCCTGTTGTGTGAATACCTACCTTGGATTAAGCATCAGTGAATACAAATGTTTACACAGATGGGATTCTCTGTACAGGGAATGGTAAGTATGAAGAATACCTTGTTTAGCTCATTCTATACAAGAGCCTAATGATCCCTGGGCCTTCTTTAAATAAAAAAGGTTGAGCCATCATCAAAGTCCATCACACTACTATTTCCCTGGATTCAAGTGCACCAGACACTTAATGTGGAAGTATGTGGCCTATGGTGTATGTTATTGGGAAACACAGAATGTCCCCAAATGGTTCATTATGTTGAAGGCCTGGTTGCCAGCTTATGGGGTTTTGGGAAGTGATTGGATTGTGAGGGCTCTAACTTTATAAAGTAGATTAATTCACTGATGAATTCATTAGTTGAATGGGCTTATTAGGAGGTGGGACCTATTTGGATAAAGCATGTCACTGGGGGCATGGCTTTGAAGGGTATCTTTTTGTTCTCCATACCTATGTCTCAGGCTGCCTTTTCTCTCACACTAATTCCTGGGTGAGAAGATGAACAGCTTTCTTTCACAATACCCTTCCGTTATGATGTTCTGCCTGACCTCTGGCTCATAGTAATGGAACAAGCCAACCCTAACTGAACCCTCTGAAATCATTAGCCAAAATAAAGCGCTCCTCATTTAAGTTCTTTTACTTGAGTATTTTGTTACAGTAACAGAAATCTAAGTATTACAGGTGGAACTCCCTCTGATATTTACGAGCCACAATATTACCTAGGGTAAGCAACATCACCTCTCCAATTTCCAGCTTCCTCGTCTATCAAAGTGAGATAATAACAGTACTTACAGGATTATTACAAAAATGATACAAGATGGCTCATTTAAGCTCTTATCACAGTGCCTGCCACACAGTACTCCGTAAACACCAAAGATAGTTATTGCTGGTAGTAGCACTAATACCCATGGCTATATATGGGTGGTTGTAGTAAAGATATGTTTTCAGCAGAGACTGTCTCAAGCACAAAAACAAGAAAGGAATAACTCTGATGTCTAGCTATGCTTTCAACTTGAATTGATTTAGTACATATTTTATTCTTAATTTCATCCTTTGTCCTTAAAAGAATTTAAGACATAATAAAACACTCTTAAATTAGAAAAGAAAAATTGAAAATCATGCTGAAGGAGGAGAAAGGACACATTAGAAACAATGACAGTTAAAATTTACTTTCAATTCTAACCTTCCTAGTAGCCAGTGTAAAGGGCACGTTGAATACACTATGACATACTCATTAGTTGATGGTTTGCATGTATCACTTTTGTCTGGATCCAAATTAGCAAAACTGATTTTCTTAAAGTTTGCCAAACAGCAACTGCTACTAACAGAAAGTAATTTTATCAGCTATCTTTGTATTGAACATTTCTATTTTCTTCCACTGATATGTGGGTTTTTTGAGAGGAGGAGTTGTGTTGTATTCATATTGCTGTCTAAGGATATACTTAAGGATATTGCTTCTAAGGATGTACCCTGTCCTCAGAGGGTGCTTTAAAAAAATGAACATTGAAATAAATTGTGCACAAGTTACTTAGCCCTCAGAAGGTAATTGGATAGGTGTCTGCACATTATCACATGCAAAATTTGAACACAGTTCTGACCCTCAAAATTTAGGTTCTTTTCTTCTACTCCACTGTTCTAATTATTTATTTCTATGCTGCAAGTTAAGGTAAAACTTAGTTGCTTCCAACAACAAATATCTTTTACGGTTCTGTGGATGGCATGAGCTTAGCTAGGTTGTCCTTGCTCAGGGTCTTTCACAGTTACAGTCAGATAGGTTTGGAGTCAGCTGAGGACTACTTTGGTCACATGACTGCAGAAGAAACAGGAGTAACTAGAGTATCTGTGGCTGGCTGTGCATCTCCCTACACAGAGCCTCTCTGCTAGCCACATATGGTGATATCAGAATAGTTAGACTGCTTTTGTGTTGCTCACTCTAGAGTGGCATTCCATGAGACCAGGGCAGAAGCTTCAAAGTTCCTTCTGACCTAGGTCTCTGAAATTACATGGAAACATATTTGCCATATTCTACTATTTTGTCATATTCAAAATAATTACAGGCCCACGCCAATTCAAGGGATGGAGGTATAGACTCCATTTCTTAAATGGGAGTAGACTTACCAGACTTAGCTTAGTTTCCAAGATTTAAATTACAGTATTCTACAATAAATGATCTCCAAGATGAAGATATAGTAGTCAAGACAAGGTGATGTTGGTGTTGGATTATACAAGGAAATTGATGTAAAGGCTCCAGAAATAGACTCACACTTTTACATTTAATTAATCTTTGACAAATGTATTAGCATTTGATACTGGGATGATGTTCCATAAAAAAAATCCTATAACATTTACCCATAACATAAAACTTAATTTGTATAATATGCAAAAACTAATTTGAGTTGGCTCATGGGTTTAATATAAAGTTAAAACTATAAAGCTTCTAAAGGAAAGTATTTTTGTAATTTTTCAGATATTTTCTTAGACAAAACACAAAAGAAAGTGATAAATAAGACATTCTCTTTTTGTTAATCAAAAGACACCATCAAGAAGACATAAAGCAAGCCACAGACTAGGAGAAACTATTTGTACCACATGTATGTATGACAAAGAATTTGCATATAGAATCTATTAAGTATTTCACAACTCAAAAATAAATTGACAAATAACCCCATTTAAAATTCAAGCATAAAACTTGAACAGATATTGCAAAAGGAGGTATAAAAATGGTAGGTAATCACTTGAAAATGTGGTTGGCACTACTTGAGACCCCTGCAGTTAGGTTCTAGCCTCCTGCCCAGTATACGATGAAGGCCTGAGGAAAAAAACTAAAAGACAGAACTAAAAGAGACAGAAATCAGGATTCCAGGATGACCAATGCTGATGCAACTGACAAAGGTGCTGGCCAGTCCAAGCTACTGACTTTTATTTTCAATCAATTAAAGGCAAGCTATGTGCAAGGGCCGTACTATCTGAGAAGATGCACAGTAGTGCAATGTTTATGAAAATTAATGTAAACAAGGCTTGTAACAGACAAGACAAAGCATTCTTAAATTAGGAACAGAATAGACAAAATATATGGTTGTAATTAGAACATTATCCTTCTAGTTAAGAAAGTTTTAGTTCTGGGAATGGAATGTGGTGCGTGTTACTCTGACCTCTGCACATAGACTTCAGCCAGACTCACTTCTATAAACAAGACAATTGTGGGGTTAACTCTTCACAGCCTGCTTTGGGGCATAATCAATATTGCAGTCTCCAGGGCCAGGGATTTAACTCAGTGGTTTCGCCACCTGCTGAGCAAGCACAAGGACCCGAGTTCGATCCCAGGTACCAAAAAAAAAAAAAAATTGCAGTCTCCAGGACAGCACCATTAGTGGCCAGGGATATGCACATGGAAACCATAATGAGATATCACTGTTTATCCTGTAGAGTGGTTAGGATTAAAAAGATTCATAATGTCAAATATTGATAAGGATGTGAAGCAACAGGATATGTTGCTGGCGAGAATATAAATGCTGATAAAAATGGTTCAATCACATTAGAAAACTGGCAACCTCTTATAAAACTAAATATATACATGTCCCATGACCTAGAAATTACACTTCTAAGTATTTATCCAATAGAAATAAAAACACATGTTCAAAAAAATACTTGCAGAAAAAGGATGATTGTAGTTTTACTCATAATAACTGCAAAATGGGAACAACCAAAATGTCTATCAACATGAGACTGGGTAAGATACTGTAATATAGTCATACACCCGGGAACCACTCAGCAGTAGAAACAAGCTATCAGTACACACTAAACACGAATAAATTTTTTTAAAAAACATGTCAAGTGAAAGTAGCTACCTGCAAAAAAGCATCACTCAAGTGAAGTTCAAGGACAAATAGAACTGTGTTAATAGAAAGCAGAAAAATATGTATGATTAGTGTGGAACAGGAGTAAGAAGATTTGCTGGAGAGAAACATGGGGAACCTTCTGGGGTGACAAAAATGCTCCTAGATTGATTTAGGTAAAGGTTGCTTGGGTTTAACTTGTTGTCAAAATTCATTAAACTGTATATTTTATATTATAGTAATTTCTATTTAGGTAGATCATTAAAAACTGCCCAAAGCAGGGAAGAAGCATGAAAATTGAAAAGTGGAACAGTGAGGAAAATAAAAAGCCTATGGTATGATAGTAGATTTAAATCCAAATTTAGCAACCATTGTATTACATGTAAATATGTCAGCTGTTCCAAATAAAAAAACAAAGATTTGTCAGACTGGATTTTAAAAATCCCAACTATTTGATGTTGATAATTGATACTTCTGAAAGATAAGCTACAGAAATATTGAAAGGAAAAGGATAGCAAAATAACCTGTGCAATTTTTAACCAAAAAGAAGCCAGTAGGCCTATATTATAATCAGATAATAAGAGTTTTCATGTTGAAAAGATTACTAGGGAAAATAAAAATATTTCATAGTGATCACAACTTCAATTCACCAGAAAGAAAAATAGCAATTCTAACTTATATGCACCTGGCCTCAAAAGATCTAAAGCAACAACTGAGAGGAGAAATAGATAAACCACAGTCAGAGTGGACTATTTTAATTCACTTCTCTCAGTAACTGACAGAAAAGTAGATCAAAAAGTCAGTAAGAATATGAGATAGTTTAATAAGGCCAAGTGTAGATTTAATGTAATACAGAATGAACACTGTACTCCCAGTAAAGAAGACAAATAATTTCAGAGTGTTTGTGAGTTAGCTTTTGAAAAGCTAACCATATATTGGGCCACAAAATAAGTTTTCACAAATTTCAAAAATTGCAATTGTGAATACATACTGATGACAAAGGAAGTAACCTCAAAATAAGTTATTAAGAATGCAAAATATCCCCAGTCGCGCGGAACACACGCCGAATCAGCCCGCTGCAAACAGACAGGTCCTGAGTCGCACGGAAGATGCCTAATCACCCCTCTGCAGACAGGCAGGTCTGCCCGCACCCTACCCTACCGAGGGCCCCAGTCATGCTGAACACAGGCAGAATCAGCCCGCTGCAGACAGGCAGCCACCTGATTCCACACTACAAGAAAGCAGAGGACACCAGACCACCAGACCAAGGTACTGAGTCCCACTGTTCCCGGCCCAGAGGTAGGGGCTTCTGAGCCGTTGTTCCACTGCTGCTGGTCCAGTGGAAGGGGCTTCCCAGTCACCATCCCTCCCGCTGCTCCCAGCCCAGAGGAAAGGGCTTTGGGGCCACCTTGTGTCCTGCTGCTCCTGGCCCACAGGAAGGGGCTTCCGGGCCACCATCCCTCCTACCGTTCCCTGCCCAGAGGGAAGGGCTTCTGAGCCACCATCCCACTGCTCCTGGTCCAGAGGAAGGGGTTTCCGGGCCACCATCCCTCCCGCTGCTCCCAGCCCACAGGAAAGGGCTTTTGGGTCACCATCCCTACCGCTGCTCCCCGCCCCTGCCCCACCTCACCCAGATCAGAGGAGGTAATCCGTGCAGACGCTGACAGCCCCCTGCCCCAGTCGAAATGAGAAAACATGAAAATAAGTCTCAAAACCAGACTTCCAGATCACCTACAGCATCCGAAAGGGAAATGAGATGGAACACTCTGATACTCAACCACCTGGACCCACTGAACTGGCAACAAAAGGGGATCTGGAAAAAATGAAATCAGAAATAATTTC
>NW_004624784.1:7991674-8009670 GCF_000247695.1 Heterocephalus glaber | reverse complement strand
AGGGGGTGAAGGGAGGGCTAGGAATGGGGAAAAAATAAGAACCAAGATGCATTATGTAAAGGTACAATTCCCAATGAGAAATGTAATTGTGTTCTATACATACAATTTACCAATAAAAGAATTTAATACAAAAAAAAGAATGCAAAATAAAGTTTGCTACATATATTTTAAAAATATATTTTCAAACAACTCATAACAAAATTAATCATAATATAATTTTTAAATATTTTAATTGCAAGATGATAGAGATGTATCAAAAGCTTGTAAGATGCACTAATAACAAAATTTGAAGAGAAATTTATATAGTTCAAACATATATGGTAGACAATAAGAAAGAATTTTTAAAAATCAGTGGGGTAAATGACCATTCCAACAGATTGGAAAAATATAAAAATAAAACCTGGCAAAATAAAAGCTAGGAAAGTAATAGGAAGAAAATAATAAAAATAAGAGCATAGATTAATGAAATAAAAGCAAATCTAAAACTGAGAGGAAAACAGATCCAGAAGTTTGTTCTTGGAAAAGCATCATGACTTTGTAAGTCCTTGGCAAGACTGACTGAGGAAAGGAGAAGAGAAGGTACCAATATCAGCAATGAAGAAAATGACATTGTGATTTAGCACATGAATAATAAAGAGAGGTTAAGAGCATATCATGAATAGTTTCACACCAATATATTTGAAAATTCGATGAAATGAAAAAATTCCTAGGAGAAACACAGTTTGAAATTGGCATGAGAAAAATACTAAACATTTATTATAAAATTATTAAAGAACTTAAATATGTAATTGAAAATCTCTTCTCCCCCCAAAAAATGTATCCAGACTTCAGTACCTGCAATGGTTAATTCCGACAAACATTTAAGAAAGACAAAAAATGCCAATCTCACACAAATTCTTCAAGATAATAAAGATAAAGCAGCAGTAACTGACTTGTTTTATGAGGCCAAAATAATCCTAAAACCAAACTTTATAGAAACTTAATGCAAAAGGGAAGCTATAGGCAATCTTAGTGAGAACATGGAAACAAAAATCTAAACAAAATAGTAGCAAGTGAAATCAGCAATACATAGAAGGATCATCGTTCAGATAAAAAAAAATTCATTCCAGGAAAGTAAATTTAATTTAACATTAAAAATCAATTTAATTCACATTAATGAAACAAAAGAAAATTTATATCATCTTAATAGATGAATAAAAAGTAACAAATTCAACATCTATTTATCACCAAAATAATAAAGTGAAAACAATCATTTAGCAAAGTAGGAATAGAAGAGAGCTTAGTAGCATGATAGGCTATATCTACAATAAGCCTATAGCTAACATCAGGCTTAATCATGAAAGGTTGAAAGCTTTCCTTTTGAGACAAAGAATGACACAATTAGCTGGCCAATACCACTCCTAGTCAATATTGGACTAGAGCAAGTATGTCCAACATGTGGCTTGAGTAGCTAGTAATGTGGCCGTACAAGATCATAAACATGTAACATTATGTGATCTGTATTGATAATTTTCATTATTGTATTGCTGGGTGCTCCAGCGTGGTCTGTGTAGGCAACAACAGGATGCTACCTGGTGATGGGGGCAGGTTGGGGGTGCGATGCAGTGCTAACTCCACCTCCTACACCTTCCCACAGTCAGCCCAACTGAAACTCAGGTGTTACAGACATTCCATGTGCTTATGGGACTTGGTAAGTAAAACACAGAAATTACCCATAATAGTATTTCAACCTACCTGCATGTGTGTGAAGACAAACATTTATTGTTATTATGCATGTAACTTTTCTTATTTAATCATTAAACTTGAGCAAACACTTCCATTGTACCAGATATTGAAGCATTAGTTTCACAATAAACAAGGGCAAATATTTCACTAGTTGTATGTTTTTGCTGACCTCTCTTTTAAGTGTTACAATAAAATTAAATTTTGTTATATGTATGCATTAACTATATTATATATTTTAAATGCATCCCAAGACAGTTCATCTTCACTCAGTGTGTGTGAGACCTAGAAGAGACTAAAGGTTTGACACCCATGGACTAGATTTGAGGCAAGAAAAGGCAAAGGAGTTCAAAGACAAGAAATAAGACTTCTTATGTACCTTGAAAAATCACAAAGAACTTACAAGTTGTTAGCAAAGTTGCCGATGCAAGATTGATCCACAAAAATAAATTGATTTCTACAACCAATAACATGCTGGCAGGGCTACAGCAAGGAAGAAATGCTTCTCCACTATTGGTGGGAGTGTAGACTGGTGCAACCACTGTGGAAATCAGTGTGGAGATTCCTCAAAAAACTAGGATTAGAGGTCCCAGTTGACCCTTCTATTCCCCTGCTGGGGATCTTCCCAAAAGAATTAAAAGCATCATACCACAGTGATATATGTGCACCTATGTTTATAGCTGCACAGTTTGTAATAGCTAAATCTTGGAAATAGCCCAAATGCCCATCAACTGATGATTGGATAAAGAAGATGTGGAGTTTTTTTTATAAAATGGAATACTACTCAGCCATAAAGAAAGATAAACTTGAGACATTTATAGCTAAATGGATGCGCCTCGAGGCCATACTCATAAGTGAAATAAATAGGACATATGCGTGGAAATACTGAATCATTTCTCTGGTGTGAGAAACTGAAGGTGTAAATGAGGGCCAAAATGTATAATAAATATTGTGAAATAGGAAGAAAATGTTCAAAGGGAAAGATGAACTAGAAGTGGGCAGGGAAAAGAAAAGGGAAAGAAAAAAAAAATGAAAGTAAGAAGGAAAAAATGAAAACAAAGCTTATGTATGTAGGGAGGCATTGGAGGAGTTGAAGGGAGGGCAGGAGAATGGGAAAAAATAAGAATCGAGATAAATCATGTACAGGTACAAATTCTCAATGATGTTCATAAAGTATACCTAAATGTACCAATAAAATCCATAAAAATAAATAAATAAATAAATAAATAGATTTCTATATACCAGTAGCAAGCGGTCAGAAAATATTTTTTTCAAATTTCTATTTATAGTACTATTAAATGAGTTCAATCCCCAGTACTAAAAAATAAAAATAAAAAAACTTATAGGAAATAAGAAAGACCAAGATGTTTGCAGAAAAAAAGAACTAGGTAGGAAGAATAGCTCTGCCAGAATGCAAGACTTATAAAATCATCTTGGTTAATAACAGTGAGGAATGGGTGCAAAGATGAATAAATCAGTAGAATTGTTCACAAGCCCAAGAACAGACTCATTAAGTGTTAATTAGCTTTTGCCATAGGTATCATTGCAAAGGAAAATTTCCTGTCGCAAAAATTTCCCAAGTCAATTGAATAAAGATTTATCAATGGGGAAAACATTTTAAATATGACCCTTCCATTATGTTGTATGTAAATAAGTTATTATAGGTTGATATAAAAGTCATAATTAGTCTTAGATGTGAAAGATAAAACTGTAAGTCTTCGTGAAAAAATACAGAATATTTTATGATCTTGTGGTAAGAAAAGACATATTTTACAACATGACACAAAAAAAGGCACTAAGCATAAAAAGAGGAGATCAATGAATTGGACCACATTAAATAAGAATTTCTGTTTATCAAAAAATGTAACAGAAAGAGTGAAAGGGCAAACATATATGAAAAAGATTTCATACACACAATTGTCAGAGGTCTCATATCCAGAATATAAGAATGTGTCTCACAAGTTGATAGAAAAAAATATATAACTCAATAAAAAAATGGCAAGAAAATCTGATAGCACTCCACAAAAGAAGGTACTCAGTTGCCCAGTAAATAAATGGAAAAGGGATCAGCCTCATTTATAATCAGTGAAATGTAAAAACTGAATGCAAATTGAAGTATATTCACCGAGAACACTAATCAGAATGGCTGAAATTAAGAGAAATGACCATAATAAGCATTGGCAAAGATGTGGAGTAAAAGAACCCTCATAAACCAGTGGTGAGGGTGAAAATTGGTGTAATCTCTCTGGAGAATAGTTTGGCATATCTACTAAAGCTAAGCAAACATGTACACCATTACCCATCAACTCCACATGGGCATCAAGAGACATGCTCAATAATGGTTCCAGCAGCTGTGTTTCTAATAGCCCAAATTGGAAACAACCCATATGTCCATCAGTAATAGAATGGTTAAATAATTTGCACTATATTCATATAAAAGAATTTGATATAGCAATGAAAATAAATTAATTCCAGCCATAATATGTATGAGTCTCATAAACATAGATCAAAACAAGCCCAACTCGAAAAAAGTTCATATGGTTTCATTTTTTTATGATTCTTAAACACTATAGCACTTGGAGATAGCTGGTTAAGTGATACATTTAAGAAATGCAAGTAAATTATTGCAACAAATATCTAGTAGTGATGATCTCTGGAGGGATAGGAGCAAGGAGGCTTGTAGCAGGCCTGAGAAGGCTTTTTGGGCACTAGTCCAACTCTATTTGAGTGGCAGTTCTGTGGATATGTGCTTTGTGATACTTAATTGAGCTGTACATTTTTGTCCTAAGTTTCTTCTTGTACATTTGATAATAAATATTTAGGGAACAAAAAAGAGATAATATCAGTGACACAGATGCTGGGAAGTCCAGGCTGATTGCTTTCTAAGTTGACATCAGCCAATTTGTTAGTGTTCCTTAGACTGAATGGTGCCCCTTAAAGAACCAAAAGAATGTAACATGGAAGCTTAGTATTGGGGTCCACCCAGGCAAAAGTATAGGTTGCCATGCAAATTAGATATAAAAATAGCTGGTTATGCTTCACTGCTGGGTTAATGATATGCTAGAAATTTATTTGGATGGCTGCTTCCTGAGAAGCCAGAATCAGGGCTGCAAAAAGGCTCTGGTAATTTGGGAAGACTTGGAAAGAGGGTGCTGACTAAAATGGTGGTCTCCTTATGGCTCAATCCCACAGCTTCAGCCCAAGATTTTCCTGATACACCTTCTGGAGCTCCAGGAAAGCTGAAGGAGAAGGTGCTAGAAGACCGCATAGAGACCCTGGGAAAATAATGCTTCCTCCTCCCACTGCAGGGAATGACAGGGCTAACCGAAACAATGAGAACTCTAGGTGTGTGGCACTTGTACCTAAGAAACATTCACAAAGCCACATCTCCATGGAATCTTGTCTATGCTGCAATCTCTGCTCTCTCCCTCCTTTCTCTATGTTCCTCCCTCAAATCTTTTGTTTTCAGAAAAACTGCACCCTGCTTCACTAGAACAAGAGCCTGGAAGTTTCTTACTGCCATGCTGTCCTTGGGAGTTGGTTGTGCCAACTTTAGTAGCAGCTAAGGACCCAGTTCTATCTGGAAGGAGAGTAGCATGTGGCACTGGTCAGGAGCCTTCTAGATGAAATGATTTCCTCTGTCTAGTCCAATGGTGAAGACATCATCTCTAAGGTTAATCTAACCTAGGCTTGGAGCCAGGAGTCTCTTCCTGCCTATGGCTATGTGATCTTGGCAAATTTCTGGGCATATGTAAATTTTAAGTAACAATGCATAGAAAGCACTTAGTATGATGCCAGATACATAGAAAATACTCAGTAAGTGCTACTTTATTATTTATTATCATCATAAGAATTATCAACATCATTATCATCATTATCCAGACCTAGGAAATGACAGAGCAATCTCTTTAGTAGAAAACATACAGAAGCAGCCTGTGGAGACAGTCACTCCCTTCCTCCTTGCAGAACTGTGCAATTAGCAGGTGGTGTGAGACTTTAGCAGTTCTACACAACAGAATTAGTACACATGCTTTCTTGACCCCAGCTCAAGATAGCACACAGTCTTCTCTATTGGCTGAGACTCTATTTCCTGCCTAGGGACAGAAAATAGGCTGGATCTCAAGATGGGAAAATCCTTGGCCTGGCCTCTTGTTTCTCAAGCTATGTAGATTTTTCTACAGGACTAGAAGGTGGAAAAAAATATCTCCTGGTAGCCACCTTTTGCTTCCTTCTCTGTGTATTTTTCCCATATTTTCTACCACTGTCTCTAATGTCACTCCATCATGGTCTTAAGAACTATCAGATCAGTGTGTTTCCTTTGAGCATATGATGTAAAAATACCAGTATCAGAGAACATGGCTAGGAAGAATGGCCACTTTAATCTCCACCCGAGGTGAGACGCCAAAGAGAAGAGGCAAATTGTTATGGGAGCACCAGGCATAGTGAGCAAGAAAGAGGAGGGCATTTGAGGTTGGGAAAATGAAGACTGAGGATGGAGCTAACAGCTGAGATCTTCTGGGTAACACTGGTTGGCATGATCCATACAAGACACTGAAACAAACGATGGAGAAAGAGGATATGATAGGTTGTCTGCAAAAGTAGCCACAATTCCTACTGCCTCTGTACATGTGTGTTGTCCCTCCCATCAAGAACTAGAGTCTATTTCCACTTTCCTTAAACCTAGACCAATCTTGCGACCTGCTTAGGGAAATGAAGCAGAAGTTATGCTGTGTCATTTCTTATCCTGAGCCTTAAGAGGCCTTTGAAGCTTTTGTTTGCACAGTCCTGGGGTCCAGCCACTAAGTAACAAGGGTCATAATAAATCATCGGCTAAAGAGAGAGTAAAAAAAGGCCCAGCCTGGGCTGGGGATTTAGCTCAGTGGTTCTGGCGCCTGCCTCACAAGCGCAAGGTCCTGAGTTCGATCCCCAGTGCCAAGTGCCAAAAAAACAAAACCTTAGCCTCTCAGAGTGCTGAAATTACAGCATGAGACAATGTGCTCCCCTTCAAAATACATATTTGGGCTGGTGATTTAGCTCAGTGGTTCCGCCACCTGCCAGGCTCAAGGTCCCGAGTTCAATTCCCAGTACCAAAAAAAAAAAGGCCCAGCCAGGTCCACTCATTCAGGCCACCCTAGCTGAAGCATGAGGCAGGAGCAGTATCCGCGAAGATGATCCAGCCCCCTACATGAGGGACTGTCTCCCACCAGGTGGAGAAGAACTGCCCAGCTAACCCTGGGTGACACACTGATTTGGGGAGGAATAGGAATTCCTTACCGTTTTAGTCACCAACTCTTGGGCTTTTTTTTTTTTTTTTTTAATGTAGCAACAGATAACCAAAACAGAGAGTGATTCACAAGCAATCATTTAGACACTGAAAGGCAGCTCAATTAACATCACCAATCCCAGTTTTAGAATATCATGCTTATTGATCTTTCGTGCTTTTGACAAAATATCTGTTTTAAATACACACTGTGGACAGTATGCTTCAAGTGGGAAGTCAGTGCCAATAACCAAGACTGCTCATGGGCTTGTAATGAGCTAAGAAAAGAGTGACATACACAATGACAAACAATCATGTTGAGTCCTTCCCTGCTATGTCCCTCAGGCCACAGGCAGAGGGACAGGGATGTTACCATCATCACTTCATTTTATCTTTGAAGGTAAGACATGTAAGGTGCCTCATTTCGCAGACTAGGAAACACTGAATCTTAAAAAGCAGAAGCATTTGCCCAAGACGAAGCCATTAACAAGCACCAGAGCAAATATTTGAATGAAGAGCTTTTTGGCCTTGGGCTCTGGGTGCTTGATCTCTGAATTTTACTGCCCTTCCCAAGCTACAATGCTCTAGCTGTCCCTTCAGATTACAGGGGGTTGGGATAGTTGGAGACTTACAGAGAGGCTCTTGGAAAGTTCTCTTCTCCCTAGGGAAGAGGTAAGTACCTGGGAGGGCTAGGGTGGAGGCAAGAATGAGGGGCACCTGGTGTCTGAGGGCACAGGGCTCCCACTTCCCAGGAGCAACACTTGGACATTTTGCAGTCTCACATTCTGTGTTCCCCATTTTTAAGAACAGAGCTACCTCTTTGAAATCCATGATTAGTCACAGGTTACTTAGAGATGGCGCTCTGTGGAATTTCCTCTTGTCAGAGAAGGAAGAAACCTCATTTCTGCCCTTGTTTAATCTTGGAAGCCTTCCTGGGAGAGTTCAGCTTTGAGCTCTGTTTTGGAAGCAGTGAGGGAGGCAGCTGGATGAATGCTAAGTAGGACATTTTTAGTTTGAGCAGTGACTCTTGAGATGCTGCAGTGAAAATCTTAGTAAAGTGGAAAAAGGCAGAAATAGTTCATTTGTTGTATAGCAAAATTGCAATTCAAAATAATTTCCATGGCTTTCAATGATGGACTAAAATCAACAAAAGAACCTCTAGCAAAAAAATTGAAAAGTAAACTCCCAAAGGTAGGTGCAAATGACCCTTTATATGATTTTAAGTGGGAAGGGGCTGGTTTGTAAGCAGTTCACAGGAAAACTTATTTGAGGGTTTGGTTGAACATGCAGAAACTCAGTATAATTCAACAGTGTGATGCAGCTGCTAAAATATTCAAAGCAATCTTGTGTTGCATAAATACATGCTCATTGTGCCAGTTTAGGTTAAGGGAGGGGAAAATGACCAAAAATGAAGCCTGGGTGTAGTTATAAATGACGCTCTTTCAAATGAATATAGAGTTTGAGCTTCCAGGCAATAATCTAGATCCTTCATGCCCGGCCCCATCTGTGCCTCCCACACCCAATTTGGATTGATCAGATTCAAGGTCTCCTGATTGAGTCATGTTTTCAAGGGGTAAAAGTTTCAAAAGAATCAATATGTACAGGCATATGATATGGTTTCATCCTTTTTTTCTTTTAGTTTCTCTTGCCCAGGGCCTGCTCCCAGCCATCTCTCCCTCTGACTGTCTCGCTTCCTCCCGCTTTCCTCATGTGACAGATTTAAAGCCCAAGACCCCCAACTCAGCCTGTGAAGACCTGAGACAGGAAGCCAGGACCAGTTCTACTTTGCATGTCAGAGCCAACAGCCTCTCTTGGTCTCTCTTGGTCTTTTTATTCTGATGTGGTAGGTAATGGTGAGTCTGCTGTTTCTCACCTAAGAGACTAGGATCTGGGCCTTAAGTGTGGCTACTGAGAATACAAAGAACTGGGAAGACTTTAGGGGAAAGCCCTGGTTCTGGGCTTCAGACTGACCCTGGCTTATAAAGAGTTTTCTACTATACTGTAGTCTAGCTGTGTAGTCTTGTTTTGGGATTTAAGGACACTACCTCAACTCATAATAACATTGTACCTCATCTATGTATATATTTTCTTTGGGACTGCTTTGGACTGAATTGTGTCTCCCCTTCTCTCAGTTCATATGCTGAAGCCTCAGTGTGATAGTATTAGGGATGAGGTCTTTAGGAAGTAATTAAATTTAGATGAAGTCATAAGAAAGGGGTCCTCATGAGGGGATTAGTACCCCCACAAGAAGAGGCCAGAATATGCACACTCTCTCTCTCCACTATGTGAGAACACATCAAGAAGATGACCGCCTACAGGCCAAGAAGAAGGCCCTCACAGGAACCAAATTGCAGCACCTTGATCTTGGACTCCTCAGTCTCCAGAACTGTGAAAAATGAATGTGTGTGGTTTCAGACACCCAGTCTGTGGTATTTGGTTATAACTGCCCAAGCTAACTAATACAGAAAAGTTTGGAGACAAGAAATTGCTTGGGGTCAGGGCCTGGGTGCTCTTGTCTTGCTGGCCTAATACACCATTGTAATACCATCTCACTCATAAAGCCAATCACCATGCTGGCATTAATGCGCTAGAGTGACTAGAGGGATACCACCAAGAAAGAGAAGGGACTTGAGCCATAGTATGTGAGAATGATCAGGGAACTAGAGTTGCTAACGTCTCCTAAGTCTGTGAGGTGACCCCCGCAGTGGGGTCATTCTTTAGAAGGGAAAGTTAGGGGTTGACTCCTTCCCAGTTTAAAGCTGTTTGGAGAGACAAACTGCCCACTTGAGACTAAAAACACCTAATGATAAAATCTTCCTGATGAGGAACCCAAGAGGGAAGTGTTAGAAAGAGAGAGTATTACAAATCCTGCCCTAATGACACCTTCAGTAAGGCTCCTACTTGCCATCATGGTGAGGGTGGCAGAGTTATAGGCTGGGGACCATGTTGTGTAAAAAGACAGTAATAGTCCCTCACCTCACCATTGAAGGCTTTTTTTTTTTCTGTCATGAAAGCAGAATAATTCCTCTTTTTTACGTGAAACTCTAGGGATGGCGGGAGATGCATTTGACACAACAAAGAAGTTTGAGAGACTGGGTTCCCACTTTCTACTAAATACACTTGGACAAGGCCACGCCAGCTAGAGTGGACAGAGACTCATTAGAGATGAGAACACAGTCTGAGCCCAGGGACTGGGGAAAATACTCACCGAACAGCCTTGATCCAAGAACGGAAAATGTCCTAGAGTAGAAAAATTGCCCAGGGTGACAGAAGGGTGTGATAGTCATCTCCCATATCACTACAGCTATACTGTAGAAGGTAGTCCCAAGGGAGAGAGCTAGGATGAACAGGAAACGTAACAAAAAGGTGATTTGGGGAAATCTGAAGAAAACGTCACTAACCCCAGAGCTGCACACTGTTGGAGATGCTGATCTGTGAGGAGGTGGTTCCTTGCTACTAGAAGAGTTTTGAAACAGGGCAGGGACTCTTCTGCTCAGTGACCTGGATACTAGAAGCTCTCTATAGTCTTTTCCAGCATCAAGCAAGAAAAACACCCTCACAAAAATTGAACACCAAAACTCAGCCCTCAGAAGCAGGCATACATAAAAGAGGGATAAATTGCAACATAACAATGACTATAAATGTCAGAGGAATTTCCAGTGGATTATCACTATTTCTGGTGAATAATTTTTTCAAACTTATTTGGAGATGATGTCACTTGATAGGTAGACATTTATACGTGGCCTGCTCTTTCTTCCTGGTGTCACTGATGAGATGGACTTCTCTGTAGGATCTATGAGCAGAAAGTCTCTGGCATAGAGTGAACATGGCAAGCTCATCGATTCTCGAGCAAAAAGTCTGCTCTACTCCAAGCCCTCTGTGTGTGGAGAATTCCGCAAGAAAAGCCTGCCTCACTGCCTTCAAGAAGCTCAGAGCCCAGAGGGAAGGCAGCCACGTGGACAATACATATCTGGACTTCAGTTACCATTTGACAAATGTCAACATCTGAGTTTGAGCTCTGCATTAGGCACTGAAGATTTATCAGGGGCAAGAACATTATCCTTGAGGAACTAATGCTCAATGGAGAAATCAAACAGTAGATGAGTCACCTATAAAAAATTTCATGGCAAAGGAAAAATGATGAGAAATGGAAAAAATGGAAATAAAGTCTTTGTAAATAGGGAAGGGTGGAGGGGGTAAAGGGAAGGCTAGGAATAGGGAAAAAATAAGAACCAAGGTGCATCATGTAAAGGTACAAGTTCTCAATGAGAAATGTAAATGTGTTGTATACCTAAAATGTACCAATAAAAGAATTTAAATAATAATAAAAAAATTCATGGCATTGGTGCCCAGTGCCTTGATGGAAACATTTTAAGTGGGAGGATAGATAGTGAGACGGGTGGTTACCTGTTTTAGGAAGAATGATTAAGGAATCCTCTCTGACAAGAAAACAATTAGGTTTTGGCCCAAAGATTGAGAGGAAGCCAGCCAAGTGAGGAATGCAGAGCTGAGCATTCCAAGGAAAGAAAACAGCTACCATAAAGGCAGGAAAGATCTTCTGTGGTAAGGAGATAGAAAAGAAATCATTGTACAGTGTAGCAGGAGATGTCACAAGATGAGGTTAGAAAATGGCAGGAGGAGGATTCTATAGGTCTTTGTGGGATTTGAGAGATTTTCTTTTAAGTTCAGTTTAAGATCGGTATTCACCATTTGGGACCTGGGGCAATAAAAATTCTTAAAGGATCAGTGAAATGTTCAGAGTCCTCCTCACCAGGACTCTGATGCCTTCTTTGAGAATGACCTTCTTGTCCTCTGTCCCATCTCCTGACTCAGCAGAAGAAGGAAGTTCTTCTAAACCATAGAAGAATTTGGATGCTTTAGAGACTTCCAGAGAAAGGTGTTTGAAGAAATCAGAAGAGTTCTTAGGAGACAGGCAGTAGAAAAAGAGGAAAGACTCCTGAAGGTAAGACCTGGGACTCTATGTCTTTTGAGCCCATTCTTTGAAGGTCACTAATGGGATAAATCTCTCAGCATGTCTTTCTCTCCATACCTCTACCTCGTGCCCTCTAGAGCATCCCCAAGGGAGAGAGAGTTGCAGGATATCTCCATAAAAGTTGCATTTTTGGAAAGCCCGGGCTTCAGTAAGCCACTGCAACTGCACTAACATTTACCACATCAACTTTGGAGAGGAAGGAGCCCCGGAAACTGGTTCAGGCAGACAGCAGGAAACTTGGGTACATCTCTGATTTAATCTTTTCTTTTCTGCTTTATTTTTAAAAATCCACTTTGTGAAAATATATGGTCTCCAAGTTTCTGAAAAGGGAAGCAGCAAAGAAATTCCTTCTGGTGTGAATGAAAAGAATTACATAAACCACAGCAAATTTAGTATGAAATTACATTGCCAGGCCCAAAGAAGAAAGATACTTTTCCATCTTGGATTAGCCATGTTCAAAGATCCATTATTCTGAGTCCACTGCTTGTCCACACTTAAAGGGACATAGTGACATGTAAGTCTGGCCGTATGGGGCAGAAGCTGCTGGAGGACACTAATTATCTGACCTTCCTTGAGGGATTTGTTTTTTATGGAATTTCTTTCTTGTATTTATGTATGCCTTTTCTTTACTTTCTAAACTGGGACTTGGACTCCTGCTGATTCGCAGGCTCCATTAGATCAGAATTTCATTCCTCTTGGGGTTTTGCAGAATTCTCACACTTCTAAAGTCATAAAAGGCCTGCCTCTATGGAGGCTCCTTGAAGCTTCTAGGCTACAAAGAGAGATATCCATACTTCCCATATGGATTTGAAGTGCAAGTCTGCCAACTTCTAGCTCTGTGACCTTGGATAAGTTACTAAACATCTCCAGGCTTATTTCCTCATCCACAAAAAGGTGATAACAGCACACATTCACCCCTTGCATCAAACAGGTGTGGAATTTAAGTGAAGGATAGGTTTGTGACACAATTGGCAAGTGCCTGAATCCTAGTCATTATCAACACAACTTAGCTACTTTCACAGACAGTTCCTTTCAGTTGTTCTAGAAGCATCTGTCCTCTCCATCAGAAATGTTAACTTCCTCCAAAGGGTGTTATGTAGTCCTTATAATGTGGAAGCCCAGCTAAACATGCTTCATTTATTCATTCACTTATTTGAAAAGTGTTTATTGAGCTCTTACCGTGTGCCCAATGCTGAAATAGTTTCTGCTGATGAAAAGATGAATGAGACACCATGTAGACCCTCAAGGATTTACTGATATTAAACAAGACACAAATGAAAGCAACGTGGCAGGCTGGAGCAAACCACAGAATGAACAGGCAGAGGGAAGTCCTTGCTGAGGCTGGGCTTTCCTGAGACATCCTTGGTTCCTGTGTGGTGAATCTTGGACTTAGAAGCACCCAGCAGTTAGCATGGAGTTTTCCACAGCAGCTCACCACAGACATGGGAGAAGGCTGTGAATGCTGTCAATCAGGTCAGGCCAACTGGGAGTCTCGGCTTGACTTCAGGGGTTCTGCAGCACCAGCAGAGCTAAAGTGAGGGTAAGACCACCAGGAAAGGCAAGAAGATATAGGCTATAACTGTGGAGACAAACCAATGGCACACATGATGCAGAGGGCTGTTTGTATTACTGAAACTTCTGAAAGGTTCACCACCACAGAACTATATCCAAGTCCAAAGAAAGGGACTATGTAGATCATAAGTTACAAAAGCACAGACTGGCTTTAAATGCCAGCAGAACCAAGAACAGCAATGAGGACAAGGGTGTGGCTCAGGAGACCAGGGGAGCTGAGGGGAGAACCTTGAAGCTTCCTCATCCACCAAGAGTTTCCATAAAGCCCTCTCCTGCCTTGTTCAACTTTGGAAGAGAAAGAGGAGACAGGAACAGCATCACAGACTAAGCAGCTTTTGTCTGGGAAACTGGCATTCCCTAAAAGGACTACTGTCTTGTGGGGTGAGATCAAGCTCGAAACCAGATTGGACCTTTAACTGTGTTTCTCATTCTTCTGTTTCTCGGGGAAAAAAATGACCAACTTAGTTATAGAAAATGGAATTCACTTTTCTCACTCTGAGTTGTAACCCACTTCCCTTACATGTATGTGTATGCTTAACAGCTAGCAGTGTGCCCAGAACAAAGTGACGTTTGATCAATTTCACAAGCCTTTGTGGCAACAAAGTAAAGTTGCAGAACAAGTTCTATCTGGCTCTCTGAAAGCCATTTCTGAAAGATATAATCACATCAGCATCATGCTGTATATAGAATACAGCCCTGGGCCATCACCATTTATTCTCCAGTCTTGGTGCCTGGACCACCCCCAGAGCCTCACTCTTCTGCATGTGGGGAGGAAAGTGACGGTGCATCTGGACCTGGTGCCAACATCCGTGCTGTGCCTGGGAACTTAGTCTATTTTAAACCAAGTTGCCAGTGATGGACCAACTCCATGTTCTTTACAAGCCCCCCTTCCCTCACATACAATCCCCCCGCCAACACACAGCTGAGGAGAGATGCCATGTGGGTGCAGGAGATTTTGGAGTGGAAGGGTCTTGGCTCTCATTCCCTGAAGAAGTCAAGGTGAGTGTAGGGTGAGAAAAAAATAAATATGTGAAGCCCCCACCTCACTCCTAGGGAAGACTACACGCTAGTATGTTGCCAGAATGAATGGGTTGTCCTCCTGGGAGGGATGATGGGAAAGGATAGTTCCTGCCCTTGAAAACCAGACAAAGATTTTATTTCTCTTAGATCTTGTGCTTGAATTTTTTTGTCCATGTAAGGCAGTCTGTGTCTCCAATTTGGGGCAGGTGAGGATGTGTTGGGAGCAATGCTACAGAATTTTAGGGGAAAATCATTTGGTTAGCCTAGTTCTCCTGCCTTACAACCCAGCTATGGAATTCCAAGACATAATTGCATTTTGGCCTCCGGTCACAGCTGAGACCTCAATGATCCGGTGATGCTGTCTGTGATTCTCCAGGACAAGAAACATCCTGGGAGCTGAAAACATCCTGGGAGGAACAAAACATCCACTCAGTTCCTCATTATTCTTGGACCTTTACCATCTTGTTTACGCGGATGTACTGAACTCTCTGCAAACCATTTGTTACCTTTGTTTCTCCCAATGTACTGAATAAAAGGTGCAGTAAGCTGGGGGCTTTTGTCTTTGCTGCCCAGAGCAGCACTGATCAGACCCGAAGCTCAGCTTCTTCTCAGTCTCGTTTTTCTACCTTTCCTGTAGTTCGCCATGTGCTGCCGTGGCTCACAGGAGACCAGGACTCACTGCAGAGGTTCTGGTAACGTCCCCTTCCCCTGTTGCCTAAAAGGATGTTGGGAGGGGAGATTGCTGGGGTGTGGGGATGACATCATGAGTAAAGGGGGGGTGCTGTGATATCACAGACATGTGGGAACTTCCTGAGTGAAAAGTCTGGAGGAGGACTACTAGCTCAGAATCCTATTTCTGGTTTTAATAACAGCCCTAGTGACAACCAACCTCATGGGAGGGGTGCAAACAGGCGGGTTTGTCAGGGAACAATGGTACTTCTTGCTTGGAATGGGAGTTTTCTATGAGGTCTTGGTGGCCTTTAATGCAAGGGTGGGATGGGCGATGTGGGATGCATTTTTAGGAGTGAGAAGGCACAGAGGCATGAAGAAAATAGAAAATGATAGAAAATTTCTGCCACAACAAAGTTTCAAATGAGTCTGTGAAATACATTTGAGGAAACTGTTGAATATAGTGTTGGGGAGAATGGTAAGGGCAGAAGCTCTGCTTCCTCCTAGCTCATATCCTTGGGAGATAATGAATCTACTTGGGCCTCAATTACCTCTTCTGTAAAATGGGATAATTATACCTCACAGAATTGTGAAGGTTAAATAAGTTAATACTCTAAAAAGCTTAAAGTGATACTTTGTACATAGTAAGTGCTCAATAAGGATCAAACATTTTACAGAGAAAAGATCACTGGTGTCAGAAACAGAAGACGGCTTTATTGCTGACTCTTCTGGTGACCGAATGAATGTCGCTTTGGTCCTAAGTTTATTTATGAAAAGAAGATGAGGGATGAGATTGTGTCACCCTCCCCTTCCAGCTCTGTCATTGTTAAGTGCTAGATTCAGTGTTCTAGGTAGAGTTGATAGAAACTCATTTTGCTCCCAATTATCCTGGGCATAGCCTGTGCCTAAAGTCTCACCCTCGGGGATGCAAGCCTTGGAATTTACATATGCATACCCTCTGCTCCCATCTCCAGACAATAGGTATTGAGGTTGATGGGGGTGTGTTAGTAATGCATGGGAGTGAATTAATTCCTCCAAAAGTAAATGGTCCCTGGGAAATATAGGGACACTTAGAGTAGGGGGTGAGGTAAGGGTGAGGGCAAAGGGCTCAGAAAGACGGGAAAAGGAGGAATCATGAGTCTAAATTCTTGGTACAGCATTTTGTCTAGGGTAGGGCTTGCCCTAATGATTTTTATAAGAAACTGTAAATAAAAGCAAGTAAATACAAGTAAAAATCCAATTAGTAGACTATGAAGGGAACAGAAACCGTGCTTGGGAAGCTGAGGGAGTTTGGGGCCAGGTAATGGACTAGGTGAGTTCTTGAGGTTCTGTCACCTGTGAGGTGGGCAGAGGGCTATCTGGCTTCCCTGGGAGTGGGTCTCTGAACAGCCCCGCAGAGTCTGTCCTTTCTGTGCAGCTCAGAAGTTCTGTGGCTTCTGGAGGAAAGGCTTAATTGGCCTTCCACAGAAAGCCCAAGGAAGTGGTGTATTCCATAGTGGCTCAATGATCCACTCCCTGCTGGGCACAGCAAATTGAGCTCAGAGAATATTTGAAATGATCTCCAGTCACCAGGCGGAAACTGGAGTGACACAGATGACAAAATCTTGTCATGCAATCTAGGGGCTGAGCACTCAGCAATTGGTCCAGAGAGAAAGGGGAGGGGAGGAAGGCAGAGGGAATGAGAGATGAATGTAGGAACTACAATGGATTACTGCCTGTGAGCCACAGCTCCAGCCCAAGAAAAGAGACTAGTGGTAGACTTGAACCCTGAAGTCATTGTTTGGAAGTCAGAGAAAAAAAGAAGTTAAAAGAAGCAAGATTCTCTTAAATATGCTTGGTTTCCTATGGCTGAAAAGAAATGCAGAGTAGCAGATATTTTTTCCTATACTCTCTTGCTGATGTGGGTCTGTCCCACAGTGAGGAATTTCAGAAGAGCGTAGTGGGGAAAAGTATTCATAAAATCATTTATTTATTCATTCATTTTGCCCATGTTTATTGAGATTCTATCATGTGGCCAAGGCTGTACTAAGTACCACACAGAAATTACACATGGTCCTTGTGGAGGATGTAGAAAAAGAACTACTAGTCAAAATGAAGCATGGTAGGGTGAAAAAGTGTTTGGGCAAGAGGGAGATGAGCAGGGCTTCCCTTTATAGAAAAGCTGTTGCTCTGTGGAAGAGGGATGGATAAGGCAGGCTGGAGGCCCAGGGCCCCCCAGGGGGCTGTAATGTAGGAACAGAGCCAGCCAGGCAAGAGCAGGAAGACTGGGATGGAGTCATGAGACATGTGGGAGCACCACCAACAGGACTCACACTTCATGTGGGTTGAGGGATAGAGACAGAGGGAGGTGGTAGGGAGGAAAGCTGGCTCATGCAGAAGTCCTACTCCAGTTCTGGGGAAAGTGCCCATCAGTTCTCAGAGCCCCTGGGTCATAGCTATGGGTTGGAAGGGCCTTCATAGTGGCTTAATCTAACCTCCCATCAGTACAGGTGTCTCCTGTACAGGCACCCATCAGTCATCCAGATTCCTCTGCTATGCCATCATCCAACACCTAATCACTGTGCACATACTTTGTGCCTGGCACTGTGCCATATCTTGGGAATACAGTGTAGAAAGGCAGGTGGGAAGGAGTGAAGAGAGGCTAGAGAAAAATAAAAGAATAAATTTGATGTTCAACATCACTGGTCATTCAAGAGATGCAAATGAAAACAACACTGAGATTCCACCTCACTCCAGAAAGAATGGCTGCTATCATGAAAT
>NW_004624784.1:7954720-7974929 GCF_000247695.1 Heterocephalus glaber | reverse complement strand
TATATATATATATATATATATATATGCAAAACCAAAACATCTAAGTCATTGTGCTATAATTAGATCTGTAGCTCAGTGTTGTATGAAATTCTACAGGCTTGAGACTCAAAGTCTTATAATAGCGTCTTTTAGAGTTTGAAAATTTGATGAATTTATCAATTTTTTCTATTTTGTATCATGCTTTTGATGTCATAGCTAAGAAATAGTTATCTAACTCAAGATCACAAATATTTTTGTGTCTATGATACACTTTGAATTAAATTTCAAAAAAATGGTGCAAGGTATAGACTGAAGTTCTAATCTTTTTATTTTCTTTTTTTGGCACACAGACATACAATTAATTCAACACCTTTTGTTGAAAAGATTATGCTTTCTCCACAGAATTTCTTCACATTTTCATTGAAAGTCAGGTATCTATAAATATGTGTGTTTGTTTCTAGGTTGTCTATCTGGTTTCATTGATTCATTTGTGTATCTTGGCAGCAATACCAAACTGTTGTGATTATTGTTACTTATCTTGAAGTCAGACAGTGCTAGTCTTTACACTTTGATTCTCCTTATGAAAGTGGTTTTTTGTGGCTATTCTAAATCTCTTCTCTTTCCATAAGAACTTTGTGAACCAATTATTGGGATATCATCAAGATTGCATGAGTATATAGATCAATTTGGTGAGATCTGATCTGACATCATTAAAAGATTGAGTCATTCAGCCCAGAAACACAGTATTATTAGTTCTTTACTTTCAGTAATGTATTATAGTTTTCAATATACAGATCTTGACATTTTTTGTTACATTAATGAATAAATATGTTTCTTTTTCGTCTTGGCGGGGGTTTGCAAATGATATATTATAAAAATTTCAATTAGTTCTAGTAGCAGTTTTTGCTTATGCTGTTGTATTTTCTAGGCAGACAATCAGGTCATCAGCAAATCAAATCGCATGAACTGCTCTTTTCCAATACAGATACATTTTATTTCTTTTTCTTCCTGTATTGCAATGACTGAAACTTCCAACAAATTATTAAGTAGAATTTGTAAGTGTAAATATCCTTGCACTGTTTCATTTCTTACAAGGGAAAGCATTAAGCATTCAGGCTTTTCCCATTAAATAAGGTTTTAATTGAAGGTTTTTCACAGATACTATAATGGGTTGAAGAAAATTTTTCTTGTTCTACTCATTTTGTTACAAACTACAAAATTTCATTCCTCTTTGTGGCTGAATAATACTCCATTGTTTCTATACACTGCATTTTCTTTATCCATTAATTTATAGATAGGTATCTTCGTTAATTCAATATCTTTCCTATTGTGAATAGTGCTGCAATAAACACAAATGTGCAAGTATCTCCTTGATATACTGATTTCATTTCCTTTGACTATGTCCACAGAAGTGGGACACCTGGACATATAGTAGATCTATTTGTAGTTTTTGAGGAAATTGTGCTGCTCTCTATATTGTATAATTTGCATTTCTTCCCAACAGTATATGAGCTTTTCTCTATATCTTTGCCAACATTTATTTTTCTGTTTTTTTATAATAGCTAAAGAGTGTAAGAAGATATAGTATTATAAAAATTATAATTTTCATTTCCTTTATGGTTAATGATATTAATCATTTTTTCATATATTTGTTGGCCATAGGTCTTTTGAGAAGTGTCTATTCAGATCATTTGCTAATTTTATTTGGTTTATTTTGTTGTTGTTTTTGTTGTTGTTGTTAAATTTTTTGAGTTCCTTCACTACTTAAAACATACTGCTCCACAGTGGTTGCACCAGTCTACACTCCCACCAGGAGTGGAGCAGGGTTCTTCTTTCCCCACAGCCCTGCCAGCATTTGTTATTAGTTGATTTCATGATAGCAGCCACTCTTTCTGGGGTGAGGTAGAATCTCAGAGTTGTTTTCATCTGCATCTCTCAAATGATTAGTGATGTTGAACATTTTTCAAACGTTCATTTGCTGTTTTGATTTCTTCATTAGAGAAATGTCTGTTCATTTAGGATGCAATTTTTGGATTGGGTCTTTAAATTTGGGAGGTCTGATTTTTTTTTACGTTCTTTTTATATTCCAGATAGTAGTAGACCTTTGTCCGAGGAACATCTAGTAAAAATTTTTTCCCACATCGTGGGCTGTTTCTTCACTCTGTTGGTGATTTCTCTTACTGTGCAGAGAAGCTTTTTTTTTTTTTTTCAGTACTGGGGATTGAACTTGGGACCTTGTGCTTGCTAGGTAGGCGGTGGAACCACCAGGCTAACTGCCCTGCCGCACAGAAGCTTTTCAATGAGATCCCAGTTGTTGATTCTTTGTGCTAGTTTCCATGTGACTGAGATTTTGTTCATAAAGTCTTTTCCTATGCCAATGTCTTCAAGAGTTCTACCTAACCTATCTTCCAAAAAACTAGGATTGAAAGTTCCATTTGACCCAGCTATTTCCCTGCTGGGTATCTTCCCCAAAGAATTAAAAGAATCATACCACAGTGATATATGTGCACCCATGTTCATAGCAGCACAGTTTGTGATAGCTAAATCTTGGAAACAGCCCAAATGCCCATTAACTGGTGACTGAATAAAGATGTGTTTTGTTTTATTTTATAAAATGGAGTACTACTCAGCCATAAAGAATGAGAAACTAGAGACATTTATAGCTAAATGGATGCACATTGAGGCCATACTCTTAAGTGAAATAAATAGGACACACATGAGTAAATACCAAATAGTTTCTTTGGTGTGAGAAACTGAAAGTGTAAATGAGGACCAAAATGTATAATAGATAATGTGTAATAGGAAGAAAAAGTTCAAAGGGGATGGGGAAATAGTGGTGGGGTAGGGAAAGAAAAAATATAAGAAAAGAAGGGAAAAACAGAAGCAAAGCTTTTGTAAATAGGGAGGGGTGGAGGGGTGAAGGGTTGGAAGGGAGGGAAGGGGAATGGGGAAAAACAAAAACCAGAACATATCATGTACAGGTACAAATCCTCAATGATGAATGTGATCGTAATGCAAACCTAAAATGTACCAATACACTTATGGAGAAAAAATACTGCTCCACTCTCTTCTTGTTTGCCATGGTGCAGATGAGAAATCTGCTGTCATCTGTGACTTCGTTTCTTGTGTGTGAAGCCTCTCCCTCATCCCCATCCCTGGGTTGCTTTTAAGATTTTCTTTTAGCACTGCTTTTTAAAGAAATTTGCTTATGATTGCTTTGGTAGAAAGTTCTTCATGTTTTCTTGGGGTTTATTGAACCTCTTAAATTTGTAACTCTATAGTTTTTATCAAATTTAGAAAAAAAACCCAAATTCTTCATGTATTTTTCCATCCCTCTACTTTCTTCAGGGAATCCAGTTACGTGAACTAATGTTCATGCTTGGAATTGTCCCACAGCTCATTTTATAAAATACTTTTTCTGTATTTTTTTTTAGTTTCAAGAAATTTAATACAATTCTGAGCAATGTTTATTTCTGAAATGTATGAGATGTGAAACATAATTAGAAAAATGCTGAAAACCAAAAGGATTCGTTCTTGCTTTTTTCTTTTTAAAAAAATTCAGACGCTGTGTCACATCAAGAAATTTCAAAAAGTCCCAGCAGCTGCAGCCTCAGTCGCCCTCAGAATCGCTGTCCCCGCTCCTCATAGGCACGGAACCCCACACTGAGGACAGCAGCGCATCCTCCAGGGGCTTGCTGGGGTTCTCCTCCAGGTCAGTCTTGACTGCTCCAGACTCGGACAATTTCCACTCCAACTCATCTCTTGTCAGATTCACGCCACTGAACACCAGAGGACCGATGAACTGAGCCTTGATGTCACCTTCAAGGTAGACGAATATTGTAGGCAGATTCCTATCCGGGTAATTGGGTATGCAGGTTGTTGAAATGGCCTTGACAAACTTGACATCAGGAAAATTCCTGGCAAGTCCACTGATGTGCTGATTTATCAGAGCACAGAGGAGAATCCCTTGCTTGTAGAGGTGCAAGACCACCCACAAGCCCTCACTGGCTTTGGTAACTTCATGAACATCATCCTTGCCAGAGATCTCCAAAACTTCTCCAAATTTATTCTTCAGTTGAGTTGCCTTCCACTCAGCCAGTCTTTGCTGCCTGTACATTTCAATAGCCCGTTCATCCTCCTCATTGAATTCATCTTCGTTATCCTCTAGCTCTTCTAAAGTTATATCTTCGTATGTTTTCACTACTGACTGCTGGAGGACCCTCTGCTCCTCCTCTTCTGCCTCCTTTTCCAATTCTTTCAGGCTTTTCTTTGAGGGCAGGATGCCCTTTCTGTGTAAGTTGTCATTCCATTCAGTGTCTGCACTGGGGTCTTGCATCTTGTCCGCCAAAGTATGTTTTTTGTTTTGGATGGTGTATGGCTTACCTTTTTGCTAACTACTTTTTCTTTCACAAACACACTGTTAATCCCATATAGTACACTGTTGACCTTATCTAGTAATGTTCTTTTTATTTCAGACTTCATAGTTTTCATCTGTAGAAGTATTACTTGGGTTTCTTTTTAATATCTCCTATGGCTCTACTTAACTTTTTGAACATATGGAAATAAGTTATAAGAACTATTTTAATACCCTTTTGCTAGTACAACATATGTTTCTGCTCTGGGTTGTTTCAATTGATTGATTTTTCCTCATTATAAGTCATATTTTTCTGCTTCTTTGAATGCCTATTAGTTCTTTATCGAATGCCAGACATTGCAAAGTTAACTTTTTTGGGTGCTAGTTGGATTAGCTAGTTATTTATTATACTTTCATATAAATATTCTTGGTTTTCCTTTTGAAACAAATCCCTTCAAGCCTTGCTTTTAAGATTTATTACACCAGATAACACCAGAGAGGTCTAGGAATAATTTTGCCAATTCTGATCTTTCTTATTCCATTGCAGCTGAAAGCAGAGGTTCTTTTTTTTTTTTTCCTCCTGGTACTAGAGGTTGAACCTAGAGCCTTCACACTGAACTCTCCAGACTTTTTTATTTTTTATTTTGAGATAATATTTGCTAAGTCCCTAAATTGCCTGTGTTAGGCTCAAATTTGCCATCTTCCTGCCTCAACCTCTCAAAGTACTGGAATTACAGGTGTGTGCCACCATGCTGGCTGACAAGTTTTTAATTTTAGGAAAACTATTGAGGGCCTAAAAGAAATACGTACTACATAAGGTGCCAGCATCTGGGAGTCAACACTGTTTATGTTAGTATTGCACTCCTTTAGGTTCTCTGGATAACCTTACTGTCATATAATGTGTTCTGTATTTAATAAATGGACACACCCATAAATAATAATCCACAGCTTCATTCTTTTACAGAATTTTGCCTTCTCCTTGATCCTAGTTTGGGTAAACTTAAGCCCAGATGTTTTCCTCTCTATTGCTGTGTAACAAATTACTTTAAAATAAATAATTTTTAAAAAATACTTCGTATTTTCACAGATTATAAATATCAAGAATTCACATAGAGCACAATGGTCTTGGCTTATCTCCTTTTCATAATGTCCCGGATCTCAGCATGGAAGTATCAGTGGATGAAGGCTGGGAATCATCTGGAGATCTCTTCATTCAAACATTTAGCAGTTTACACTGGTGATCTGCAGGAGACCAGCTTGAAACCACACTGAGCAGGCTTTAAATATTATTGATTTGGTTTATAATTTGGCTATTGATTAAAATTATGAGTCTTATAAATAGGGAGCGGTGGAGGGGTTGAAGGGAGGGTGGCGGAATGGGGAAAAAATAAGACCCAGGATACATCATGTAAAGGTACAAGTTCCCAGTGATGAGTTTAGATGTACTGTACATCTAAAATGCACCAATAAACTTAATGGAAAAAAAAAACAACTATGAGTCATTCCAAAGCGTACATGTGACTTGCCAAAGGAGCCTTTGGCTGACATATGGAGACAGAATTCCCTATGCCAGTGGTCACAATTGAAATCTAAATGACTGATAGGATTGTGACACCTCTAATAGCAAGAAAACACCGTGGCTGAGGAATTACAACTTTGTAAAGCCATCCTCCCAGATCAAACAGCTAGAGATAATCCAGGTGGCTTGTTAGCTATGAGCTGCAAGATAACACAGGTGGCTTGTTAACTGTGACCTGTCCTTCACAAGAAAATATTGTTCCTCCCTTTTACAGCCCGGCTCATTAGTGCATTAGTTCTGCAACTCTTTGCATTTGCCATTATGCCCCCTGCTGTGCTGTGTAAACAATAAATGTTGACAAGTTCCACACCTGTGGTCTTAGCCAGGAAGAGCTAAGACCAGGTCTCAGTCCCCAAATAATAAACTATCAGTCTTATTCTTTATTTCTTGTGATTTATATATTGTTCTTTCAGCCCCTGCTGTCGGGCATCCTCTGATAACTGGTCGGGCTATCAGTCCAGTAGTGATCATTTGCAATTGCATACATAGGAGTCAATTAGACCATAAAGTTATATGGTGACTTCCTAGGCTTGTGACGACTGATAAATTAGCAGACACAAAATCAATATACAAAAATCAATACCACTTCTATATGACAATGGCAAGCTATCTGAAAAAGAGAACAATCCTATTTACAGTAGCTACAAAAAAAGCCTATGAAAAATTTAGCCAAAGAGAATTCTACAATAAAGGTTATGAAGCACTGATGGAAGAAATTCAAGAGAACACTGAAAAATGGAAAGACTTCCATGTTCCTAGATTGGCAGAATTAATATTGTGAAAATTTCTATACTACCAAAGTGATCTACAGATTTATGCAAATCCCTATCAAAATACCAATGACATTCTTCACAGAAATGGGAGGAATTCTAAAATTTGTATGGAACTACAAAAGATCTTAAATAATCAAAGCAAACCTGGTGGGGTGGGAGGAGAGGCATCACTATCTGAATTCAAAATATACTACAAAGCTATATAGTAACCAAAATAGCGTATTACTGGCATTAATGCAGACACACAGACCAATGGGGCAGAATAAAGAATTGTATTAATGAGCATTTCATTGATGGGACAAAATACCTGACATATACAACTCAAAGGGTAGAAAGCTCATTTTTTTCAATATTATTTTGACACATAGTTTCAGTCATCTACAAGTGGCTGACTCCAAGCTGAAATATCATGTCAGAATGATGTTGGTGGAGGGAAGCTGCTTAATTCATGGTAGCCAGGAAGCAGAATGACAAGGAAGGAGCCAGAGGTGAAGAAACAAGGGATCAGACATATTCCCCAAGATTATATACCCATGACCCACCCAGATACACCAAGAAGTGTAGTTTACTAAACTCCTAGGTGTCTTTTAATCTAATCAAGTTGGAAATCAAGATTAACAGACACAAAAACCCAGAAAAAATGCCCATGCCTTTTCAACAAACTGATTTTTGACAAAATTATCAAGAATATAGATTGTGAAAAAGATAGTCTCTTTATTAAAATGTGCTAAGAAAACTGAGTATCTGTATGCAAAACAATGAAATGAGACCCCCATCTCTCACCATCTACACAAATGAACTCAAAATGGATTACTGACTTACATGCAAACCAGAACTATGAAGGTAATAGAAGAAAACATAGAGAAAGTACTTCAAGACATGGGCCTGGGCAAGGATCTTTTGACTAAAAGCATAGGCATAAAAGCAAAATAAACAAATGGGATTATATAAAACTAAAAAGCATTTGAAATGCTAAGGAAATAATCAACAAGAGAGTAAAAATAAAAGTCAAAAATCAACAAGAGATAACAGAATAAAGAGGGAAGAGTAACAGAGAATCTTTGTAAACTATCCATCCTACAAGAAGTAAATATCTAGAATATGTAAGGAACTCAATCCAACAGGACTAATAATAATCATCATCACAATCTGATTTTAAAATGAGTAAATTATCTGAATAGACGTTTCTCAAAAGAAGGCTTACAAATGGATAAGAGATATATGAAAAATGCCCAACATCACTAATCAGAATCCAAATCAAAACCACAAAGATATTATTTCACCCCAGTTAGAATGGCTACTATAAAAAAGACAAAAAAGTAACTAATTCTGGTGAGAATGAGGAATGTTGATGGGGCTGTAAATTCCCCTAGTGATGAGAATGTTAATTTGTGCAGTCATTATGGAAAAGAGTATGGAGGTTTTTAAAAAACTAAAAATAGAAATATTGAATGATCCAGAAATCCCACACCTGTGTGTATATATATCCAAAGAAAAAGAAATTAATATGCCAGATATATTTGCACTCTTATGTTCATTGCAATACTATTCACAATAGACAAGATGAGGAAACAACCTAAGGGTTCAACAACGGATAAACCAATAAAGAAATGAAATATATATACACAAGGAAATATTATTCAATGATGAAGAAAAATGTAATCATGTCATTGGCAACAACAAAGGTTTAGGGAAATTTGGTTAAGTGAAATAAATCAGATACAAAAAGACAAATACCACATGTTCCCACTCCTATATGGAAATTAACAAGTTCATCTCATGAAGTAGAGTCAAATAGTGGCTACCAGAGTGTGAAAAGAGGACAGATAAGTGAATACAGTATAGAGAAAAATGGCAAATGGATACAAAATCATCCTGGATAAGAAGAAAACTTTCTAATGTAAAAGATGGTGACTGCAGTTAACAATAATTTATTGTATATTATCAAATAGGCAGAAGAGAGGATTTTCAATGATTTTACCCTAAAGAAATTATGAATGTTTGAAGGTACAGATGTGTTAGTTACCTCATTTGGTCATTACATGTTGCCTATATCTGTCAAAATATCACTCTAAATATAAACATGTATAAATATTAAAATTAAAATGAATAAATAATAATATTGAGTGAAAGAAGTCAGATTTTAAGAATTATAAAAGAAAAAGAGGCAAAAGGTAATTTGAGGGTGAGGAATATATCTATTATCATGATTTGTGGCTATGGTCTCACAAGTCAGTGCATGTGTCAAAACTTATCAAATTGTATACATTAAATAAGTGCAATTTATTATATATCCACTATACCTCCACAAAATTACTTTAAAATTGAAGTGTCAAAAGTTTAAAATATGCAATTTTCTCCACTCTATGGCCTTTGTAAAAAAAAAAAACTTAAATCTGAAAAGGTAGCCTGTGAAATACAAAATTATTTCTCCAAAGTGAAGGAAGATTACAGAAAATCTTGGTCTATGAGGATACTGCCAAGAGCAAAGGTGATATTCAATATGTCAGGCATGTGGAGTTAATTAATGCTCTTTCAACTCTTCTGTCTTTGACTTAAATAGGGGCTAAAGACTCTCCTGGTAATAACAACTGGAACCTGCTCCAGTAAGTAGGTAAGAGACAATCAGAGATGCCCAGTGCAATGGGGATTCCCACCAGAAGTAAGATGCAGGGATGAGTAATGGGACCATGAGAGAGGAGGCTCTTTCTGTGAGCCAGACATAGCTTGAGAACTAAAGAAAGGAGGGAAGTTGGTGGCTCCAGATGCAACTTGCAGCTGTTGTGGGAAGCCAGCCCAATCCAGCCACCATGGTGCTGTGTGTGCCCTCAGGGAGAAAAGGGGCAGTGTATGTGGAGTGAAAGGACTGATTCACAGAACCTGGTAGCACTTTGGGATCTGAGCCACCCAGCTGGAACATGCTGTCAGTTTGAATCGCAGTTCCTTCTGCACTGAGTGTAACAGTGTACCTCCTTAAAGAATGTAGAGCTGCTATAGCACTACAGCACCAAGGGCATCCTGACTTCTGTGACTCTACTGCAGGGATACCCTGAGGTGAGGTAAAAAGAATTCATCCCAGCCCAATGAGATGGACAGCAATGGCCTGTGCTGTATAGCAATGAAAGGGTTCAAGAGTAAGAAGAGAGTTGTGGCAATGAACTCTTAATGAGTTCCAAGTGCTAACCATGTGCACATCCCTGCCTTCCACCACCAAAGCCCTCAATTGAAGAAAATGTGGACAGAAGTAATATTTCCTTCTTTCTTCTACAAAAGCACCATTGCCCAGGGTGTCCCAGAAGTGATCTGCTCTGCAGTGGTAGTGACATACTCACTGCTCTGTGGCATTAAGGACCCAGGGCTCTGCAATATGGAGCTATGATATGGTCAGTCAAACAAAGTAGTTCAGGGGTCCTGACCTAGCTGGCATGAAGTGAGGGATGAACAGGACTGATTCTTGATGCATTGAAGGCAACCTCAGCAGCATCCAGAATGCTGGAGGCAAGAAACTACAAATCTATTCATGCACTTTAGATATGAATATTTATTGGCTATCAGAGTTTATGTTTTTATGTTAATATCATGCATTTATTCTCATTGGCTGGGAAACAACAGAAAATAAACTAAATTAGTATCTCTATGATTAAGAACTATATTTTCACACACATGGGAAAAAAAAGGAAAATAGAAGCAAACAAACAATAACAACAAAAAACTCTCTCAATATGGTGGTCCACACTGAGAGATACATGCCTGGATATCAGATCAGATTGATCTCTCACAGACATAATTCTGGAGAATGTTAATGATGCACTCTAGACCTTGTTCTACCCAACATTCATAAAATCAAAGAGAGAAGCTCTGTTTAGCCTAGAGTATGGGTCAAAACTTCTCAAGTGTTTTCCCTATGAGTTTTTAAAAATGTTTTTCTGTGGTGGGTCTTCAATATGGAAATGTTATAGATTGTGTCTAGATGTCCCCCAAAGCTTCATGCAGTCATAGGTGGCGCTTTTCAGAGGTGACTGAGTCTACAATGTGTGATGCTGGGATTAGTGTGTGATGCTTGTATTAAGCATATGTGATTAATAAATTAATTCACTGATTGGTTTGGCATAATTCTGGATGTGAATAATGGGAAGGCCCAACCTGGCTGTGGGTGACACCACCCAAAGGGCAGGTCACCTGGAAGGGATAAAAGGGAGAGGCAGGCTGTTGGTTCTGCTGCTTCGCTGCTTGCTGCTTTGCTGCCTTCTGCCTGCCATGAGCTGTTTCTCCTCTGCAATACCCCTCTGCCTTACCCCTCCACCTTGGAGCCAGCCAACTATGGACTGAAACCTCTACAAACTATGAGCCAAAACAAACTTTTCCTCTTTTAACTTTGGGTGTTGGGTATTCTATCTCAGCAATGAGAAAAGTAACTAAGACAGGAAATAAACTTATACTTTCCATTTAGTAAAAGTTTATAGATGGATCTTGGTGACTGAGAAATCCATATCTCTTTTAATAATGTATAAGAGAAATGAGAAGAAATTTTACCAGAAAAGACTTAATTTAGACAGCAGGAGAAACATCTGATGGAAAGACACAAAGTTGTGGAGTTATTTTCTATGTGACATAAACTCTGTGCTGCTCTGGAGGATGCTTTGGTATAGAACCATCTCCCGTAGACTGACAGTTCAAAGAAATGTAAACAACAAAAATTGGCATTGAAATACATTGATCTTGTGCTTACTCTCTTATCCCTTAGGCTAAATATTTTTGAATACCTGTTTGATGTGCAAACTAATGAAGGTGGAGTCCATTCTTTCCATAAACAAATGATTTTGTGAAGAATTCAAATCATATGTAACAGAATCTCCGCATTTGCAGATTGCTAAGGTATTTTAAGGATGACATATATTCTTACATGTTTCAATTCAGCAAAGCCTCTTTCTTTTAGTTTGAGATGCCAAATTTGCATGGCATATGTTTAATGTAGCCAAGAGAACATATTTCCTCTTGAAACATGGCCTTGACAGCAAGGCAAAGTGATTAAGTTATGTCACAAATAGGTGCAGTTCAATCCAGCTGGCAAGGGGGGAGTCTCTGCTGCCTGATTAAGAAATTTAATGATCTGGTCTGATCGAACATCTCTTTACAGTTTTGATAATTGAAATTTTCCAATTAGATAACAGCAAAAGGATATGAACTGGTGTCCTAACAAAACCCATAGAGCTAAGGATAGGACCTGTGAAAGATGAACTGTGTACACATTTAGGTCAACGACACATATTGTAGCAAAGGAAGGCTGCACAACTTTCTGAAAATTCTTGGCCAGTAGCTTGTGAAACACTGATCTGATTTGCTTGGAAATTTTTAAAATAATTACCTCCTGCTGGGTGAGGCCCCATGCCAACATTGCATGGTAATTAATTTGTGACATTCCTAGAAGAGAGAATCTGCTAGAAGTGCTGCAGTAATATGTTTAGAGAATAATCACACTATCTACTATCCTCCAAAAAGGATGCATGAAAAAGAATAAAACACCAGGAGGCTAGCAGAAGGCTGGGGAGGGTTCAGGGGGAGATTCTTGATTTAAATGGAAATTGTATGACCCTTCCTCATTCTTTTCCACACTCCAAGTAAGACACTAGTTGGGACCATTTCAAAACCATGTATGCAGTGCCAGAGGTGGTCTTTTAGATCTCCTTGGATTGGCTGTTTACTGACCAAAGTTCTAGGTTCTTTGATGATAACTACTAAGAATTCACCTGAGCCATCAAAGAGCTAAAATAAGGGAGCATAAAAATAACACTCAGGAGCTAATGAGAGCATTAACAGTAAACTGGGGTTGGCCTCTTTAAATAAAAGATAGGAGAAAGAAAGAAACAGGAAGAGAGGGAGACAGAGACTAAGACAGAGAGGGGGGAGAGACAGAGACAGAAAGAGTGAGAAGGAGAAGTGAGTTTCAAGGGAAGAGGTGTAAAGAAAGGCAATGCCAGACATGCCACAGGAAAGTCCTAGAGGGAATGTATTAGCCAACTTTTCATCTCTGTGAAATATCAGAGAAAGCCAACTTAAAGGAGGAAAGTTTTATTTTGGCTCATGGTTTCAGAGATTTCAGTCCATGGTCCATTGACTTTCAGTCCATGGTCCATTCCTTTTAGGCCTGTGGAAAGGCAGAAACATCATAGAGGAAGGGCATGCTAGAGGAAAGTTGCTCACTTCATGATAGCCAGGGGTGGGGGCAGAGACAAGATATAATCCCCAAAGGCACACCCCTATGACCTATTCTCATCAATTAGGTCCACTTCCTCAGTTTCAATCACTTCCCAACAATGTCATCAAATTATGAATCCATCAATGGATTAATTCACTGATAAAATTAAAGCCTTCATGAAGCAATCACCTTCCAAAAGCCCTACCTCTGAACATTGCTGAATTGAGGACCAAGTCTTCAATACATGAACCTTTAGGAGATATTTTACATCCAAACCATAACAGGAAATAATGACACATAATTGTGTCCTAGAACATATAAAAATAGCTCCAAGCTGTCAGCTAGCTACCAATTTCAAAGGTAGTTGGTGTTAAAATGGCTATGTCAGGGAAGCCATGAAAGGCACAGTAGAAGCATCTGGAACTCAGTGCAGGTCTGGATACCCAAGATATTCGTACCAATTACTCTAAACAACCCACAACTGGATGCTGGTTTTCAAATCCTATCTCCTGAGTTTTCCCATCAATGGAGATGCACAAAGTTGGCGTCAGTATTCATTGGTCCAGAGATCTGAATTGTAAAGTAAAAATCCCAAATTTAAGAAATGTCAATAAAAATGACCTACTCTGACAGTGTCCTAATTGTCTTCTCTGGTGGACCTTCAGCTCCAAGGATGCTGGAAGATCACTACAAGATTGGAGGAGATGGTAGATGGAAATCTAGTCAAGACTGGCAAGAGTTGAAAATTGAATGTATTTCCCAGGACCAACCAGGGCTCAATTGTAAGAGGACACGAAGGATATGATAAATTCCATCATCAATATATAAGGGGCCCAATTAGGTAAAGCAGATAAGCACAGTATCTGTGGCTTCTATGCAGGGAAAATTTCTAAGAAGGTAATTAATAATGGCATGGATTGTATTTGAGTTAGGATAGGTATTGGGCTGTCAAGTAGAAACCTGCAACAAGGAGGAAGAGAGTTCCATAAAACGAAGTGCCTAAGATTAGGGTCTATATTGCTGACCTGAGATCAGAACCAGTCTTCAATACAAATTGGCTATTCACAGTGATATTTAAAAAAGGAATCCAGAGCTTATTGCTTATCTGGCACCCAGAGCTCTGACAATTCCTCTTTTGAACCCAGGTGGTCTGACCTGGAAAATGGGATTAGGGCAACAGATTTATACAAGAGCTTCCATGTTCCCCTCAGAGAAAGGGAGTTTCAATAAAACATGAAGCCTAAATCTCATTGGCCAAGTACTGGAGAAGCCTGAGTGCACAGGGAGCAAGTTATTATTGCTGGCAGATGACTATGCTGAGTCAGGCAAGCAAGCTAATAACTATCTGCACATCAGGAGTCTTCAGAGTCCCTCAATTTGGAGACACCTTCTTATAGAGACAAAATTGAAAGAGAGACATATATAGGGCTTGTGGTTTAACAGAAACTTTTAAATTTATTTACGAATCCAACTGCATAAGAAATGTTACAAGAGTATAAAACTCAGGTTATGTTCTATTATATACTTAATGGATAAAAATATGACACAAATTTCATTCTGCCTCAGAAATTCTAAGATTTACGGAGACAATATTACCAGATCATCAGGTGAAAGCTACCTTGCAATGTTATTAATTAAGCAAAGAATGAATTGGTCATTACTCTGTGTACTATGTGCTAGGTTCCGTGGAAGATTTTAGGATAGATAAGATGTGCGTGGTTCCTACATTCAGGGACTTCTAAGTCAATAGGGAGGGTGATGGGGAGCAGCTGAAGGCTAAGACATATTAAGCACTGAAGACTCTGCCTATGCCCCTTGGGCATTTTGTGCTTAGGCTGGAACCACAGAAGGCCACTCTGATCCTGTGTGCAGCTGACTAGCAGTGCTGAGGAATAACCCTCAAGAAGCAATCCTCAGCCAATGACTCAAGAGCTGATATATAAACAACGCAGTTCCTTTGCCCCTCAGGTGGGGTAATTCTGAGGCATATGTTTTGTACTGCTTCCAAGAGTTTCCTCGTGGGATTAAGCTCTGGTCAACTGCTGTGGTAGTGGCTTAATAACTCAGCCTTTATTGGCCTCTTTCCCTTCTCCACTCCAGGACTGGTCTCCCCTGCAGTACTCAAATAAATGACTTGTGCTTGAATCTTTATTTCAGGGGTAGGGGAGCAGCTTCTGGGGAAATGCAAACCAAAACAAACACCTATTGCAAAGTACAGCTTATCTTACTGCATCATATACATCACATATTTTAGTTATCTCATTTAGTCCTTTTAGCAATTGATTAAAGATATTATCTCATCATACCATTTTTGCTTGTGCTTCTACATTAGTTCTCCAGCATGTTCAGGTTTGAACAAAAAAGCCATGTCAGAATATACTTGACACAAATATCAGAATTATTCTGACCCTAGATAATTTCCCCAGTGGCTATGATAATGCTGTCAGTACCTTCCTTTGGGGACCTGCTTTTCACTTATCTCCAAAATGAGATTTTTTTAAAGGGGCTACCAATCATAAAATTCTGTTCTCAAGGCATAAAGGGTAGATGTGTGCTATGGTTTGAACATGGTTTGCATGTGTCCCTCCAGGGTTTAAGAACTGGAAGGTCATTTGCTAATGTGATGATGCTGACAGGAGGTTTGATCTTTAAAAGGTGGAGCCTAGTGGGAGGTCATTAGATCTTTGCAGTTCTGTCCTTGGAAGGCATTAATGTAGTTCTTGTGGAACCCTAGTTAGTCCTTGCAAGAAGTTTGTTATAGAAAAGGAAGATGGGTCCTTCCCCCTCACTCTGGTTTTCTGTCTTGCCATGTGACCTGTCCCTCTCACACATGCTTTTACCATGATGCTATCTACTATGATGTGATACAGCCAGAGGGGCCTCACCAAAGGCCATGCTATCTGGATTTTCAGCCTCCAAAACTGTGAGCTAAATACACCTTTCGTCTTATACATTACCCAGCCTCAGCAATTTCATTTTAACAATGGAAAATGCACTAATACACCATGCAACTGAGCTAGAAAAATGAGGCCCTTCCTGAATAGTTTTACAATGCCAACCAAGAAAAACAAGCCTTTTTCTTCCTCTATAATGGTGCAACAGGAAAAGAAGGATGCCTAGGAGCATATGGCCACATCTCTATGTTCACAGAGAAAAATCTTCCATGGGGGGCGGGGGAGTGAAACCAACACAAAGAGAAGGCAGAAGAAGACAACAGGGAAAAAAAGAGGAGGGCTAAGTGCCACCTGTCCCTGAATCCAGAATGGTCCTAGCCCTTCCTTCACATTCATTGTGAGCCAATGATATTTATTTTTAAATCAAAATTGGATAAAGTTGAATTCCTGCCTCTTGCAGTAGAAAGATTCCTGCCTAATGCACATAATGTGGCAGAGGCCATGGACTGCCTTTTATCCCAAGATGGTATGGAAGGTAAAATTTGGAAACAAAATAATACATTTCCCAAGATCTCTTATAAGCAAAGCTCTGAATATGACTTTGCTTCCACAGATCAGGTCAGCTCATATGAGCCTTTGTTTCAGAACTGAGTCTAATAGAAACTGAGGTAGGGTGCCAAGCATCAAGGTTTTGTTGATGATTAGGGAGAGATGGGGTCTTCTGTAGTTAGCTTCTTTCAAGGGTGGGAGGTATTTCCTGATTTGATAGCTTAGAAATTCTACATAGCACTGAGGGTATAGGTAGCTTTCTGATCAGGTCAGTAGCTGAATGCTTCTGAAAGTTGACTGTTACTCCTTTGAATAATTTTGCAGCACTTAATTCCCTATAATAAGATCTTGCCTGCTTGTGCTAGATAGTGTAGTGTAACTGAGCTCTGACAAAGGCATGAATGGTACTTTATGATCTCTTGCTGTCTACAACTTATTGTGTTTCTCTAGCTCCTCCTCAATATTCTAGTCATATTGGTGATACCTTTGGATATTGTAAGAGTGGGTCTAGCATTTGGAACAGATTTGGGAGTCAGCTACCTAGAATGAGAAACAAGACAGCTGATATGGATGGACCTCAGAAAAAGGAAGTAAGGGAAGATGAGCTTGCTGAAAACTGAATGAGAGAGAATGTCTGCATTTCAGGAGTACAGCAACAGAAGGAGCAATTGAAGAGAGTCTCCATCTGATGGAAATTCTGGAGGAACCAGGAGGATAGAGAGATCCATGGTTTCACTGTTACAGAGCGAGAGGAAAAGCCAAGAACTGTGGGAAAGCTTTGTGCATATGGGTAGATCTCTAATGATTCTGCTGGTAGTGATAGGGATGAAAGTCCAAACATAGGGGGTTGAAGAATGGATAATAAAGATAAAGAAGTAAATAATAGCATGAAGGTGGAATGAATGAGTGTTGTCACAGAATTCATTACAAATACCACCAATACCATTCCTACCTTAGTAACTAGAGTTCTCATTCTAACAATTTTAATACATGTGAGATATGCTCCCTCCAATTTAAAAAGGCAAGAATAAAAGAGAAAGAATAGAAAAGGAAAAAAATGCAGAGAAAGAGAGAGAAAAGTTCAAATCATGCCCAGTTTCACTTCCTAATTTCTAGGCTCAACTTCTTTCTGGCTCTGCTTCATCATCACAGTCTCAGCAGCATTCACCTTCAAATTATTACATTGCTGTGTGTGGCCTTCTTGCATGTTGGCATCTGTAATAATTTTAATATGAAATGTCCCCCCAGGGACTCATGTACTGAGGGCTTTACCACAATGTACCAATGTTCAGAGATGGGGCTAAGAGAAGTGACTGGATCATAAGGATGCTGATCTCATCAATGGATTAATCCCTGTCTTAGTTACTCTTCTCATTGCTGAGACAAAATATCTGACACCAAAAGTTAAAGGAGTAAAGGTTTATTAGCTCACAGTTTGTAGAGGTTTCAGTCCAAAGTCAGCTGGCACCAAGGCAAAGTGACATAGTAGAGGGGCATCACAGAGAAGAAACAGTTCATGGCAGGAAGAAAGCAAGAGGCAGCAAACTACAAATGACAAGCCCCTTTCTGTCCCTTATATCTTTATCCAGGCTACCCACTCTTAGGGTGGAAAGCACACACCCTTAATCCTAGCATTGCGTACTGTAGATCCAGCCACTTCTGGAAAAGTTCTACCAATGAATGCATGAGGCTTTGGAGGAGCATCTAGATACAAGCCATAACAATCCCTGAGGAGATTAATCCATTGATGAGTTCACAGCTGAATGGGCTGTTAGGAGGGAAGGGCCCAGTTGGAGGAAGTAGGACCTCAAGGGCATGCCTTGTCCGTGGCCCCTTCCTCTCTAGCTCTTTCCCTCTCTGTTTTCTGGCTGCCATGGGGTGAACAGCTTTCCCTTACTTTAACTTTCTACCATGATGCTTCTGCCTTTCCATGGGTCTAAAAGCAATGGAAGCAACAGACCATGGACTGAAACCATAAACCAAAATAAATCTTTCATCCTTTAAGGTGTTTATGTCAGGTATCTCATCACAGTGAATAACACAGCATCTGAAAAACCGCTCTCCTGTGGGTGCAATGGTCTTTCCCTAATAAGGCCATTCTAGAGTTAATCATAGGGCAAAGCCAGGGTTAGATGGGAACTAGAGCTCAGGGCTTGAGGCTCAGAAAGAAGCCTCAGTCTCAGTCTGTGCCTCAGCCCCAAGCTTGTCTTCAGCATCAGAAAATCCAGTCCTGTGTCCCCATAAGGTACTGGTTATTGATGGTCTCTGCTACATGGACACAGGAAAGCATTCCACAGTGAACCATAAAGTGAATGGCTGTATCTGAGAAGTAGATTATCTTTATCCTGTTCTTCTTTTGCTGCTCCAGTCTTATATCAGCCATTCAGAGAATCTCTATTGAAGGGGTCTATATCAATTTTTGATGTGCTGTGAGATTACAAATGCTCCAAGAGGCCAGATCAGAAAACCCCTAATCTGAGGGAGCCTCTGACCCTGGGACTCTGACTCCTTAGACTTTCCTCAACATATCTTCTGACACATGGATCTGTTGAACAAAAAATATTTTCTGTACTTGAAGTATTGTGCTCAGCACTGGAACATAGTACCAGCAAGGCACAATTCCTCTACTCAAGAAGTCTGTGATCTAGTGAATTTCTAGTTTATAATAATATGGTGCCTCTAGTGGTCCCATCTGTGCTTCAAATGCCTTTCTCTATAAATTTGACCATTCAAAGCTGGAATGTTTGGGGTGAGCAAGGTACCTGCAAGAGATCTACAGTTGGCCTATCACCACTGCTTCCTTTCTCCAGAGCACACAGACCTTGCTTTTGGGTCATTTAGGCATGCCTCATTCTGCATCTCACATCTTCCCACCAATGTAAGCTATGCTCCTCGTGGTTAATTATGAAAGGGTGTTTTAAAAGTTTCTAAGCCAAACAGAGACTATGATAGTTAATTGTGATGTGTCATCTTGAATGGATTAGGAAATAACTACTAGATTAGTGGAGCACAGTTCTGGATATATCTGTGAATGATTGAAATGTTGACCACAAACTGAAGAAGAAAAACCCACCCCAGACGTGAGTGGCATCAACCAATAGGCTGGCAGCCTGGATGGAATAAAAAGGGAAAGAAGAAGGAAGTCTTCCGTTTTTCTTCTTCAGAGGAGCTCCAGTCTCTGCCACTACTTTTGGACATTTATCTCCAGTTCTTTTAGGCTCCCAGTGGACACTCTTCAGCCTTCCAGTACAGATACTTTGCTTTCCAACATAGACTCATATAGGACTCTGCAGTGAGCTCCAAGCATTTGACTTTTGACTGGATCATCCAACTCTTCAGTGCACATGAAGCCACTTTGCATTCTACTCTGGATTCTGCATGTGGCCGTTGTAAGCCTACTTAGAAAATCCTTTGTATATCATATGTATATTTTTTATTTATATTAAATCTGTTCTTCTAGTGAACTCTAACTGATACAGTGACAACTCAGGGAGGAAAAAATAAGGAAAGATTATCCAGAATGGGAGAACCAGTATGTTTGCACACAGAGAGCACATTAAAAGTTGTGAGCCAGAAAGGAGGTTACCGCTGAGTGGAAAATATGAAACCAGTGAAGGAATGATGCCAACAAGATGAGCAGAATTCAAGGTTAGCTTTGGAAAGAAGAAAGGACATATTCTCACTGGAGATAAGAAAAAAAGAGAGAAAAGGATGATACACATTTGATAAGAAAAAGAGACATTGCAAGAGTTAAGATGCAAAGAAATAATAGATTTGTTTTTTATTCTTAAATTCTTTTATCGGTATATTTTAGGTATACAATACATTTACATTTATCATTGGGTGCTTGTACCTGTACATGATGTATCTTGGCTCTTATTTTGT
>NW_004624784.1:7920799-7952445 GCF_000247695.1 Heterocephalus glaber | reverse complement strand
TCTTCTTGATGACACTCTGTATTCTGTTTGCCAGTATCTTGTTGAGGATTTTTGCATCTATGTTCATTAGGGAGATTGGTCTGTAGTTCTCTTTTGGGGTTTTGTTTTTCCCTGGTTTTGGGATCAAAGAAACACTTGCTTCCAGGAAGTATTTTGGAAGTATTGCTTCCCTTTCAATTTCCTTGATGAGTTTAAAGAGTAATGGTGATAGTTCTTCTTTAAATGTCTTGTAGAATTCAGCAGTGACATCATCAGAACCTGGGCTTTTCAGTGTTGGTAAATTTTTTATTACAATTTCAATTTCACTCATTGTAATTGGGGTGTTTAGAATTGCTATATCTTCATTTAACTTTGGCAATTTGTATGTTTCTAGGACTCTGTCCATTTCTTCTGTGTTTTCCCTTTTATTAGAGTACAGTTTCTAGAAGTAGGTACTGATGATCCTCTGGATTTCTGCTGGATCTGTTGTGGCTTCACCTTTTTTGTTCTTAATTGCATGGATTTGAGCCTTTTCTTTCCTTTTTTTGATAAGGTTGGCTAAAGGTTTATCAATTTTATTTATTCTTTTGAAAAACCAACTCTTTGACTCATTGACTTTTTGTTTCATTCTCTTAGTCTTCATTGCAATGATTTCTGTTCTGATCTTTATAATTTCTTCTCTTGTATGACCTATGGATTTGTTATGCTCTTCTTTTCCTGGGAGCTTGAGGTTCTGCATTAGGTTATTTATCTGAGTTCTCTCTGTTTTCCTAATATGAGCATTCACTGCTATGAATTTCCCAAGTAGAAATGCTTTCACTGTGTCCCACAGATTCCTGTATGTTGTACTGGCATTATCATCTACTTGTAGACACTGTCTAATTTCTTGTTTAACTTCCTGTGTAACCCGTTGGTTGTTCAGAAGGGTGTTATTTAGTTTCCATGTGTTTGTGGGGTTTTTTCAGTTTCTTACGTTATTGATCTCTAATTTTCATGCAATATGGTCTGGTAATATGTAGGAGGCAACTTCAATTCTTTTACATTTACTTAGACATGTCCTGTAAGCTAGCATGTGATCTATTCTGGAGAACGACCCGTGTGCAGCTGCAAAGAATGTGTATTCTGATTTTGTGGGGTGGAACACTCTAAACATTTTTTAAATCCATTTGTTCGATAGCTTGGTTCAGTTCTAGAATCTTATTGTTAATTTTTTGTCTAGATGATCTGTCTGTTTGTGGGAGTGGGTTATTGAGGTCCCCCACTACAACTGTGTTAGTGTTATTTGGTTTTTCATGTCCCTTAATATTTGTTTTGTATAGTTGGGGGCATTCGTATTTGGTGCATATATATTTAAGATTGTCATCTCTTCCTCTTGGATTGGTCCCTTCACAAGGATGTAATTCGTTTAATTAATCTCTCTTAATTAGCTTTGGTTTGAAATCTACTTTGTCTGCAAATAAGATTGCTACCCCTGCTTTTTTCTGGGTTCCTGTCATGTGGAGAACTGTTTTCCATCCTTTTACTTTCAGTCTATGAATTTCTTTTTGAGTTAGGTGTGTTTATTGTATCTAGCATATTGTTGGATTTTGCTTCTTAATCCATTCTGCCAGTATATTTCTTTTGATTGATGAATTGAGGCCATTAACATTGATGGTTATAATTGATAGATATTGATTCATCCTTGTCATGATGTTTTACTTTTGTTGGCTCTTTTATTTACTTTTTCCCCTTTCCTTTTATTTTCTTACCTTGCCCAGTAGCTTCCCTCTGTTGGGCCTCATGGAGTTCTGGCCTTCATTGTTTTTTCTAGGATATTGTTTTGAATTGCTTGTAGTGCTGGTTTGGTGCTCATGAAATTTCTCAGGTGTTCTTTGTCATGGAAGTATCTAATTTCCCCATCGATTTTGAAAGATAATTTTGCAGGATACAACAGTCTAGGTTGGAAGTTATTTTCTTTTAGGGTTTGAAATACTTCACTCCAGGCTCTCCTTGACTTGAGGGTTTGTGTTGAGAAGTCTGCTGTGATTCTGATGGTCTTTCCTTTGTAGGTGATTTGTTTCTTTTCTCTAACTGCCTGTAGGATTTTGTTCTTCTGTTGGGTTTCTGGGATCTTGACTATTCTATGTCTAGGTGTAGATTTTTTTTTTGATCATGGCTAGTTGGAGTTCTATATGCCTCACTTATCTGTATGTCCAATTCTCTACCTCTGTCTGGGAAGTTTTCCACTATTACTTCTGTGAACAGTTTTTTATGTCAATTGTACTTTCTCCTGTTTTTTTGTGGACTCCTATCAGTCTTATGTTATTCTTCTTTGCATTGTCTAGCAGCTGTTGGATTGATTTCTCATGGCCCCTTACTATTTTTAAGAAATCTCTGTTTTCATGGTCCTTCACCATGATCCTGTCTTCTATATCTGATATTCTATCTTCAGATTTCCTTAATTTGCTCTGCATGCTTTCAATGGAGTTTTTAATCTCCTGAATATCTGTTTGAATCTGTTTCATAGATTCCATTTCTTTCTTGTGTTGGGCAGTCATGGTTTTCATTTCTTTCTTATGCTGGACATTCATGTCTTCCAGAATGTTTCTGAGCTCATCTATTTTTTTTATCTGTTTCTGTTCTAGAGCCTCTAATCATGTCTTTCACTCTGCTCACGATATCTGCAGTTATCTGGGAGATTATTTCTGCTTTGAATTTTTCTAGAGCCTCATTTATCTGTTTCATTACTTTCTGTGCTATCAGTTCAAGGTGTCCAGGTGGTTGATTATAAGACTTTTCCACCTCATTTCCCCTGGAGTTTACCCTTCGTGGGGTGGAAGTCTGAGTTTGTGCCTTGCTTAAGGATCTTCTCATTTTTGTTTTTGATACTGTCCTTCATTTAATTCCTGGGTTGATACTTGGAAATTGCTTATTGCAAGTATCTTTGTTGCTTGCAATTAGAAACCTTACGGAATGATTGATTCTCAGAGGGGTCCTCCAGATATAGCTGGTCTTTAGGTTTTGAGTCTCTAATGACTCTGAGCCTATCTCATTTTCATTATACCAGGAAGGACCACTGACTAGATCAATAACAACACCTTAGCCCAAGTGATACAATCAGCAACACCATAGCATCTCGTACATCTTAGAAAATGACAATTTGTGGTAGTTATTAATCTAACACCTTTATCTGTGTGAATTAAATCAAAATTGAGGACCAACCCAACATATGTTTATAGTGAAAATAAACTCTTCAATATAGCAACTTTACCCTTAGGGATGGGGAGTTAGAAGGAATTGGGGAGGGAGGGATAGATAGGTAGAAGGATGGGGAAAGGTTAGCAGTGAGACCAGAGGACACAGGCATGAGAAGGAAAAAGAGAGTAAAAGAAAAATAAAGAAGAAATGCAAATTAGGCCCAGAACAGGAATAAAAAGGGAGATGAAGAACAATGTGGGACAGCGAGAGAGTGAGTGTGTGAGAGAAAGAGAAAGGAAAGAGAAAAGAAAGAAGAGAAAAAAGAGAAAAACAAAAATTTGCAAAGAGTAGGAAAAAAATTAAAAATAAGAGAGAAAGAAACAAACCAACAATACTAATGTTGGAAATAAAAATGAAAATGATGGGCCTCCTTCAGGGTATGTCTCTGCCATCACAATAGACAACATGGGCAGCAGTGTGCAGATATAAGTCACTGAGTCTCAGCCAGCCAGTCACAGACCTGTGAGATTCAGGCAGATTTCAGGCTGCAAGTCCCAAGTTGAGCTCCCTGTCCTCCTGTAGGATTGAACTCTGCAAGATTGTACTGCAGGTTCCAGCTGCCCTTCCCCTGAAGATAGTCCAGGTTCTGATGGGAGGTGATGATCCCTCCAACTTACCCAGTACGGTGGTCTGGTGGTCTGGTGTCCCCTGCATCTTTGTAGTGTGGAACCAGGTGGCGATACAGCCAAGAGACCAGAGGAGAAGGGGAGGGGGTCTTGCAGGTGCCTGCACAGCTAAGTGGATCACCACTGTGGGCACGGGCTGGATGGGGCGGGGCTCCCTGCAACCCAGGACCTTTCTCTGGCATCAAGTTGATTGCCTGGTGGGCTGAATGGAACGTGGCTCCCTGCAACCCGGGACCTCTCTCCGGCATCCCATGGATGTGCCTGGCATGGGCTGGATCAATAGATATTTTTTACTATCTAAATTCCAACTATCTTCCTAGTTGAAAGCTTTCCTTTGTGTGCAGTATTAGTGTGGTACAGTGCCCTATCAGCCCTAAAGAAGTAAGGGTGAAATATTCTCATTCCACTTGCCCCCTGGAAGGAAGACAGCATATCGCCCATAATATACATTCAGTCAACCAGAAGGTTCCCTTGGGTCTTTCACTGTGGAGAGTATAATCCAAAGGTAAAGGGGTGTTGTGTTAATTGCTTATTAATGGACAACAAATTCTCAAATAACAGTGGCTTACCCCAACAAATATTTGTTTTCTCAGTTTCTGTTGGTCAGGAATTTGGGAGCAACTTAGCTGGGTATACTGTCTGAGAATCACCCATGAGGTGGCAACCAAGGTATCAGGTGGAACTGCAGTTACCAGAAGACTTGACTGGCTCAGAGGATCCACTCCTAAGATGGTTCACTCAGAAGACTGTGGCCAGGAGCCCATGATTTATCACTGACTTCAGGCAGAAGGCCTCAGTTCCTCTATACAAGAACTTTCTACAGGATTTTTAGGTGACCTCATGACCTAGTGTGTAGTCTGTAGTAAACTAGTAGGTGGTTTACCCAAAAACAAATGATATAAGAAATATAAATGCAGAAAACACAATATCTTTTATAACCTAGCCAGGAAAGGCACACACAATCACTTCCATAATATCCCATTAGATACACAGGAAAATCCCATGCAATATGGGAAGGGAGTAGGCAAGGGTGTGTGAACTTGAGAGTGAAGATCATCAGGTACTATTTTGGAGGCTTATTACCACACTTGTTCATTGGTAGTCGATATCCAGCAACAACGTCCTATAGTAGTCAGAGGCAGCAGCCATGGCCTCATCAGGCCACATTCCTCCTCCAGCCTAGCCTCCAGGAAATCTTTGGTTTTTGCTTATTTTCCAAGCTTGCTCCTGCAGTCTTCAGTGCATTCTGTTGGCTCCCATGTCCTTATAAATTCCTTTATTTGCTAAAGGCAACAAGGCTAGTTTCTGCTGTGTGAAATCAAGAACCTTATCTGGGACAGATGATGTTGGTCTCCAGGCAGTTGTTGGTGAAGTTATCTGATGAGAGTCAGGGAAAAGAAAGAACTTAGGGTAGAGGCTTAAAGAGAGTGAAGTTTATGAAAGGATGCCATGAGGGACATGAATTACAACATCCAAGAGAAAAATATAAGAATTATTGAGCTTTTATGAGAACCAACAGGGATTTATGAAAGGCACAGTTGAGGGATCAATGCAGAACATGTTCTTCATTTCTTTTCTTATTTCCTTTTTCTCTTTTTAATTTAACTCAACCAAAATCCCTCTTCTATTAGTATAGAGCCCACTGGATCATTAAAGAATGTGAAAACTACAGAGTCCAGACTAACTCAGAAATTTAGGAGATTTCACATTTTTAACTTAATTTTTTAATTTCATATATAAAATACTGAATAAATCATAATTCTTATATGTCCCTATGCAAGGTTGTGCTCTTGTTTTATGTATTTTTCATTGTTTTTCATTCACATACCCACTGCCCTATTCTCTCCACAACAGCCCATCATTCTAATAGTTCAATATTATTTGCATATTTCTATATATTATCACAAATGGAGATTGTTTTGTACTGGAATGACTAGGTGAGAGGTGATCTGTAAACTTCATTCAGTGAAGTTATTCTTGGTTGTGGTCACGAATGTCTTCACAAATTTGTACTTGCCCAAACACATTAGGGTGAACCCCTAAAGATTCGCGGCAATGACTGATATGCTGACATCACAGAAGTAGGTTCTGGGTATCTCCAACCTATGTTGAAAGCATCTTTTACCTAAGCTATATGTTAACATTGTTTTTTGTTTTGTGTTTTTCCATTAAGTTTATTGGTACATTTTAGGTATACAATACAGTTACATTCATCATTGGGATCTTGTACCTTTACATGATGTATCTTGAGAAGGGTAGAGGGGGTACAGGGAGGGCAGGGAAATGTTAACATTGTTTTCTCATTACAGCATTTCATGGGCCTCTCCCAGTTTAAGGATCTTTACTTTCACTAAGCAGCATGTCCCATGATAAGCCTGTGGATATATTTTAGTCCTTTCCTACTTCTATAATGAAATACCTCAGACTGAATAATTTTTGTAGAACAGAAATTTATTTCATGGTTTCTGGAGGCTTGTAAGTTTAGAACAAAATACCAAGAGATTTAGTATCTGATGAGGGCTCCTCTCTGCTTTCAGGATGGTGGAAAGTGGAAGAGCAAAGGAACCTCACTAGATCCTTCCAGACCTTTTATAACGGGGCTAATCATTCATGAGAGAAGAGCCATCATGACCTTATCACCTCCCAGAGACCTTATATCCTAACATCATCACTTCAGCTTTCAACATATGAATTTTGGAGGGACACATACATTCAAGTCATAGTAGAGTAATATCATGAAAAGAAGAGGAATAAATCTATTGATAGAATCTTTACCTCTTATTCAGCCTTGGGAGTCCCATCTTCCTTCCTCCTTGTGAGCGCTCAGCATCTCCTGGACCACACAGGAGAATTGGGAAGCTTTCTAATAGAGCTAAGTTTCCCTTGACATCTAAATTGGCAGAATGTATTGCTTGAGTCTTCCTTTTGCCCAACACTAATAAATCAGATGGCCACAAAATTATAGAACTCCCACATGTCAACTGGAGAAAAGTAGAAGCAAAATGCTCTAAGAGCATTGAAGGAGTACAGGAAAGCTCTGGTTACTATGTTGAATAGGTAAATAAATGCAGTGTTACAGGACTGTGTCATATATAATGCTGGACAACACAGAGGAAGATGAATTATCCTAATTCTATTGGATTGCAAACCACCACCACCACATAAACAGAAAGCCCAAAATACCTTCTCAATTGTGATTGATGTCCCTTCAATAGACAATAAGCTAATATTTAGATGAAATTCTCTAGTTAACAGTATCATTTTACAAATAATCTATTGGTCCTATGAGGAATTAGGACAACTATACCTAATATCCACAATTTATGGTAGATGAAACTAAAAATCAAAGAATTAAAATACTTGCATAAAATTTATTGTTGGTTGAGTTGTGGAACTAAAAAAATTCAAACTGACTCTAAGCTGGTGTCAGGAAATGTGATTTATAAAGTCCATTTGTTTTAGTAAAATTCCACTGTTGTAAAATAATTTGGAGACCAAGAAGAGTTTATTATAATGGAACTTGATCCAAGTATAACATCTATAGTTACAAAAACATTTAAGTGGACAATAAATTGTATTTGATACTTCCAAATTTGGGCACAGTTTACTGAGGAGAAGAGAAAAAGAGGAGATGATATTTGTCTCTTAAAGAAAATTTATAATATATTTCCTTTCTCATCTGTTTATTAGTCAATAACCAAAGTTATTTTATGCAAAATTTGAAAGCAACTCTATTTCCCCTGCACAGACATCAAAAGAGACTGCCACTGTCTATTCCAGCTATGAACATCTCCAGCAGCCCATCTTGCACCCTCAGGGTGCAGTCTCCCTGGACCCACAGTGCACAAAGAGAAGAAAGGCTTCCAGGCTGAGGGATCAGCAGCCCATGTTGCAGAGAACGAGAGGAAAAATGACATGATTCTAGGATCCCAGGCAGTAGTAGTCTGCCACAGAACAGCTGGAAAAAGTTTTGTTTGATTATAAAGACAGAAAGAGACCACCTGCTCTGAAGATGTGCAGTGTTCTTTGTCAGAACTCCTCCCTGAGACTCAAGGAGTAATTGTAGGCCTGATTTCTACTTACAGAGATGGTACTCCACATGGCCTAACTGGGGGCTGAAGGTGATATCAGTTGGAGGAACTGTTGCTGCAGAGCTCTGACTTGTAACTTCTGAATTCTGACCACTTACTGCCCCTCTCCCCACAAGATCTCTATAGTAAAAGATCTGTTGAGGCATCAATAATCATTCAATAATCATCAAATGTATTTTCCAGGCCTCCACAATTATACAAAAGAAGCTATACAAGAGGTGATACGGATCCAAGAGGAGACAGTGTAAGAGTAAGTTTCAACTGGACATGAGAATCATGATTTAGTCAGTGTTGCCTCCTTGCCACTGAAACAGATGTCTGAGTAAGTGGTAACTGTTAAATCTTGCAGAGTTATGTTGCCTCTAGGAGTGATTTGATAAGAAGAAGATATCTTTGACCACCTTGGCTGGAGAACTATGTTGTTCTTCTACCTAAAGGATGCATCAGTTACCCAAAGGCCAAGGAGCATTTTCCATCCAATGGGACTGATAAGCCACAGGAGTTGTCCACAAGGATGGGATTCCAGCAGGCAGCAGGGGCGTAGGTGTCCAGGAAGCTGGGGACCACTGTCCTGTCAATCCTCTTTTGCTGCTCAGAGGAGACAGGAGGTCCAATTTATCAAATCTTTGCCCTCTTACCCCATTTCCATCAGGATGCTTACATTGTCAATCTTTTCTATCTAGTTCCTTGTTCCCCACCCCCTCTTCCAGGTTCTCATCAGACATCCTCATTTGGATGAGATTATATATAGAATTTATATTATAATATATAATCTTCACTTGGCTAAATGTGGTTATTAAGTTACTAAATTGGCAGAGTCTTATCTTAGAACATCAAGAATTGTCCACTAGAGACTTAGATATGGTTCATTAAATCCTGGTATCCAGGTCAAGCACTGGTGGCATGTGCCTGCAATCCCAGCTATGCAGGAGGCTCAGGCAAAAGCCTCACAAGTTTGAGGTCAGCCTGGACAACTTAGTGAGACCCTGTCTCCAAATTTAAAAAATAATAAAAAGGGCACAGTAGCAGCATGCTTGCCTAGTATATGCTAGGCCCTGAGTTCAATTCCCAGTACACAAACAACAACAACAACAACAAAAATCTTGGCATTGTTTTGTGCTTTTTATGCCGCTCTCCCACTCCTATGCTCACCCTCACACAGAGCAGATTTTGCCCCATGGTGTTGATAATGGTTTGGACACAGTGGTACTGCTGAGAAGGCAAGGTCATAGAAAAGTCAGGCCTCCTTGTACTTGGTGCCATGGTCAGCTTTTGATGTTTTACTCAGTTTCTCTTGTCTGCTAGACCGGAAGCTCCACTAATGGGAGACATGTTTGTCTTGCTTCCACTGCACAGTGCCAAGCACAAAATATAGTGCTGGGCAGTGCTAAGCCATATTGCACCTGGAGGCAAAAGGAGAAATTAATACCAATTCAGTGTCTATTGAAATTTTGGGTGGTTTTGTTTAACATGGATATTTGTATTGATTAAGTAGTTTCTAAATATTGTATTAAAATATTGTATGGGGCCAGAATTTAGCTCAGTGGTTCCATCACCTGCCTTGCAAGCTGAAGGTCCTGAGTTCGATCCCTGGTACCCAAAAAATAAAAAATAAATAAAATATTGTTTACCTTGGTTAATGAGGCTTTTTGATGCCCCTTCCTTTTTGTCCTCAGAGGCAAGTGCCTTGCTTTCCTGAACTAGTATAGATTCTGTCATTGTTGCTAAGAATAAAAGGAAAACGAAGGCAGTCACTTAATCTGTGGGGACAGAGTAACTCTGCTCATTGTGAACAGCAGAAGAATAACATGAAGATCCTTCCTGATAGAATTGGGCAGGAATAACCTGAGGGAAACTGGCAAGTGTTGAATTCTTGAAAACCAAGCAGGGCACACCATCCTTTTCAATTTCCTGTTTCTCATAGCAACAAGGTTTGGTTTGGTTAGGGTTGCACGTCCCTCTCACCACTATGGCCTCAGAAATAATCCAGGTGCAACACAAACATTGCATCATTTCTGCCTCAGCCTCAGCTCCAGAGAGTCACAGGAATAGTGGGGTACTGCCTACCCAACTCTCCTTTCTGTCTCTGGGCCGAGCCATTTTGATAGCTGCATTTCAGAACTAGAATTCAGACCTCTCTGATTTAGAACACTTTGCCTTTGACAGGCCTTCCACAATGTTAGAAGAAAATGTGCTCAGTGGCCAAAGCAAGACAAGGAGAGGAATGTTTAACTTTTTTTTCCTCCAGCCACTAACAACAGACAATTGATCTTTTCTTTTCTCCCCCAACTCTTTGTCTCTAAGGATTCTGCCACCTGATAGGTCAAGGGAGACCTGGGTGAGGAAAAGACTCAGGGACGCTGGGCCCCCCAGACTGCAGAAGGAGGCTGAATTTTACATGGTAGGGATCAGTTCAGAAGATTGTAAAGGAGACAAATAAAAATGTTTCCAGGGGAGAGACGTCATGGGTTAAAAAGCATTTTAAAGGTCAGGCTGTCTGTCTTCTCATCTGATGTAGAAAACCATGGTCATTCCTTATTCATTCAATAAGCAATTGTTGCTTATCTAACCTGTGCTTGCACAGTTTTCATGACAGGGAACTCATCATTACTCATAACCTAGTCATGAGAAGAGAGAATTTTGGCTTGTTTAGCTTTTTAGGAGTTCTCCAATAGTCTAAACACCATTAAATCAAGGTTCATGTGTATTTTGCTTTCTGCTCCATCTCTTATGTTCAACACATAGCTGTCACTCAATAAGTATCTGTTGAGTAAGGAATGATCACATGGATGACTGGATGAAACACTGGATGATTGGATGACATACTCTAAAGGCAAAAGAGAATAAATTCACATGTCTAGGTTGCTAGGAATATGACTTGAGGAATAAACATGAACAAAAGCATTGAACATTTCAATAGTTTTCTTAAAACTTCATGTAAAATTTGCATCAAATATATTCTTATTCAAATTTTTTATACAAAATGATGTTTTGGTTTATTTACCAGAGAGTACAGTTTATGCACACCCTGTGGTTTTGCCCCATGTACACTGCCTCAAGCCCCTGGCAATGTTGAAAGCCTGGCCTGGAAGCCTGCTGCTGCATGGTTTCCCAATCCCACCCCTGCATCCTGTTGCCTGAATCATTCCATCAGCATCCCACTCCTTGCTCTGGTCCAACCTACCCAGGCCTCACTGATGTTTGCAGGCAGAGCCTCTCAGGTGGCAACAGACGGTAGCATTCCACTTGCTATTTTTTTTTCTTTCATAAAATTTGGGTGAGGTCATGAATAATAGTCCTTTCCAGAGAGGGACTGATAATCTGTCTTTCTTGGAGCTATTACCAGGCTGGTCTGCCAAATGGACAAGTGGTAAGAGGAGAAAATGGGGCAGTGGCCAGGGCAGGGAGGGAGTTCAAGATAATGGAGTTGAGAGCAACAGAGAGGTCCTCTCCTGGCAGCCAGACTGTGAATCATGGCAAGCCTGGAGGAGAATTGCAATTCATAGTCCTCCTGCCCTCCCTCAGCAGCTTTTCCATCTGCTGCTATAGTCTGGACTTGGGCATCTTGGCTCTCACTGCTGTAGGGGTCTTGTGTACCCAAAAGATATGGTGGAGACTGCTGCCCACCTGCCCAACTGCACAGAGCAATGTGGAAAACACCAAATATCTCAGTTGTCATTACCACACCTGACAACCAGCAGCCTTTGTTGAACTTGTTATGAACCATGCATGATGCTAGTGTCTGAGGGACATCCAAGGAAGCAGGGTGTGGCTGCTGCCATTAGTGTCACCTGTTCATAACCTGGAATATTCACATTGCCAGCTCTGAGCAAGACTGACCTCTCTCAGAATCATTCCTTTCATCTAAGCTACCTCAATAGAAGTGAAATGTGCTACCCAGGAGACAGAGTATGCATAGTTTGCAGAACACATTTATATTCATTATTTTATTTAATCCTTAGAATCAGCTTGTGAATTCTTGAAAGGGAAACTTAAGTAAGAGATTTTTCCAAGGCCACAAAGCTAGAAAATGGTGAGGCTGCTATTGAAACAGAACTTTCTGAGAATATTTTCTTTCTTCCTTGTCTTTTCTCTACTCCATGTCTGTGTGAGAAGTCAACTTCAACATGGTAGAAGGAGAGGACTGTGGCAATGGGGTCAGCTGGGTGACTGTCACAATGAGAGGTTTCAATCAAGTGCATGACAGTCTAAGCACATAGGGTCCTTGGAAGCCACTGAGAGGGGAGGAGAGCTATCAGCTGGGCTACACGTGTTTTTTCATATGTTTTCCTGGGTCTGAGCTGGCTAGAGATGAAATTCCCAGTAGTACATATGGGCCTGGGCACTTTGGTAGTACTCACATAAAATTTAATTAGGTGGTATTTTGTTGGTGTGTTTATTTGTTTGTTTGTCTGTTTGACTTTCCCAAAGCAGTGACATGGACTGAGCTTCACTGTGCACAGGACTGAGTGTCCTTGGAATCCTATGATCTAGGAGTTTACCATGTATCTTTCATATGTTTTTTTTTTCACTAGGAAGGGTCCAAGTGCCTTTCCTCAATTTACAGTGCTCCATTGTGACTGCAGGAAGGTAGGTAAGTGCCCCCAGGACTGAACTCCCTTCTGGTTGATTAACTTACTGACTGAATGCCCCATGTGCCTCAATAAAGAGCAGATGGCTTGTACAAAATAGAAATAGTACTGCTCTTTTTTAGGTATATGCCTTTTTCCATGTCATAAATGCAACTCATATTTCCTATCATTTAATGGCTCTTTGATCCAAGGGTTTTCAGGGACATTTGCCACAAAATTGCTACCCTCCTGAGGACAAGGAAGGTGCCCATGGTGATCTTTCAGTGAGAGAGAGAGAGAGAGAGATACACAGATTCACTCAGGCTGCAGTATGAGGGGTTCTTCTGAGAACCTTACCTTCCTATGAGATTCTTCAGATTTCAAAGATGGAAAGACAACTGCACACAGAAACACACGCACACACACACACACACACACACACACACACTTCATTAGATCTGCACAAAGAGAGCACAGGGCCAGGTGTGGGTGTGGTGCTGATTCTAAATTCCCAACAGCATTTTCTTTTCCCTACCCTATCTCTCCTGGAGAAGACCTGAATCTTGTTTCCTTGACAACCAGTCTCCTTCTTTCCCAGTATTTTTTAATGCTGTGGCGATAAGGTGTATTTAAACCCAGCAGCCATGTTCCCATGGTGATAGAAGACTCCCAGTAAGTTGCCATGGGAACAAGAAATGGCTTTGAAAGAGGATAAAAGTAAGTCAGCTTTGTGAGGAATGACAGCAAAGTTAGAAGCCAGAGAGGCTAGAGAATATGGCTCAAGAAGGCATTAGGTCATAGTTAATGCTCCAGCCTATTCTACCTGCAACTGGCCATAGGTCATGGGGGGCAGGGAGATGTGACACTAAGATTTCTGCTCTGTTTCCAAGAAGACTAGGCAAAGTAATGTGAACGCTGAAATTCAAAAAGAGGTTCTCTCCATTTGCTCTTATTTGCTATTTGATCCTTTATCTCACTTCTTTTGAAAGGTGTTTAGGAAAGAGAGGAACCAAGTGGGTAGCTGAATGTGAAGGCCAGAATGATGAGGTCATTTGTCCTCTTCAGCAGCTCTGTATTCTGAAAGAAACTACTTCTTCTGAGTTCTTAGATATGGTGCCCCTAGAGTCAAGAAGCATTAGCCCTATTACTCCCCTCTCCAGTGTTTTATTATTAATATTTCTAAACATACAGCAAGGTTGGAAGAATTTTATAGTTAACACGTGTATACTCACTATCCAGGTTCTAACATTAATTTGTTACTATGAATCTGCTCTGTCACCTATGTATCCAGCTATGTAGCACTCACAGCTATTTAGTGAGTAGATGACTCAAACCAAGTCATCTTGCCAGAGCCTCTTTCCTTCCCATTATACCACATTTAGGGTGACCAATCATCCCACTTTGCCTAAAATTAGGAGGATCCCTATATTTTGAGTTTTTTGGCTTACACACTGTTACAGCCCAGAGGAGTTATTCAGTCTAATCTTTCAATAGTATGCTTTGGGGACACTTATGAGGCTATTTAAAGAGGAAGGAGTCCAAGTAAGCAGGCATGCAGCAACTTCCTGTGTAAACAACTCTAAGTACAAAGAGAGATAAAACCAAGTGTTGGGAAAGATATGAATCTTTGAGAGCTCTCAGACATTGCCGGACCATGATTTGAATGTATAAAGTTAAACACCCACATTCCCATGACTCAGTAACTCCACTCTAGATGTTCCCAAGAAAAACAAGAATGTATGTTCACCAAAACACACAAAATGTGAAAGGATCTATTAGTTCAAGGCTGAAACAACACAACTGATTATCAACTGGAGAATAAATTCTATATATTTGTATAATGAAGTATCGCAAAGTATTAAAGGTAAAAATGTTACTGACATGAGCAACAGCATAGTTGAATCTTAAAAACATAATATTGAGTCAAATGGGACCTCTAATCCTAGTTTTTTGAGGTATCTCCATATTGATTTCCACAGTGGTTGCACCAGTCTGCACTCCCACCAACAATAGAGAAGGGTTCCTTTCTCCCCACACCCCTGCCAGCATTTGTTATTGGTTGATTTCTTGACAGCAGCCATTCTTTGGTGAGGTGGAATCTCAGTGTTGTTTTCATCTGCATCTCTAGAATGACCAGTGATGTGGAATATTTTTTCATATGACTGGAGACTGGATAAAGAAGATGTGTTTTTTTTAATAAAATGGAGTACTACTCAGCCATAAAGAACAAGAAACTAGAGACATTTATAGCTAAATGGATGCACATTGAGGCCATACTCTTAAGTGAAATAAATAGGATACACATGTAAATACTGAATAATTTCTCTGGTGTGAGAAACTAAAAGTGTAAATAAGGATCAAAATGTATAATTAATCATGAGGAATAGGAAGATAAGGTCTAAAGGGGTAGGGAAAGTGGGAGGGGTAGGGGAAAGGAAAGAAGGGAAAGGAAAAATATGAGAAAAGGAAAAAATGGAAACAAAGTCTTTGTAAATAGGGAAGGGTGGAGGGGTTGAAGGGAGGGCAGGGGAAGGGGAAAAAATAAGAACCAAGATACATCATGTAAAGGTATAAGATCCCAATATGAATGTAACTATTGTATACCTAAAATGTACCAATAAAATTAATGGAAAAAAATAATGTTTAGTGACAAAACCCAGGTGCAAAACAGTACTTGTCATCAGATTTCATCCATGTGAAAGCCTAGAAAAGACAAATCTGACCTACAGAGATAGGTGGGAGAAAGGGGGTTATGCTTAGGTTGGTAGGAGGTGGTGTGGACTTACAAGGGGCTAGAGGAGACCTCCATGGGTGCTTGGTGTGTGGTTCAGTTTGACCTGTGGGTTGATTCACATGGAAACATTCACTCAGCTCTCCATGTAAGATGAATGTGCACTTTACTCTGTGTGGGTCACGTCTCTATTAAAAGGCAGACGTTTAGAAGCCCAAAGACAAACATAAAACATAAGAAGAGAGCAGTAATTGCTGGAGCTGAGCAAGGAAGCTACAGGGTCATTACCAGTCAGCTCAGTAGGAACTAAAAACCCTATAGAATGTTACCAAATTACTCTTTTATTCTGGAAATTCCATCCATGGAATCTGTCAGGACCAGGAATTTCCCATCACATTACAAGGAGCCAGAAGTAACTCAAAATGAAAAGGTGCCATATCTTACAAGTTGAAAAGTCATCTGTCCTTAAACAGGAAGGAGGAAAAGTTTTCTCTCCTGACTTAACTGAGAAGTTATTGGGAAAAAGACTGAGGAATTACCCTTGGGGCAGACTCTAGGAAATTAAAACCTAGAAATAAAGGCAAGGTTATTTCTGTCATTCCATAACTGAGGAAGGAATTCAGTCTGGGACATTTCCATTGCCCTGAAAGAGGAGTGGGATCTGCCAGGGACAGGCACAAATGACCTCAGCTCACAGTTTGAGTCACCTCCAACTTTGCACGTGTCTAGAGCCAGCCTGGTGAAGGTGGGAGGGAAGGAGCCACATCTGTGCCCTCTGTGTATTCCTCCCAATATTTCTATCACTTTCCACATGCCCTCAAAGTCAGGGACAACCATCTGGAGGCTGGGCCATGGCACAGAGATTTCCTCCCTGGTATTCTGCTCCTCAGAAAGGAAAGGATGTGCCAAATACATTCTGCTTTTGGAAGCTCCCAGGCCCCACAGCAACCATCCCTGCAGACAAAGACTCTCCTCTCCCACAGAGAGCCAGGAGGTCAGGGCAGGAGCAGCAGGCCAGGCAATACACAAACCCCTCTGCTGGGCTTTCCACCCCAGGCTGATACCTTGGCTTCATCATTCCACTTTTCATTTTGTCTGGATTAATTTTGCATTACCTCATGATTCATGTTTCCTGTCTGGGATCCAAAGCACATAACCGGAGGATTCCTCTGGAGAGGAATGCCGATTAATACCTTTAACATGCCTGCTTCTGATGGTGAGAGCAGGAAAAATATATATTTTCACGTTACATCTATATCCATCTATATATTTTTAACATGTCATTGTACCACTTTGTACAGGATTATCATTTCAAGTGGAGGCTTGGCCTTGCTCCAAGGCCTGATGCATCAGGATCAGGTGGCCTCTCAGACAGCTGTAATTCTTGTGCTGAGCTCTCATAATGCCATGAGTTGGCCCGGGGAAGATTCGAAACATTGCAGAGAGTTGGAATGGGTGATTCTCAAAAGAAGGCACAAGTTTTAAAGAGAAGTCTTGTCCTGTCTCTTTTCTGGAAGAAGAGAGAACTAAACCCTTCCCTGGACTGAGAGCTTACTGTAGAAGAAATGCAAGATATACTTGTGCAAAATCTCCCAGCCAAAGATGCCTGGGACACTGTTAACAGGAGTCAGAACACAAATAGAAATGTAGCCCTTAGCATTTGTGTTCCTAGAGATCATTGGAGTTTGAAGTTAAGGGTGCTTTATGGGCTCCTAGAGCCTGTAAGTGTGTTACCCAGGTAACCACCTGCCCTTTTGCCTATAGGAAAAAACTCCCCATGAAATCAGTATGAGAAGAGGGACATCTTCAAACATCCTTGAAACCAAAGGAACTTTGTCCCAGAAGCAATGAAGAAAGATAAGTACATAGACCCTTGACTTATGAATCAATTTGTTTGCAAGGGCTATTTGTAACACAAGTTGGTCAACTGAAGGCTCAGGCTCCTCTACACAGCTTTCAAAGTCTCTCTCCTGTGTACAGGCAGATCTCAGTGTCCTTAGAGAGACATTGTCCCAGGATTTCTCAATTAACCCCACACAGGAAAGGATGTTGTAATGTTTATTCCAAAACTTCTCAAGGGTTAAATCTGCATCTGAAGCCATTTGGAAGCACAAGCAGCCAGCATTCAGGTTGTAACTCAAGATTGTGGTGGTAAGTTAAAACTAAAATTCCAGTCATAACCGAAATTGTTCATATGTCAGGCTAGTTGTAACTACAAGATCCACTGTAATGGATTCCCAGACTACAGAATACCTGACCTTTAAAAGAGGGGCTAAAGAATCTAGTCAGAAGAGGGCTTTGAATTCTTCTATAAAGGGGCATTGGCCAAACTACTCTCTTCTGTATGAACTTTGGGAACAAGAGCCAGCTCCAGCTTTTCACATTCCCATCTTCCTTCTCCTTACAAGAAGACCTACCCCTCTTTCACCAGAGCTCCTAGGCATCTGTCCCTTGCCTCTGAGATATTACCTATGGCGGAGCTTTCCTCCCTCCAAATGTCTCAGGAAGAAAATGGAGAAAAAGTTCTTATTAAATATGTATATTTTTGCTATTCCTTTTGGTGGGATACAGTAATTCCTAACAAACCACAGCTGCAGAAAACCAACAGGGTAAATGATGAGAGATATAAATATCCGGAATTACTATATCTTGAATGCAGTTTTCCTGCTGCAGCCCCAAAGAGCTAGATAAGTTTTAAAAGAGACTTCAGAGACAAGCCTACTCTTAGATACACAGCAAATGAAAGAAAGCTTTTTCACAGTCAGCAGTCTTCCATTGTTGGTAGAAGTGGATAACTATGTATGCTCTGGAACACACATGTGCATGTATGCATGTAAATATTCATGTATGTGTGTATACTGACAGTCAGGAAGAAGATGGGAGAGCTTGTGAAGATGAGCACCAACCTCTAAAATTTCTGATTTTCATGCCCTCAGTAGGGACATTTATTTACAAGAGAAGGTAAGGAGGGAAATTAAACAATGATTTTCAAATCCCTCAAGAGCTATTATGTAGCAAATGTCATCCAGCTGTTCTCCACCCCCTGCCCCAGTTTTCCATCTGGTGCCTATTTGAGGTGGTGCTTACAGGACAAGACCACTCACCACCTTTTGGTGGCAAACTTCTGGGTATTTTGGCATGTGGGCTCTGCACAGACTATCCCCTTGGAGATGGACTTGGCAAGACATGGCCTTTTCTAGTAGACTGGAACTCAAGTCTATGCTGTCTGGGTGGTAGGCTATGCTTGGCGAGGAAGCAGATCGGAGGCCACTATGAGCAGAGCATTGGCATTCTCAGGGCACAGTGCCATGCTGCTGATTGCCAGACAACAGAATCACTCTCTGGATCCCCTGAGAGGAGTTAAGAAAAAATCAAGACTGGAAATTTGGAAGACCTCCCAGCAGACATCTGGCCTCTGGCCGTGGAAACCAATCAAATCCTAGGCTGGAAGAATATGGCGCATGCATATGTAATTCGTTCATCCATTCAACAGACATTTACAGAGCCCTGTTGGGGGCAGGTTGTCTGTTCCAACTTCCCAGCTTGGGTTTTAGCATGGCCTATGCTAGTTTGTTCTGTAGTCACCCTAAAATAGAGTAACATGGCCTTAAAGAAAAGAAGTAATTTCCTCTTTTGCTGAAAATGAAAGAGTTATACTCCTGCCACTATTTCTCAGCTCTTGTGACAGGCTCTCCACTGTCAGATTTTCCTTCAGTTTCATTGAGCCAGCTGGTTTTCAACTGAAGGCTCCGCCTCTAGGAAAGCAGGTACTGAGGAGCTTCATATTTAGGTGAATGTGAATGTGGCTTAGCAGGTAGACAGGATTGGGAATAAATCCTCTATCCTTCCTATTTTTAGTACTACCTCTGGCCAACCCACACATACCTGGACACCAACTATTCTAAACTCTGGTGCCATGTCTGAAGGCTTAAATGATATGAAGACTTGAGTAGCAAAGAGTTGCTGTATGCTTATTACCCCAATGATCTTGGTCCTGTGCCTGTCATTGTACTTCCTTGGGCATCTCTATTTATCAGTCATAATGTGGCCATACCCACCAAATCTCACAGAGAACAATGCACCCTGGCTCCATTTGATACCTTTTGCCATCCTTTCTCTGAATTTTGACAACAAATTCCAGTGGTATAAGAGGACCAGTTGTTCCTCTAATTTGATTATTTCACTCTCCTTTTTTGATTACAGATGTTTGTTAACCTAAATTGGTCCCTTATGAGTTTCTTAAGAGCTATTAGTGTATTTCCAAGTGCTAACACAATTCTATGAATGTGGAGAGGGGTCCTCAATTCAGATTTGTCAAATGAGTGGATGAACAAATGGGTTACAAAATGTTAAGTGACCTCCTCATAGTGCTCTTACATAAAAGAACTTTAGAGACCAGCACTGGAGAGAAACAATAAGAAGCTCCTCTTCCATTCTCCTGGGATGACTGTAAGTAACTGTCATTTTGTATTCTGAGTCCTTCCTAAGTAAAAAAGAAGAGGCAGATACATTTGAGCCTTATTTGCAAAGCTGCTTTAAGCCATTCTGTAAACAAGTCCAAATATGGGGAACAGAAAAACCAATTAGATGTCAATGGATTCACTTCTCCCATGCCACCACAGGGAAAAATAGCAGGTAGCTGTGTCCACGTTCCTTAAACCATTGCCTCTGCACCTAATCACATGCTCTATTCATTGACTATGAATCTGACTCAACCTATCCTAAATGTATAAGGTGAAGCACCCACATCATGTGCCTCAGTTGCTATGTTTCCTTCTTGTTTGGCTCCCCCACTTTGGTTGTCAGAGGCCACAGAGTCCCTCAAAGGCCCCTACAGCATGCATAGCATTATATTCCTAGTCTAAGGCAAATAGCTCCAGGCCAAATGACTAGGTCTGAAAGATCATCAGCTCCTTTCCCAGCTGCTTCTGTCACCTCACTGACTTTCCATTTCTCTTATTCCCCATTCGTATTTCTCAGCTCTATTTCTGATGATGATAACCATGCTAATAAAAATGAATTCAGTGCTTACTCTGTGCCAAGCATTGTGTTAAGAACTTTACAAATATTACTGCATATCACTCCCACAATTGCTTCATGTCATGGAAGCAATGATGATTCCCATTCTATAGTTGAGGACAAAGAGGCAGAATGTCAAGTAACTCACTCAAGTCACACATATAGTGAATGTCAGAATCAGCATTCAACCCCAGGGCCTCCTGACCATACAGTCCACTCTCAACCACAACGCTATTCTTCCACGGTTTGGAGATATTCCTGGGAGTCACCTAAGAAATGTTACCTCAGGAAACCTCAAAGCCTCCGTCACCGCTTTTTCTAATTCCCATACTTTCCAGCCTAGGTCTGGGCTCAACCCTAGATTTTTCTGCATTGATAAATATATGATTGCTAACTGTGCTGGGCAAATAGAAAGTGTCCCCCAAACTAGCTGTGGGTTTTCTACCCCAGACAGGTAGGCCCTCTAGTCCTCTGGTCCTGGTGCTGGCATCACTGTTTTCTGTCCCAAAAAGTTGTTCTTGACATTCTGAATGACTTTATCCCTTTCATCTGGTTGCCTGTCACCTACCCACTCAAGGCTCTGCTCTGGCCCACTCCGTGCGTGCACAGCATGGTCTTCCTACTCTCATCTCTACCTAATCTGTATGAATTCACAGGAAACCATCTAGAAGAATTATCCAAGTGGTTCCCTACTGTGGGGCATGTCCATTGTCAAGCCACACTGACGCCCCTTCGCATGGTTTAATTCAGCTGCCACTGCTATAGGAAAAGCAAAAGATCTTGCAAAGCACTCCTCTGTCAGGCAGAGATTAGTCAGATTGTGCATCTCCAGCCTTACCTCCTCCTAACAGTACAGAAGCTCTCTAGAATACAGAATTGGGAAAGCAGTCCTTTTAACCAAGTGTGCAGCTGCACTCCCCCCTCTTCTGAAGGCATGTGCACCTGGAGGCTACCTCAGCCACTGCCGTACTGTTTCCCACTAATATGCTTATATTTCATCTGCTTTAGCATTTTGCCTTCCCAAACCTCTTAATCCCTCATAATTGAAGATCTTTTATGCTGATGAGCAGTGGTGTTAATCATGCCTCTGGACCATGCCTAAAGGGACATTTTATTTCATTCTTTCTTGGGCTTTAGGCCAACTTGCAGTTTTTACCACCCGAAGGGAGGAGGCTCTCTCTCTCTAGAGGGGTAAGATGGGAGCTAGAGGTGAAGAAGAGTTTCCTGACTATCAGCCTTTTGAGACCATGTACTAAGTGCTGAAGGGAATTACTTTAAAGAGACATTTTTAAGAATGTAGACATTCCTTTCCCTTCCTTGTCAAACAACAGCTGAATACTTCATCCCGGAGCCTTGCAAAATGATGTATGGATTCCTCCCCAACGCTGGGAAATCAGACTGTCCCATCCTAGTTGGTTTCTTGATGTCCTCAAGGGGAGGGTGGAAGAAAAGGGGAGAATGGGAAAAACTTACACCCTGATTGGATTTTATAAGAAATACACACAAAGTCAGCTGGGATCCCCCTGAGGATTAAGAACAGAGACTCAGATCGCCTACAAACCTTCTACTGACGCAGCCCCTCTGAAGACTTTCCTGTTGGCCACACTACTTTGCCCCTAGCATTGTTTCCCTCAACTTCAAAGCAGGAATTTTGTTAAATTAAAATTGCATAAAGCCACAACCTTGTTTTCTTTCAATTTTAGTGCTCACAGAACTAGAAAGGATTGATATGCCAGTAATAGCAGACAGGAGGGGGAAGAATTTATGACCCTAGAAGTGCTGAGGCAAAGCAATAGAAAGAAGCATTTAAGTCTTTCTATTAAAGTAGCTCATATTAAAAAGTAATAGAAGCTGGGGTGGCAGAGGCCTTACTTATTTTCATTGGTGATGCCAACAATCAGCAATTTGTCATGGCTGGAGAACAGGAAATAACCATCTATCCCATGAATGAGCCAAAGCTCCATGCAGCCTGTCAACTAGAAGCCGATCTTAAGCTGTAACACTTGGACAGAGGATTTGAGGACTCAAGTGAAAGATAGCAGTGTAGCCCTCTGGGATTGGCAGCATAGGTGGAGCTCGGATTTCCTAACCCTTAGAGCCCCCAAACTCAAAATTACCTGAAGCAAAGAAGCTTAGAACTCTGTAGGCATTCTTAGAAAGCTGGGATTTTTCTAAGTGACAGCCCCTAAGTTTCTAATTTCCCTAGCCTTTCCAGGCTAGGAAGTGATAGCAAGTTTACCTCCCTTTCCCATGTTTTCACACCTTTCCTCATCAAGGATATGGAAGACAGATGTGAGCATGAACATTTTGAGCTTCTGTCCAAGCTGCAAAACCACACCTCTTAGCTCCTCCTTCCTTACCCAGAAAGAATGAAACAGACACCAGCTTCCTTAGATTTAGTTAAAAACAGAAAAGCAATGTCAAAAATTTCTTTCATCTGATAAATGTGTCCCTTTAGCATTACCTCATGTCTCCCGTTGTACACAGTCAAGTTCTTCAACACTTTGAGTGCAATAACTGAGCCTGTGTCTTCTCCATCGCCTCCTATCCTTACCAACATAGTAGCAGTTGGGACTAAGAGAATTTTAAGAATTCTCAGTGCTGGGTGGGCTGGCTGATTCTAACACCAACTTTTCTGTGCTGGAAAAAAGTATAAACTGTGGCGACATTGTGAGCTTTTCTGATATGTGGCACTCTAATGAAGAGTATTTCAAGAAACTAGAAGAGCTGAAGGCGGCTCACATAGAAACTATGGCAAAATTAGAGAAAATGTATCAGAATAAATTAAATTTAAAGGAAGTTCAGCCAGTAACCATCAGGGAAGATGTTCCTAGCAACTCTTCCAGGCATAAGTCACCAGGAAGAAGTACAACTGCAAAGACCACATCTTATGGCTGCAGATCTGCAGTGCCCACAGTGTCATCCAGAGGATGAGAACAAGCCATCAGAAAGAGTGAAAAGGAAAGGATGAGAGAATACTGACAAGAACTAGAAGAAAGAAGAAAAATTAAAAATGAGGCCACTACTGTTTGAAAGAGTTTCTCAGGTTGTGTTTATTGGAATTTAAGAGCTATTGTCAGCCTTTTTGTCTTGACTTGTTTTAACATCTTTAGCTCCCAGATTTACAATCCAGTTTTATGTGTCATATAATTATTGAGAAGTATTATTGTTTCTGTGACAGCTTCATCAAATCAGCTAAGGAAGTGATTTTTCTTAAAATTCGAGCATGAATCTTTGTGATGAAGCATATAAACTTGATAAAGAACATGCTGATAATCCAGTCAAAATATTAGTTTCACAACCAGTTTTTAATGGCTGGTCTTTAAGTAGCAATTTGGTTATATATTAAGGTGAATGATTTGGAGATCTCTAAAGAATTAAAAAATGAAACAAATGGAAAAAAAAAAAGAATTCTCTTTAAGAGCTGGTGACTATTTGATGTACAAAGGAGAAACAATCTCTTAATATCTGACTTGGATACTGGTTCCCACAACTGCAATAAGGAATGATTATTAAAGGATAAGGGAAGAAATGATGGGTTTGGGTCTGTACAAATTGAGTGGAGGTATCTTAAGAACTTCTAATAGTTAGTGGTTGCAGATAGAGAGCAAAGACAGAGATTTGGAAGTCATCAAGATAGAGGTGTTCATTACCTTTCAATTGTATGACATAAGCTTCATAATTCATCTCCCTGCTTCCAGGCATGTACCTTCTGATCCACCCCATATTCTAAATCACAAGACTCATCATGCCACTGACCTAAGGCTCTATACCACTTTCTATTGACTAGTAGTAAAGTTCTAAATGAACTAGGACTTTTGAGATCTAGCCTCTGGTACAGAGACAAGTCTAATCTTCTAAACATTCCCCAACTGCTTCCAGTTCACCAAATGTGAAATATCCTTTCCTGCAAACCCCTATTCATTCTTTAAAACTCAACTCAAATGCCACCTCATTAGCAAAGACCTCTGTTCTCTCCAAAGCAGTCATTGTTTCCACCTCTGTGCTTCCACTGTTAGTTGTTTTTGCATCTGATAGCCCTTAAGGCATGGATTGCATAATGTGTACAAACACATTCTGTTAGACAGTGTGTTCTTTGTGGGTGATGATTTGATGATTTTGCGTTATACCTAACTGCTTCTAGCACATCATAACTCCACTATTAGTGTTGTTGGGTGAATGAGTAAACCTTAGCCAGTTTTTTGAGCTTTGATTGCATGGTTCTTCCCCCTTGGTTTATTTGTGGGGTGGGGAGTGATCAAGGGAAATGCTGGTGATCTAACAATTCCTAAAAATTCTAGGGGAGAGGAAAGGAGAGAATTCTGTGTTCTGATTTCCTCTCCACTCTTACTTTCCTATACACAAGTAAAACTCTAGCTTAAGTAAGATCCCAAGAGCCTCTACTCTTCCTGCCAGCACCATCAGAGATAAGAATATGAAGACAATTTCTTCCAGGTCTTGAAAATTCAATAGGATTAAAGATAGTTCCTTGTGCTTCAATTTCAAACAACTCAGGAGAACAACTGTTATTTTCTATATATCCTCTCAGGGTACTAAACACATACATGGAAACCCCTGAGACTTCTGACTTTGAAGGGTTTTCTCCCACAGTATATTTATATAGACTTTGAAAGGGTATTTTTGTTGTTATAAGAGGGGAAGAGCAGTAATCTTGAGTCTATTCCTGTATAACTCTAGACAAACTAGTACCTGTCATTATTAAGTTTCTCATTTGATTAAATAATCTCTGAGATACATTTCAAACTTCATATTTTAAGAAGGTTCCATCTTCAACAGAGTAACAATAATTACTTAAATCCAAATCAATTCATCCATCCTCAAAATGAAAAAAAAACATAAAAATCAACAGAAGAGTAAATAAAACCAATTATAACCTAAGACTATAGCATAGGTAGGAAGCCAAGAATATTATGAAATTTAAATTGTGCACAAGCCAGGAAATTGAACAAACCATCAGAGCCACTTATAAAAATACAGAGAAGAAAGGATAAAAGGATCTAAGAGAACCAAGACTCAGAAAAACAAAGTGCCACCCAGAGGGGGGAGATGATGAGAATACTTTTGAGTCTTAGCAGGTCAGGTCTGAGCACTGGCTACTAGGGGATCAATTTTAAAAGCCATAAAGAACCAAAGATGACATCCTTGAGAATGGGCTGGGTTCAAGGAAGAAAAGATGACTTTGAAGAAGCAAGATTTGGAGACTTTGTGGCAAAAAGAAAGAAGAAACAGGAGGTAATAACAAACATTAATTGCCCCATGGAAACAAAAATGGATCACCAACTCGGAGGGCCGAGACCAACCCCTCTCCTGTCAGAGGCACCATGCAGTAAAGAAGTTACATTTCATATCTCATCAAGAGGGTATTCTTGAACTAAAAATCATGCTAAGCCTGTTATAGCTTGTGTCTAGATGTCCTACACAAAGCTTCCTGTGGTCATAGGTGGGGGAGGTGGCTGGACCTTGAGTGTGTGATGCTGGGATTGATTTACAGTGCAATGCTATGCCCGATGGCACTAGGATTAAAGGTGTGAGTGCTGCCCACCCTAAGTAGTCTGAATAAAATAAAAGGAACCTAAAGGCTCTGTTAAATTCGCTTGTTGCTTTGTTACTGTCTGTCTGCCATGAACTCTTGCCCCTCTGCCACCCTGCCTTGGAGCCAGCTGATCTCCACAAACTGTGAGCTAAATAAACCTTTCCTCCTTTAACTTTGGGTGTCAGATGTTTTGTCTCAGCAATGAGAGAACTATAACTAACACGGCCTCTGCCATTTCTGCCTACATACAATTGTTACTGCTAGTCTGGGAAAATACTTCTAAATGATCAGAAAATGATTGGTAGTATATATAGTTACTATAAAAAGAAAAATCAAAATGAGTTGTAAAGCATTTCAGTTGGTAAAAATTCTCTCCTGAAGCCAATCATGAGGTTGAAGAAAACTATAACACAACACCTCAATTTAGATTAAACATCCTTAAACAAGCATTTGATTATATGAAAACAACTCAAAATAGAAATTCAAATCTTGAGAACAGAAATGGACAAAAAAGCCAGAAAGATGTGAAAGATAAATTGATTAAACTTAGGAAATAAATTAAAGAAAAAGATAAAGTCATTTTAAATTTGAAAAGTAAATTATAAGGTACCCAACAGAAAACAAATTTTAAAATCTAAGAAGAGACACAAAGGAAAGCCAAGAAACAGTCAACAAAATGAATTATGTTTAAAAAGATACTTTTTAGAAGAGTGATTAAAATAGGAGATAGTGAAAATTGTTCAACATGTAACTGGAATCTATTAAAATTTTTAAAAGAACTGAAATATTTACATCTATCATCTAAGAAAACTTTCCAGAAATAAAAGACCTGCATCATCTGCACATTGAGAAGCTTTGCTCTGTACCTGGTAATACTGACTGAACCCCTTAAATCTGAGAAAACTACTTAAAATTTTTCTGCTAACTTTTAGATTTGAAGAAAAGATTTAAAGTCAGACTTCTCAATTTCTGTCAACAATGGAACAGTATTTTCAAGAAACTCAAGAAAAGAGTATGAACAAAATATACATATAACCAAGCTGTCCTTCAAAAATCAAGTCTCAAGGAAAATTTTAAACATATTGAGGGAAATCTGTGCTCAGAAGCCCTTTCTGAAGAATTAGCTAAATCTCAAGCTTTGTCTAACCAATGGATATCTGGGAGACTTCAAAAGCAAGATTTAAAGTAAATATTGAATATGTTTGGTACTCTAAGACTAAAACAGAGGTGGAGCAAAGGTGAAAGATCATAATACAAATGCTAGATGTTCTTTAAAAGAAGGTATAATACAACTTTTAAAAGAATGTGAAAGTGAAAGATAAGAAAGTAGAATAAAGTCAGTGACTGTCACATAGATAGTAGAAAGAAGCCAAAGAGAACATTTAACCCCAACAACCAAATAGTAGGTACCTAAGCAAGAAAAGGGAGATTCTAGAATCCCACGAAAAGTGTAATGTACTAGAACAACCAAACATTTAACCTTAAATTCTGAAATTAGGGCCGGGGATTTAGCTCAGTGGTTCTGCTGCCTGCCTTGCAAGCGGAAGGACCCGAATTCGATCCCCAGTACCAAAAAAAAAAAAAAATTCTGAAATTAAATTAAATTAAACCTTAAATTCTGAAAGAAATACAAAAATGAAAAATGAACAAAGAGCAGATAACAGAAAGAAGCACAGCAAGTGCAACATAATACCTATATAAGTAAAAAAATAAACAATATGACAGTATTGGAACCAAACATATTAGTGACACTAAAAAATTTAAGTGTATTTAACCTATCTACTAAGAGTATTTAAGTTGGCTCAAAGAACAAAAGCCAAGGGTATAGTATATACAAAAGACATAATATAAAATTAAATGATTGAAAATACTAAAAATAAAAGATGGGCACATTATATCAGGCAAAGAGAAAAAGAAAAAAAAGTTCAGATCCTGATACCAGACAAATAATTCAGACTACTAGTTTGAAATAGTAAGAGTATTTAAGTTGGCTCAAAGAACAAAAGCCAAGGGTATAGTATATATAAAAGACATAATATAAAATTAAATGATTGAAAATACTAAAAATAAAAGATGGGCACATTATATCAGGCAAAGAGAAAAAGAAAAAAAAGTTCAGATCCTGATACCAGACAAATAATTCAGACTACTAGTTTGAAATAGAAAGTGCAGAAATAGCCTAAGTACAATATGGAATTGTATTTATCAGAAGGAATGTGAAGACACACAGAGGGAAATCTGCCCTGTAAAAATGGAGGTAGAGACTAGAGGGATGCAGGTACAAGCCAAGGAATGCTAATGTTAGCAACCTCCAAAAACTAGAAAGAGGCAAATAGGGATTCTTCCTCAGATCCTTCTGAGACAGCATGGTCCTAGCAACTCCTTGATTTCAGACATCTAACCTGAAGAACTATGAGAGAATAGTGATTGTTAAGCCACCTGGTAGTATGTAGTATTTTTGTTATGGCAGCCCTTGGAAATTGCCACATGGAAAATGGCAGCAACTGGAAAGGGCCCAGCAATGAAACCTCTTTTTCAAAACACCATTTGACAAAGAATCAGGGATCCTTGAAGAAATGCCTGGTCCCGTGTTCTCTGGGGCATCAAAGATATGAGGCAGGGCCAGGGATTTAGCTCAGTGGTTCTGTTGCCTGCCTCGCAAGCACAAGGTCCCGAGTTCGATCCCTGGTACAAAAAGAAAAAAAAAAATGAGGCAGACTGGAACTTCTCTTTGTGCCAGAAATCAAGGACTACCCAAAAGTTAATGGGCATGTGGCAAAAAGACCCAGGAGCCAACCTAATGAGGTTCTCATTGCCAAATTTGCAATAATTTGAGCACTAAAAAGAATAAGGAAAAGTGATACCCTAGATGGAGCACAGAGATAACTGGGAAGAAACTCTCTGTGGCAATGGAAATGTTCTGGATACTGATGGCGGTGGCAGTTTGTGGTATGATCAAAAAATACAACAAATCATTAAATTTTAAAAATGGATTATACTAAAAGACATACAGACATCCCCCACAAAATGCTCCCCCTTGAACCCACTTATTCCATCATTCTTGTCACTTTATGAAACAGTTCTGGAAGTGGTGTCTTTGGCGACACTGTCATGGCTGCCTCACAATCCTGAATTGATTCAAAAACTTTACCTTTCAAAGTCATTTTGACTTTGGGGAAGAGCCAGAAAGTGCACAGTGCCAGATCTGGTGAGTAAGGTGGAATAGCACACAATGTAATATTTTTATGAAGCTGCCCGTCTGTGGAATGTCCCTAAGCAGCAGCAATTATCATATATTTTTAATAACACCTCATAAAGACACTCAAAAAAGAGAACTTCCACAAAGTGTAAATAAGGATTAAAAAGTATAATAGATAATGTGAAATAGGAAGAAAAGGTGCAAAGGGGAAGAGGAAGTGGAGGGGGGGTAGGGGAAAGAAAAGAAGGGAATGGAATTAATATTAGAAAATGAAAAAATGGAAACAAAGCCTTTATAAATAGGAAGGGATGAAGGGTTGAAGGGAGGGCAGTGGAATGGGGAAAAAATAAGAACCAAGAGAGATTATGTAAAGGTGTAAATTTCCAATGATGAATGTCATTATATTGTATACATAAAATGTACAAATGAAATTAATTTTTAAAAAAGAGAACTTCCAGAACTGCTTCAGAAAATGGTAAGAACAAAGGAATAAGTGTGTTTAAAACAAGATAGGAGACTTTGAGGAGAATTAAAGGAAGCATAATAAATTTGTTAAATTCAGACATTCACTGCGTATCTTGATTGCCACTTGTAAATGGGTATATATGACTATCAAAACACATCAGGATATATATTTAAGATCTAGACAGTGCATTGTATGTAATTTGTACCTCAATTTTTCAAAAGAATGTGGATAGTAATGGATTATAGCATACTGAAGTAAAATTAAAATCCATGAGTCCATAATGACACTAAAAATATAGTTGGAGGAAGAAAAGCTCTATTTTACAGAAGAATGCCAGCTAGCAATATAACAAGCATTACAGAGTTAGACAATCTCCATTTTCAATCATGAGTGTAAACATTGATTCAGCAAGGATAATCAGTGGATGCTAAGACATGAAGTGAATGATTTTTGGAGGTTGGGACAGTCAAGGAATTTCAAAGTATCTCTCAGCAGATAAGGAGATAGGTACCTTTATAATGAAGACCTGTAGCAGACACTAACTTGGCTAAATGACCAAAGTCAGCATCACTAGTACTGAGAAAAGTTGACATTCTGTGCTTCATCATGTGGTACTTGGAGCGAGATGCAGCCCCCTCTGTATAATATGCCACGGAAAATACTCACCTGAATCTAATCATGAGGAGACATTCAGACAAATCTAAAGTATCAGGCTTCTTCAAAGCAAGTGGTACAGACTCTTCAAAAGGTCAATGTCATAAAAGACCAGCAAAGGGAAAATGTTCAAAATTAAAAAGATGTGATGCTCTAAATGCAATGTCTGACCATTGGTTGAATACTGAAAATAAAATAACTACAAAAGACATTGCTAGGACAATCATGGAAATCTAAACATGGGTTAGACACTAGGTAAAACTATTGTATCTTCATTAAATGTCCTGAGTGTGATAATTAAAATGTGGTTATATAGTAGGAAAATCTTTATTTAAAGAGAAAGCAAAAACACATGGCAAAAATATTAATAATTGGTCTACCTATGTGAGGAGAATTTTTTCCAATAGTCAATTTAGGATTTTTCAAAATATTGGAGGAAATTCTACATGAAAAAGAAAAAATTTATGATTTTTTAAAAAAAATCTCCTCATCCAATTCTCCCTTGAAAATATCTTTTGGATGGCCCCCAGCACCCATGAGCAGAGCTGCCCCAGTGCAGAGGAGGTGAACCTTCTGGGCTGCCTTACCACTGCCCCAGCATCAGGAGCAGAGCTGTGCTCAGCACAGAGGAGGTGAACCTTCTGGGTAGCCATACCACTGCCCTCAGTGCCTAAGAGGTGAGTCACATCCCTCCCCACTCCCATTGAAATGAGAAGACACTTACACAAGTCTCAAAACCAGACTTCCAGATCACCTACAGCAACCCCAAAGGGAAATGAGATGGAAAAATCTGATACTCAACCACATGGACTCCCTGAACTGGTAACAAAAGAGGATATGGAAAAACTGAAATAAATTTTCTCAGATAAAAGCAGACATTGTGCCCATAGTACAAGACAAGATTAATCTAGACAGGACACAGATTTTAAAAAGAGGAGCTAAAGAACATGATGGAATCCCAACATAGGAAACAAATGGAATCCTTAAAAAAGATCCAAATGGATTTCCAGGAGATTAAAAACTCCACTGAATGCTTATGCAGCAGACTGCCATTGTGAGGACAGAACTTCACATATAGAAGATAAGATTGCAGTTACTGAACAGGAAAAGAAAAATTTCTTTAAAATAGTAAAAGAACAGGAGAAATCAATCCAGCAGCTGCAAGATGATGCAAAGAATAACAAAAGACTGATCAGAGTCAATGAAGAAACAGGAGAGAGTGGAGATGACATTAAAAAAAAAAAAGACTGTTCACAATCAGTGATGGCAGAATACTTCCCAAGCAGGGGAAAAGAACTTGACATACAGTTAAGTGAGCCATATAGGACTCCAACTAGCCTTGATCAAAAACAAATCTACACGTAGACATGTAATTGTTAAGATTCCAGAAACCCAACAGAAGAACAAAATTCTACAAGCAGTTAGAGAAAAGAAACAAATCACATACAAAAGAAAGCCCATCAGAATCAAAGCAGACTTCCCAAGGCAAATCCTCAAGGCAAGAAGAGCTTGGAGTGAG
>NW_004624784.1:7899074-7916427 GCF_000247695.1 Heterocephalus glaber | reverse complement strand
TCATTATATTGTATACTTATAATGTACCAATAAATTTAATTTAAAAAAGAAAATATCTTTTGCATCTCATTTTTACTGTCTTACTCCTGTGACTCTAGCTCACACATTACATCTAGGATTGTGGCAAATCTTGTCATAGTTTATAAGGTCTCTCTCTTCTTCCTCCAAAGTCATTTTTCTAAACAGAACTTTTGTGAAGACACAACTCTGCACAAATTTTTCCAATAGGTCCATGTTGTCCTCAAACCAATTCAAAATCTTTAGCAGAGCTGTTTCATTAGTTCTGAACCTGCACTTCAGATTGCTGGCCTGACAGCTCCACAGAAAACTACAGTGGCCTCAGACTTAACTCATCCCGTGCTGAGTTTGATATCTCCCCCTGCAAACCTTCTCCTGATGTGTTTCCTGTCACTCACTGCCATCACCTTCCTCTCTGTCATACAGGCAGGCCCACAGAATCAGCCTAGGTTTGTATCCTTGCTTCGTTCCTTGACCGAGCCAGGTCCTTTCCTTAAGGTCTATTAAATTCATTTCTCCGTCAATGTCTCTCACCTTAGGCCATTATCATCTCTAAGTTTCAACCTGCCTACCAGTGGTGTCTGCCTGAGGTTCCATAATAAACACTAAAGTGAGGAACTAAAGATCTTGACTCAATGGTCCTTGTAACCTCTTCTGTTTTCCCCAACCAGGCTTAGGATAAAGTTCTTTCAGAAGGAAGAACAGCAAAGCAATTGTTGCCTAAAGCCTTGGAGGAGAAGAGAGATGCAAAATTCACTGATTCTTTCCCTGGGCCCTGAATGTTCAGTGTGAAAAATGCCAGGAGACAGGAATAAGAGGATTAAAAAATAAAAACTTAGTCATATTTTTGTTTCTTATTTTAGAAGACAGTGAGCAGAAACATGACTGGAACATTCTAACTCTTTAGGAACCACCGGTTTGCCTTCCTCTAAATCAGTATGGGTGATACTATTGACTAGCATTCATGGTGTTCATGTGTGCCCAGCAAGAATCAATTTTCCCAGGTGGATACACCCTTGACTGTGGTGGTTCAAGAAGACACTGTAGAGCAGGGACTGGCAAACTATGGCTCACAGGTCAAATGTGGCCCATGGCCTGTTTTTAATAGCCAAAATGTAAGTGTAGTTTTACCTCTTTATAGAGGCATTTAAATTGTGTGCATGTGTGTGTATGTGTGTATTCACTTTTTCACTGGCTTCAATCAATAGATAATTATTTGACATTTATTATGGAACACTGGAGAGATGCCATTGGTAGGTATGGAATCAGTTGGAATTAGAGATGATAAAGGGCTAAGGTAAGAGAATGACATAATATATGTTACTATATAAAATACAAGAGACCTTGCATGACCTGTAAAGCCTGAAATATTTACTATCAAAGTCTTTGTAGGAAAATGTTTGCTCCAAAGTCATATAAGTATAGATTTGAATACAATTTCTGCACTTCAGTAGTTGTGAGGTCAGACAGCTACTTAACCTCTCTTAGTCCCAGTATTCTCACCTGTATATGTGGATAAAATACTTACATTCAGGGTGTTGTAAGAATTAAGTGAACTAATGTTTGTAATTTTGTTAATATAATTCACAATAAGTACTTCATAATTGTTATTTGTAATTGTAATAGAGAAAAAAATATTTCTTAAAGCAATCATACTTGCCTTTTCGAGAAGACATAATTTATACTGAAGAGGATGGAAATATCTATATGCTTGCTTACCCTAGCCAAGATTAATGGGAGAAGATATAAGGAAAAATGGAAATTTCAAAGATTCTGCCAATGATTCTAGGCTGCCAAAGAGGGGAGTTGTAATATACAATCTACTGCATGGTAGAGCACATCAATAAATCCTTGCATAGATAAATAGGACTCAGAATAAAGGAGGGGAAAGGAAGTTTATCTATATAATAAAGAAAAGGGAATTGAGTTTGAAAGAGGATATCAGGCTTCAAATCCATTCCTGATGGCAGATTGAGCAAATGAGAGATCTCCCTCTTTACCTATTTTTTAAAAAATATACCAGGGATCAAACTGAGGACCTCATGCTTGTCAGGCAGTTGCTGTGCCACTGAGCTACATCCCCAGCCCAAGATCTCTCTCTTTACTGAACTCAGAGAAAGAGTAGAAATGTAAAGTAAAGTAGAAAAATAAATATCAACACACTCAGGTTCAAAGGCAAAGAACAAAATGCTCAGTAGAGTGAAAAATGGAAAGACATCCCTAAAAGTAAGAAGAAAAAAGGTTAATCTATATACCATGTAGGGAAACTAGGGTGGCATTTCTAGGATGTGCCAGAGTCCTATCAATCAGCAAATGGAATAACATACATACTAATGCAAGTCAATGATCAGAACACAAAAATCTGAGTCCAATCTTCCACTGTTTGGCCCAGATCTTGCACAACTTAATGACTGAAGAAATTACACCATGGTGGAGGTTGCCATTTGGGACCTTTACTGCATGCACAAGATATAATACAGAGAGAAAAGAAGCTGAAAAGGGGGACACAGAGCAATGCTGACTGCCTGGGAGTGGTAGACTAGGTACAAAGTCCACTGACTATCCTTCCTTCACACTCAGGATTGGACAAAAACATAAGGGCTATGTGGGGTGCCTTCATGTGAAATGTCATATTTCTGATAGCACCGAGGGCTGCTGCCACCTTAACAAAGAATAAATCAAAACAAAAGACTCCTCCATGGTCTGTGTAATTTTTTTCCCTGACAAAACAGTATGAAATCCCACAGTCAGTAGGCCAACACCCAACTGATATAATCATATAAAAGGGACTTTCAAAAAGCTTATATTATTGGCAGCTGGAAAAAAATCCATTTGCATAATATAAAGAGAAGAGGAAAAGGAAACACTAGGAATTATCACACTACCACTTCTTGTCTAGGGAGACAAGCGTCAGGATTAAAGATGAGAGAGTTGAGCTATGGCATCTGTGTTACAGTGGCGAGAGGCGGAGACTTTCTGGTGATGAGCATCAGAATAGATTTAGATGCTGACCCTATGCAATCCACTTAATATTTTCTTCCACAGGTACTTCTGCCAAAGCAGTTTGTTTGGGTCTTAATGAGAAATGTCTTCCCACTGAGAAGAACAATGAATGAGGCCATTATCTACAATCCAGAAGTCATTTAGTAGGAAATGGAGGAAGTAGACAAATAAGCAACCTTGGTTAAAAACAAAACAAAAACCATATGTAGGGCTGCCAGCCCATCCTACAAGAAAGAAGCACTGAAACATTATTTCATGTGCTGATACAGAACCCTATCAGGATGGATAATGCAATAGCTCTCTCATTTTCTATTCACTTATTTGTATCACATTAAGCCATCAACAAATCAAGGAAGGTGGTTTTCTCACCCATTCAAAAATTTATAGCTGGAAAATAAAGGGAAGTTAGAAAGAGTGAACCCTGAAAACACGAAATTCATCCTTATGGGGGAAGCTTGCTCTGAGCTCATGGAAGATATCAATGAAGAGATGCTATGACCCAGGTACACCACTTCCACCTAAACATAGTTATTTGTTGCATGGCCAAGATTGCTTCAGTCCAGACAGGATATAACCTAAAGCAGACACTAAAATTTGAGGTACATGTGGTTTTGATACTTTTCTAAGGTCAAGGGACCTAAATCACATAATCCTCAATTGTAATGAGATCTCAACAAGCAGATAAAAGTTGATTTTCCATAGGCAAATATCTAAAGAAAGACTGACAGCAACAGTTTGCATGTTGAGAGATCCAGGGATCAGTCTCAGGGTTCTGGAGGAAACAAACTACCAGAAACTCCAGATGGTCCAAGTATCTAATATGAGTACAATGAAAGGTACTGCACAGTAAGGTGCAGTTAGAGTAATAGGATATTAAAGTAAGGCTCACTTCAGCACCCTCTGCACCAGCCCAAGACTTCTTGTTCAAGCCACCACTCAAAGGTAGATGATGTATGTGAAATCTAGTAAAAGAGTCTCTATAGAGGCTAAAATTAGGATGAAAATGCATCATTAAGGAATAAAATCAGTAGATGCTGAACCTACTACTTGGAAAAGGGCCACTTCGATGGCTCTTGTGTTTACAATCCTGAAAGTGCCATGCCTAGCTCCTGACAAGGGCCCAGACTGTGGTACTGGGACCCTGGAGTTTGCCTGAGAAGCCATCCTTTAAGAAGCCATGTACCTTTTACGTGGGAGGGAGACTTATGAGGATCATCAAATGGTTCTTATTCAAAAGCACATCAATATGGCATCTTAAAATGCCTGTGATTGATAGACTGGGAGGTAGATGAAGGGGTTTAATTGCACTACATGGTGACCAAGGACAGGACAATGAACTGTTCTTCTGAGCTTCCCAAGGTGCACTGCTGCTAATGGTTGTGAGATTGACAAGTAGTGCCTGACTCTCCTCCTTTACGTGCTATCACATCCCTATTTCTTGCTGCCCTTAACTCCTCCATGGTACTCTGAGGATGGGCTGGGATAATTTGTCTGAGTATCCTCCTGTCACTGCTAGCATTATCTCACAGCTACTCTCAGGGCTACCTTGACAGAAGTGCAGTTCCACTGTCAGCTCCAGTGCCACTTCCCCCACCTTTACTGCTCCAGACATTGCTGTTACTTCTCTACAGAAACAGCCAGCAAACTGCCCCCAATGTGGCAAAAATCAGGAGGGATCTAGGCTATTACTGTGATGCCCTGCACCCACTCTGGGAAATGTCTGCTCTAACCTTACTTAGCAGGCTCGAATTTGAACTAAGTAGAATTAAATTTGAACCAACCAGTGGGCTTGAGTTTAGACCAGTCAGCAGGCTCAAATTTGGACCAATCAGTAGACTCAAATTTACACCAATCAGAGGTCTGTAGCTGCTATATAAGTGTCACTCCCCTCCCACTTGTGGGTTGCCCTACGAGAGCTCTCTCTGGTAGTGTGGCTTTGGAAGGTCCTGTAAATCTCCTCGGGCTATCCTGAGTAGTGTGGACAGAGTGCTCACTTCAAAAAAGTGCTATGAACACAAGGGGCTGTTAGTCTTGAAGAACTACAGAGATGAGCAGCTGAGAAGATCAGCATCAGCATCCAGCATTAGCTGGCATCTAGCATCAATGAACACTGACCAGTGGCATCAGGCCCCACAACAGTAACACTAAGGGCTGACGGCCATTGACACTTAAAGCTGAGAGTCACCAGCAAAAGAACCCTCAACTAATTAGCAACAGTTGGAGTGAAAGAAATAGAAAAGATTATCTTGCTTAGATAAATGGCACCATGTTACTGGAGTAGACATGCTATGATTTGTTCAATCATGGAGCTATCAGGAATCAAATGAGAGGAAGCTGTGTAAGGCAGGGTTCTCTAGAAAACTAAAACCCCTAGGATGTGTTTGTTATAAAGAATTGACTCATAGAGTCATGGTGGCTGGCAAGTCTCAAGATCTGCACACTGAGTGAGGAGGCTGGAGACCCAAGAGAGCTGATGGTGTTATTCCTGTCCAAAAGTCTGTAGATTTAAGACCAGGGAAAATGACATTTCGGTTCAAGTCTGAACTCAGGGAAAAATATATATATATACCGGTTCAAGGACCGTCAGGCAGGAAGAATTCTCTGTCACTTGAGGAGAATCAGCTTTTGTTCTAGATAGGCCTGCAGCTGAATGGACCAGGTCCACTCACTTTAAATAGGGCAATCTGATTTACTGACAGCCAACATATTAATCTCACCCAAAAACACCCTCACAGAAACCCCCAGAATAAAGTTTGTTTGACCAAATGTCTGGGCACTCCAGGGCCAGTCAAATTGGCACATAACATTAACTATCACAGTAAGTAACAACAACAACAAAATCAATTAGCCATCTCCAGGAAACAAGTCCCAAAAGCCACCATTCTTTTTAATTAACAATACCAGGAATTGAAAGATGCAAATGAATCTCCTCTGAAAAGATTTATACCACATCCCTAAAAAGAAGTCATGAATAAGTGAAAATCTAATTTTATGTATTAGCCCACCTAGAGATCCTGAGGACTTCTGAGGGCAAAGGAGGAGACCTGAAAGCTAAGACATAAATGACATGTTCTAACATGATACAGATTCTATCAGCCATAGGATGGTTTGCTTCATATAAACAATCCCAGAAGGATTTAGCAAAGCCAGGCACATCTTGATGGAGTCTTTCTCTATGACTTGTCATAAAACACCTGCATCAGTAAGGTTAAAACAACTGCTTTTCTTGACAAAGCCCACCAGCAGAAGCTCTGGGACAAATCAGGCATGAATTAATAGTGACCTTGCTGCATGCCCCCCAAAAGCAGATATCACTGATTAGAAGAAAACATAATACCATAAATGGAAGCAAAACAGAAACAAATACATGGGACATCATAACAAAAAGTGGTGAAAAATACCACATGAGTGGTCAGGATTTATGAGAATGGTAGATTTAAATACAAGCTGCCATTGCCTACCTGGATAAACTACCGTGTCTTGAGTTAAAGAATTCTAAGTGGTGTTCAGTCATGCTACTTCTTTTGCCCGGGGGATGATGTAGCCTCTAAAGCAAACAGCCACTGAGAGCAGAAAAAACACTGCCTCCTCCAACCAAACTGGTAGGTTAGAACTACTGGCCTGGTTACCCACACTGGCTCTCTGCGGGCCTTGTACAGATCACTTTGATTAAGCAGCACTGCTTCAGTGATGATAATGGTGATGATGGTTATCACTGTTACAATGGCTTTTGTTGTTACTAATAGCTGTAATTTATTTATTGAAATTCAGGACTTATAACGTGAGATAGGGTCAGCTTCCCAACAATGCACTTTGGGGAAGTGAAAAGTTTCAGAGTGGATATCACCTACTAGCTGTAGGACTGTAACATAAGTTTCCTCTATTATTTTAGAATACCCAATTTTGTTAAAGAACTATGGAAACAAACTGGATAGATGGAATGCATAAGAAGGATGTAAGAGCATCATGTAAACTAGGATTCATTATAGAAGCCACCCACCAAGATGGCACTAATGATCCTAAGATTATTTAATATAGTCCCCTCCAATGCTGGAAAGGGCTGTCCAGTATAATCAGTAAGATATTACAGAGTTGATGGTGTGTGACTTTTAAAGATAGGCAATAAAAGATGTTGCTCTTTCTTGGATTACTTGCTATAAGGGAAGATAGCTGTCATATCATGAGGACATTCAAGCAGTCCTGCAGAGAAGTATGTGGTGAGAACCTGAGGGATCCTACCATCAGCCAGCACCACCTTGCCAGCCATGTCAATGACATCATGGAAGTGAATCCCTCATTCCATTTAAGGTTTTAGATGACTGCAGCCACAGGTTACATCATGACTACAAACTCACAAGGGACTTGGAGCCAGAGCCACCCAGCCAAGCTGCTCCAAATCCCTGACCCACAAAAACTAGGAAAGATAAAAAATGTGAATTCTTATTTTAACCTGCTCTGTTTTAGGATATTTTGTTATACAACAATAGATAACTAAAGCTAGTAGAGACAGAAAGCAAATTGCTTATGAGCAAAACATAAGATATGTGAAATATAGATGATAAATAAGCAAGTATCTTGTGAAATAGAAAGAACTCATAAGATATGCTAATTATAGATAAGTTGATAATCCATAAGATATGGTAAAGATATAGAGAATAAATAGAATGTGAGGTGAAACAAATAGGTGTGTTACTTATAGATAAATAGAAAGTCAAGGAGAAAGCAATCATGATTATGCCACCTCTGAGCTGGCAACTTTGTCACCCCTAAATCAGTTAGGTTGACACCCATCTAGTCTAATCTTGGCCTTATATGCTCTGTGCAAGAAATAGAAATGACACATGTGGCTCTTAGGAAGGAAAATTGGCAAATGGGAGCTCTGACCAACCATATTTCTTGTTGCCCCAGTGATCCCCCTATCAAACAGCAAATGGATGCTTTGTCCTGAGATACCTCCAACATATCAGGACTTCTTGTTCACATCTCAGCTTGTGCTTTGTTTTGTTTTGTTTGTTTTGTTAGTAGTAGGGATTGAATCCAGGGCATTCATCCCCAGCCCTTTTTTTAAATTTTAAATTTTGAGACATGGTTTCTCTAAGTCGCTAAATTGATTAGACTCAAATTTGCGATCCTCCTGCTCCAGCCTTTCAGAGCGCTGACATTGCAAGTGTGCACCACCATGGCCACCATAGCTGGCTCAAATCTTAGTTCTGATCCTCACAACCACACCGTCAGCATGGAGGGCTGATGCAGCAGAGGACATACGAGCCTCGTGCAACCAGGGATTTGGGGAATATGGTTTTTCCACCTGCATGCACCCTTCCTGAGTTAACCCAACCTGACCTCCTCTTGCCCTTGCTTTGTGTTTTAAAGAGGTTTAGAAAACTGGATTGTAAGCACTTTAATTTGGTCTCTGAATCATTCTATCCTGAAATCTCAGAAATAATTTACCTGGTAGAGTATTTACAGGCTGCCACTGCACGTGTCAGGGACCTTTGGGAAAGTCGCTTAGCTACTCTAGGTCTCAGCTTTCTCACTTGAAATAGTGATGCTACACACTAGGCAGTACTGTAGAATAAACCAGATACTTCTAAGAAGGCAGGGCAGTGCTTTTATGTGACCATGCACCTGTCTCTGACATCAGCTATTTCATTTACTAGCAGAGTATCATGATATTCACCTTAGAGTTCCAGTGAAGACTGAATAAAGTGGCATTTCTGAAAGAACCTGTAAAGACTGTCTTTGTCAAGCAAAAATCAATCCATCTTAAATTTCTATCTTCCTTCCCCTACAAATTAAAAAAAAGTGTAATAGCTGCCTCTGTAGTATAATTTCAAAAATGTGGCAAATCCATCTACTTCTAACCACAACTCAGGTCACTTCTCTCCCCAGCCTCCCATTATTTAAAGGGTTAGTGCTTTGTTCCCTAATAGAGAATTAAAACTCATCCTCAAGGGAAAAACAAAATGATTTAAATTTACTCTACGACACAAATCACTAAGGATAGATCCTTGCTCACAAAGAAAGATTTTATAGGGAGAAGGAGGCAGATGTGAGAAGAGAGTTGAGATGAAAGACACTCAGAAGTGAGAGGGGAGAAGGGCCTCCAGGAGAATGGCCTGGATGCAAGGCTTTAACAAAGATACACTGAGCCCGGATATCTGTCCCAAACAGGCCAGGCCCCAAGAGCCCCTCCTGCAGAGAGTCAGCTCCTTGCAGAAGATGTGAAGCCCTCCAAGGTACAGGGCTCAACAGGCAAAAGTGGGCTACACACATCCTATGGAAGGGAGTTGCCATAAGTTGGAATGATCACTCATGGGGAAAGGACCACATCACCACATCTCCTTAAAACTCAAGTCTTGGGCCGGGGATTTAGCTCAATGCTTTCACCACCTGCTGCGCAAGTGCAAGGACCCGAGTTCAATCCCTGGTACCAAAAAAAAAAAAAAAAACCTCAAGTCTTAATTAGGCTGCAGAACTAGGAAAGGGCCTTGTGGGATCTGCAACTCGGACCATAGTGTGTTTGAAAGTAGACCACCAGAGCTCCAGAACAGTCTGGTGCCCTGGAGGGAGATGGCCCACACCACAGGAAAGCACATCAGAGTGAGTCCAAAGTTTTGATTCTACACTTCACCTTCACACCTTCTTAGACCTGTCCCCGCACAAGTCACATAATGTCTCCACCAGAGTCACTAGGATTAACCAAGAATCACCACACCAACTACAGACCAATTTATCAGGAAGCTGCCAAGGCTAAGACCTCTATGCCTTTTCCACTTCATGGTCCTGTGTGTGCTGGGAGTTTCTATGTTGAGCAGTGTATGAGGAGGAAAAGAGAAGCCAAGTTGCCAGCAGGAGATGGTCCTGTGTAGGTATTTCTGGCATACTGCCTAAGGAATTTTCATAAGAAAGAGACCTGACTCTCCAAGGCTGCAGTCACTTTCAAAGTGTGTGATTCCTTTTGCATCGTTCTAAATCATTATTTGCTTTCCTATATACAGCATATCATACTTGTAATTTTGTTTTCCTTTCCTTACAGGTCTCTCCCAAGTTGTACAAGTTTCAGACTCCCCAAAGCCTAGTTCCTAGATCTACTCCAAAGGATCTCAGAGGGTTGTTATGTGGATTAAATGAAGCAGCCACACACACACACACACACACACAAGATTGGCTCACAGAAAGCTAGAAACAAATGCTCCTTAATCTTATGCTATGATCCCTGCTCAGGGAGGTATCCCTGGTATGCCTACCCAGGTGAGATATAGTGGGAGAAGAAAGGCAGCCCAAGAGACTTCCCCTGAGCTCAGGAACGGACTGTAAAGCTGGCAAGCCATCTGTGCGCACCAGCAGGGGCCTCTCTGGTCAGAGAGGGCCACATGATGTAGTGACTTTATTCAGTGGATAAACATCCAATTCAGCTTGCTGGAGGCCCCCAGCCTCGTATTACTGTTGACACAAAGCAGATTCCCTTTCTCTAAACCACTGTTTATATTTTAGCCAAGTATCCTACATAAATCTCAGATCCAACCACAAGACTCTCTGGCTGCTGCAGAAATGACCAAGACCAACTAGAAAATAGCCTAATAAGGAGTTTACAGCAGAAGTTGAGGGTATCTCAATATGAAAGGCTGACTTAGGGGAACAGCCCCAGACAACCCTATTGCGAAGCTGTCCAAAATTGGAGGCCAGAACAGGGTTAGAAGATGCTTCACCTAAGATAAAGATTATTTTAAAGAACCATGTCTCAGCCAGGGGACTAGGGCTATGAAATACAGATCCAATTCAAGTCCAGTTCAGAGAACACTCTGAAGTCCCAGTTCAGTAGTTCTAGGAAATGTATAGACTTAGTCCCAACTCGAACTCATCCTTCAATAAGGCCTTTTCAAAAAAAGAATAGAACACAAACTTTGAAATAGCTTTGTGGTTCCGTAAATTAATATTAGGTTTTGGTTCACAGCAGCACAGTTGTGTGGTAAATTGTGGTTTAGGATCCATGGTCTGGCTGAGGTCCCTGATTTGAAGGCCTCAAACCTTGCAGGGCTGTAGCTTGAAAGGGCTTCCTCGAAGGAGGAGCTGACAGCTGAAGCCAGTTCATCTCAGCTCAGAGGTGGGCAGTGCAGATCCTTCCCCCTAGCACTTGCTCTTAGCCATGAGCCTCTATGTCTTTTCAGCTGTAGTCTTGCACAGCCTAGTCCAAAGTTGCTGTTATTTTGAATAATAATTTAAAAGAATGAGAGTGATCTTCAGGGAATGGAGGAGGGGAAGCAGTATCTTTATATTTAGATATTCTGGACTTGATTATAAATCCTAGCGTTTGGCTGTTCCATGGAGACTTGCTTCTCTAGGCACCCGCATTCTCTACATGATTAACTGACTACTGCCATCTAGTGGATTTGGAGGCCTTTGTGCTCTGAATGCTAATGGACAAAATGCTGGGCCTTGATCCTAAGAGAAACTATATTCAATTAGGACACAGCGTCTCAGTCTGGCCTGTAGGTAGGATTATGGGTCAATCATCCTGGGATAGCCCCTTATGCAAATTTTCTACTTAGATATAGATTTCAAAGGAAAAAATGTAAAATTCAATGCCTGTAGATAATCAGTGTTCTGGAGTTTATTTGGCAATTGAATCAAAGCTGCCATTCAGAGAGCCTTACTAACACTGAATGGGAAGGTGGTGGATATCAGAGTAACTGTTGTATTCAGTTATCTGTGCAGAGCTGATGCCATCTGGCACTTGGGCATGGCTGGGGTGACTGGAATAAGCCCTCAACCAGGAAATAGAAATATTGTATGGGTCTCTGCAGGCATTCTTAAGTGGTGCTGTCCCACCCAGGCAGCCCCAGAGCTCACCCAAGCAATGGGTACAGTGTCTTTTCCTGCCTGGAGAGGGAAGAAAGGAGGTCTAGGGGCTCAGGCTCCTACCAGCTCTGCTAGAGATGTGGATGCCTCCGGTGGTTTCTGAAGACATCTACTAGATGTTCAGGAATGGAGCATATCAAAGTATTGTAGATCTGAAGATTTCAGGGGGCTTAGGAAACAAATCAGATAAAATACATATGGAATCAGCAAATGTACATGAGTTAGTCTTTAAAATGGATGGGAAACTTTGGAGTGACCCTAAATATTTGAATCAACAACCACATGAGAAAACAAACAAAATCCTCCCAAAGAACTCCTATTAAGGCTAAAAATATTTCCTTTTCTGTTGTAACTTTGTTTTCTCCTATTACAACCCAGACATTTTCCCCTGACCAGTGAGGCACTGAGGCTTCTGTCAAACCTGAGAGTGGACCCAAATCCCTCATCTCTACCCACCCATACCCCAGGCTTAAGTTTTCTCATCTGGGAAATAAAGGGTTGGGTTCCATTAGACCTCAGAACTCTTCTGCCTGAATTTGAATTCTTCAAATTGAAATTTTCTTTTGTTTTGTCTGAAGTGTGCTCCATTTCTGGGGAGGACTGAATCTAGGATCTTTTACCATCACCTGGAGTGTCTTGAGGAGCATTCTGTCCAAAAAGGGGGACTGTTTCCCTGGAACAAGAACTTGAGCAACCATCGGGTAAGGTGTGTTGTAACAACTTTTGTAGCACAGACATAATGCCATACCAGCCTACTTGGGCTCCGGCCTGACTAACTCATCATGTGACCTTAGGAAGTTATTCTTGCATTCAAACTGGCTTTCTATATCTTAAAAAATGACAACAATAACCCTCATCATATCTTCCTCTCAAGGTTTTTAGGAAGGGGAAAAGCATAAACAGATACAAGAAGTGCTTTTTGAAAAGGTTCACTATGAATTTTAAATATTGTTTTTCTGTTTAGCTTAGCTTAAATCTATTTAATATTCTAAATCTCTTACAGATAACACCCTTCAAATGAACAACGAGTAAGCCACACCTGTGATAGAACAATCCCTCTTAACAGCAAGGAAACCTTGGCCTGTTCCTTCTAGTCTATGGGGGTTGGTAGCTGCAAAGTGGAAATAGAAATTGGCCAGGAAGCCACAGCATGCTGATTTCAGGGAATGATGATAAACAGAGCCAGACCTCACATTTTTACCTGGAAAATCTGATACCTCTTCCCCTCATCCACTTTAACTTCTTCCCAAAAAGCAGAGGACAGAAAATTGCAAGTTATGATTCATAATTGTCAATAACATTTGTGTCATTTTGAAGCTCTAACTCTATTACGTTAATTGCTTTACTCTCTACACTTTATTTTAAGGTGAACATTAATTGATTCCCAACTGTAATCACAATTACGGTGAGTTATCCTGATTAATGGAAGATGTGATTAATAGGTAGAAGGCACAACTCCTTCTCCTTACATGGGAAGAGATGATATATGTTGTTGGCTGCATTTTTCCCAAGAATTCTGAGCTAATGCAAAGCTATCTGTCATCAGATTCCATTGTTGTTTATCCCAGATGGCTGGACACAACTCCCAGTTGGCCTGGCCCATTTCCGATGCCAAAGACACGCAGGCTTGCTTAGGGAACTCTCCTGTTCTAGACTTCCGATGTTCTGGAGAGAAAACTAAGTTGCTAGCCTGTCATCTCTCTTCGTTCTGAATTCTGAATCATTAATCCTGGTACAGGTTAAAATGAGCAAAGTGATGGGTATGTGCACCCTTAGGGACAGATCCAGAAAAGACACCACAATTATCCATTTATAAACTCTTGTGTCTCACATCCTACCTAACACACATTATCTATTTATCACTTGGTATTTTGAAGGGAGAATGGGTGAATAAAATGTATCTTCAGAGCTTGTGATGAGCTTTACTATCCCATTGTGTTTCTGGACTCCCCTCCTGCCACCCCCCACTTGCTGTGAAGAAAATTCCCCTCTCTAAATCCCTCTCCTTATATCCAATATCACATGTCCTGTGTCCATTATATTAGTGTTTTGCTAGGAGGACAGCATAACTTGGCAGGTGTACCAACTGATGGGAGAGCTGATGCTGAGGAATGAGCTCTTCCCAGTAATCTTGTGACAGGACCTTTGCATGCTCCTCTTTATGACTCCTTTTCACTTTGTTCACTCATCTTTGCCAGCCTCATCTCCAAGCAGCATCTCCTCCTGCCTACTCCTGTCCTTCTTCATACACCAGTCACAAATATTCTGTCATTCAACCACCTATGGGTCCAGTGGCATCTTCTGTGTAGGAGGAGCTTCAGGCTATTGGAAAAGAGAACTAGAAGACTTGCCTTGGAGTTGCAAAGTTTAACAAGCACAGAGTTTGTCCTTATGGTATCTGTTTATTTAGGGTGGCTGAGGGCCTCCAATAGAGAACTTATGCGGAGAGCTAATGTTTACAGCTTATGGAACTAACAACCTTTGATTGTGTCACAAATTTATACTTAGGTTTGTTTTCCAGGGGCAGGAAGGGCCTCTGTTTCTGCTCTGTCTGGTGAAAGTCTATTCATCCACCAAGATTCCACTAAATGTAAGATATTTCCAACCTGGATGCCCTCTGTCCAGGCAGAATATACTTCTCAACCCTGGGCCTGGGAGGCAACTCGGCCATACTTCTACATGCCATCAGTCAGCCCTATCACAACCTTGTAGCCCAGAAGTCTGCTGTCCCTTTTCAGTGCCAGTCAAATGTCTGGGCCCCACAGGGCTCAGTGCAGTTTGTAACTGACCAAAGACAGCCAGCAGAGAGAGATAGTGGGGGCTGAGGTCAGGGCCCCACTCTGTGTGCCTAGGCCTGCTCCTTGGCCTGGGACTAGATCCACCTGCAGGAAGGGAGCCTTTTCAACCCATAAAGGCCCTCATCAAGCCCTGCACTAGATGCATCAGACCAGAGGCACCCTGCTTTAGACAGAGACCAAAGATACTGATGTGTGCTCAGAGCAGCGAGCTCTGATAAGAAGGGCATGATCCTGTGGCACAACCCTTTGGCACTGTCCCAGCTCCTTCACTTTTTTTTACAAGTAATCAGTCACATTCAGCATTCCACAACTTTTTGTAGACTTTATTGAAATTCTCATGGACAATAAAACAAGAGTTTTTCATCTCACGCATGATAGGACATAACCTCAATAATGCACCTGGCCCATTTTTGTCCTCCCTCAACTCTGCTCCCAAGAGGAGCACAGTCATTTCTTCTTCTCCTGGCCCAGCCCCTGGCAGCAGCACCCCCCAGCTCCTAAGCTACTTCTTTTTCCTTCTGGGTTCTCTTCATCCCTAACCCATCTTATGATTCAAACCCACCTCACCTCCTGCTTCAAACTGGCTGTCTCTCTTCTGTCACAGCTCAGCAACCAAACCTCAGCTACCAGGATACCTGTTTCTCTTCTTTACACTTCTTTTCCATGTCCTACCTCCAGAATAGCAACAACAAGTTAAAAAATACCCTTGTGCTTAGTTAATATTCCAAATAAAATGTGACTTCCATGAGGGCATGAACGGTGCATTGTTTGCCTTTGTCTGCCTGGTCAGTGTTAGATTCAAACTCTGTCTCATTCACATACTAGTTGTATGACCTTGGGCACGTTGCTTAGCTTTTGTGAACCTGTTTTCTCATCCATAAAATGGGGTCAGTAATCATACTGAGTTAGTTATGAAATAACAAATGAAATAACTTTGATGAAATAATGCAGGTAAGTGTGTGATAGATGTTAAGTTCATCAGTAGGTATTGTCACTATTACTACATATTAGTGGCATGTGCACTAAATGGGGCGATATTCCCCCACCCAGCTGGCATTAAGTTCATCCCTATCTTACAACCACAGTCACCCTCAATAGTACTCAATGCCTTTTCACAGAAAATCTGGCCATATATGTACTTAGACACGAACACAGGAAGTTTTTTGTCCAAATAAAGTGCCTGTATCTTAGCATACCTTATCCCCAGGAGTGTACATTTTAAGGATCTATGACTGCAGGGCCTTCTTTTAGCCTCAAGACCTTGCTGTTCTTAATTGGTTTGGTTTCAAAATAGCTCAGTCCTTCCAGGCAGAGGAAGCTGGAGGCTAGGTCCTGACCGACAGTTAATCGATGTGTGTGGGCATAAGTATATGTAAATATTTAACAGCCTCAGGAGAGCTTCAAAACTGTGACTCAGAGATATTGGAGGTATTGGACATGAGCACAAAAACTCATATTACAAGTAGGGAACCTTCACCAAAAGCCTCTCTCTGAAGCTGCCTAGAGATAGCAGGCACATTTGATTCAGTTCAACAGATTTTTATTCAGCATCTACTAAGTGTCCAACATTGTAGCCACCACTTCAGTGTACATAAAAGGTGTGCCCCATCTTTCTAGAATAATGCTGCATAACAAAAAACTTTAGCACCTGAGATTTTTTTCTCACCCACCTGAAGTCAGCTAGGGTCAAGCAGTTTAGACAGGGCTGAGCTACAGATCTGTGGGTCAGCTGGACACTATGCCTTGTGTGTTTCTCATCCTTTGTAGTCCCATCAGATACTTTAGTAATGTTCTGTTCTGGTCAGGGCAGGGGGAAAATGTCCAAGTCTAGGCATGTAAGACTCTGCCTTGTCATATCTATTAATTCCATTGTGATTCAGTATAAAATAGAGCTCCATTTAAACTCCAGAAGTGAGCTCAGCCTTTGCCAAAAAGAAGTGGCTATTGAGAGATACCAGTGTGATTGCTGTTGCTTGTGTTATCTCTGGAGCTAGGAGGACAAGGAATAAGCAGAACTAGCACTCAGAGCTGGTGTGATTCCTTCTTGGGATTGCTAGGAGTGTCTCAATAACAATACTTGTAAGTTCTCAGGCATTGAGGCCCTGTTTGAAGCTTTAATTTCTCATTGGAAGTGTTTGTGTTATCCTGTCCAATTGTGAGATAATTCTCTCTGATGGCCTTAATCAAAAATTTTTGGACAAAGGCTCCCAAAAGTATAAATAATATCCTGGATATAGGGACTATAGCTTTATTAGATTGTCAAAGGGCTAGTAAATGAAATTGGAGAATGTTATTCTGGCCTCCAGAAACAAAAGCTCCATGTTGAATCTCAGTAAAAGTCCAGACTAGATAATTAAGGAAACAGTTTCTGAATCCTAACAAAGTGGCAATGTCTATAGCTATTTTCCATTCAAAATATCTAAGCCAAATTTTCTTATTTCATTTTGGAAAGTTTGTGGATTTCAATAAGAAATTTGGCAATCACTGCTACAATACTCTCACAGTCAAACTAAAAATATGGGCAATACAATAATGGGGTCAGGCCAAATCTTAGTTGTTTAGAGTGCTATTCAGAAAATGTTGTTGATTAAGATCCCTTTGAAGGTCTGCCTCTGGCAATGTGCCCCAGGACTGAGCTGTTGGCCCTCTATATTCAATAATTTTATCAATTG
>NW_004624784.1:7844708-7865046 GCF_000247695.1 Heterocephalus glaber | reverse complement strand
TAAAGAAGGAGAAACTAGAGACATTTATAGCTAAGTGGATGCACATTGAGGCCATACTCTTAAGTGAAATAAATAAGACACACATGTGTAAATACCAAATAGTTTCTCTGGTGTGAAAAACTAAAAGTGTAAATAAGGATCAAAATATATAATTGATATTGTGAAATAAGAAGGAAAGTTTTGAACGAGTAGGGGAAGTGGGAGAGGTAGGGGAAAGAAAAAGGAAACGAAAAATATGAGCAAAGGAAAAAAATGGAAAGGAAGTCTTTGTAAATAGGGAAGGGAGGTGGGGGTGAAGGGAGGGCAGAAGAATGGGGAAAAAACAAGAACCAAGATACAGGATCCCAAAGATGAATGTAACTGTATTGTATACCTAAAATGTACCAATAAACTTATTGAAAAAACAAAAGAAACAAAGTGCTGTATTTCTACACCCATACCTCACCTTCACCTTAGACTAATTAAATCAATCTCTAGAACTGTGGACAAACCTCTGGTGACTTAAATATACAGGCAATATTGAAAGTCTTGATCTAGAAGTACAGTGCAAGGTAATTAATGTGGATTCTAGAGCCAGTTGCCTCCTTTCCCTTCTGAGCCTCATAACCATGAGCAGTTTTCTGTATCTCCACTTCCTCATTTCAAAGTGGGATGAAAATAATGAAGCAACTATCTCACAAAGTTTTTGTAAGTGAAAGACTGTCTAAAGAACTATTGTTGGGCCTAGCCCATTATAAATTCTCAATGAGTGGTATTGTACCTTCCGTCAGACTTCAACGCACCCTGGGATGACCGCTTCCTTCTCAAGCATTCTCCTTCTCAACTCCTGCCTGGAGGTTTTCTCAGGAATTCCTTCACATGCTCCTCTACTTCAGATATGACCGCACATGAAACGTGTTGTGATTTGCCCTGTGAATATGTAACATACAGTTGTTTAACTTACTAAGTCTGTCTCCTCAATGAGGCAAGAAACTACTGAAGGAAGTGGGGAGGTCCCGTGCTTCCTTTTATTCTCTATTTCTAATAGCACTCTGAGCAGAGCTGTGCACACAGCACCATTTGCTAATTGATCAGTGTCCACTGAATTCAGACATTCTCAGTATTCTGGTACAGCGACCAGTTGATCAGCAGTTTTAACACCCAGTCATATCCTCAAGGCTGGCTCCCCATCCAGATCCTGGGCAGAGTTTAAATACTTACAGACCCAGACCACACAAAGGGGATGAAAGGACCACCGTCCTCTCCTCAAGCCCCCTTGAAAGTGGAGACCCTACTTGGGGAGAGGAGAGAACTGAATGTTAACTTGTATACTCTGACTAATGAATTGTATCGCTCTAAAGAAATAAAAGCCTGGAGAGGATTTAATTTCTCCTCCTTCTCCATCTTTTGAGACTACTGAGAAACACTTCCTACTCTACTAGGCCCTCCTGGCTGTGGCCCAGGTGGCCTAGTGTCCATCCTAGAAATCACAGTCTCAGGGGTCTCCTTGCATCATCCTATGGCCCCTTCAGATGGGAGAAGGAAAAGTAGTGGAAACATAATTTTCTGAGGAATCAGGTTGGGCCTCTGGGCCTACTAAGTCAGTATCTTCTTTCTTTTCAGCAGTTTCTACCATGTGAGGGATGACAGTGACTGATGGTTGGAAACTGAGGCAAAAGAAAAAATTCTTGGATTCATAGGATTCCTGCCAGGAACTCACACTCCATCCAATGTCCTCAGGTAACAACAGGGAGAAAGAGAAAGGAAACTAATGCCACTTACTATAGCCCTGCTCCAGGTTCTGTGAGCTTTATATATTTGTTCAACCTTATATGTTTGTCGGTACTATAGGGTGGGTGTTGTTGTCCCATTCCACATATGAAGAAACAGTCTCAGACATGTGATATGACTTATCTAAATCAGTTCACAGCCACAGCTGTAACCAAGACACACATTTATCCATTTACTCCTCCTCTTGTAGGACATACTCCCGATGATGGTGGAGTTAAAGTAGAAGGAAGGAATAGGACAGACTGAAGCCCACGTGAGTGTGTACATGTTCAAAATGTACCCAGGAAACATTTTAATAAGAGCAGCATTAAGAAAGCAGACATGGAAAGGATGCTCATGAAGGAAGAAGTTTTTTAATTATTATTTTAATCATGTATTTTTATAGAGTACTGTGTCACAATTCAATATGTACAAGGTATACTGATAAAATTGAGTAGTTAACATTTTCATATCCTTAAGCATTTTTTTCATATTTTGATTAACATCCATGGGAACAAGAGGCATAGCATGTCACTCAGGGCCACATGAGAAGGTCCCAGAATAATTAAGGGGGAGAGGAGGGAGAGCGTGAGGCATAGCCCAAAATCTTTATTGAGGATTTCATAAAAAGGAATCGATGAGGCAGGGTTGATAAACTAAGACTATTAGATAATTTGAATAATTTTGGATTATAGTGCCAGTCCCTAATTGTCTGGTGGCCAGCTGTGGGACCATTTAGAACAGCAAAAATATTAGCTTGGTGTGTGAGTTTGATAAAGGAGGTAGTTGGGGATGTAGTCTCTGGGTTGGTTAGTTTGCATATGAAAGTTATACTCAAACAGAAGTCTATCTCTAGCATTACCTAGTCCTGAAAGGCAGTGTCCCCAGGATCAAGGCCCCAAATACCAGAGCAGCAAGAACACAGAAAATAAGAATAAATACAGTGTGTGACAGTGAAATCTGTAAGTGAAAACAATTGGGAAAAATAAAAGTTATTTAGTCCTATGACTCAACTCATAAGAGACAGAGGCTTTGTTGAGATGAAAATCTGAAAATGGCAATGATGGACTTAAGAAAGAGACAACACCTCCTCCAGGGTTCATCCAGTGGAAAGGAAGTAGCATCCTTAGGGAAGAACCATGTTTTGGTTAACTGTGACAGTTAACTGTGGTGTCCAACTTGAATTTTTTAAAAATGCCTGGCTGATTGGGCTAGCACAGTTCTTGGCATGTCTGGATGACTGATTTACTGAGCAGGAAAGACCTACCCTGGCTGTGGGTGGCACCAACCTATAAACTTGTAGCCTGGATGGAATAAAAATGGAAAGAAGGAAGTTTCATTTCTGCTTCTTAGAAGCTCCAGTCTTCACCATCACCTTTGGACATCTGTCTCCAGGCTTCTAGTGCAGACTCTTCAGCCTTCCAGCACTGACCCTTCTGCTTCCTGACAGAGACTCACATGAGACACTGTGGTGAGCTCCAGGCCTTTGACTTTTGACTGGATCCTTTGGCTCTCCAGCATACAGATGGCCCTTTCACATTCCTCTACATCTGACTTTGTAGGCAGCCATTGTAAGTCTATTTGTAAATCCTTTATATATCATGCATATTTTATATTAAATCTGTTCCTATAGTGAACCCTAACTAATATGAAGTCAGAGCGAGGAGCCTAGAAATGCAGGAAATTGAACTGAGTGATTGCTCCAGAGTGAACATTCTGTGGGAAAGAGATCAGGAATTAAAGGCAACAGGCAGAGGCTGAAGAAAAGGCATTAAGCCAGTTAAGAAGAGAGCTGCAATGATTGAGGAAACAAAGGATAAGCATTGAGACTGTATATACTGTCCTAGAACATGGACACATGGTCCAAGGTAGTTCATGAAGCATCTTTCAGCTAACATTTGTAGTCAGTGCACATGATTTTGATGCCATGTGCCATGGAGTTCTTGGACTTCTTAATGAGAACTCTGGGTAGCTGTAGAAATAATTTATTGGCCTCTGAATGACCTATTCTCAATAGAATTACCAAATTTCAGGTTGTCTCAAAGACTAAAGGCTTCACCTGTGCAAACTAAGAAGCCTGGAATATTTGAGGGAATTTCCTTTAGCTTCTCCCCATAGAAATAGGGAAATGATGAGTCGAATTCCTGGTGCCTCCTACTGGAATCTCCATGGCTCATATTTCTCAGGTGCTTTGTTTTTCAATCTGTCACTTCTTCAACAGACAAGGTGAGCACTCAAATAACAAAATATAAGAAGTTGAGGAAGTGGATATAGAGGTGATTGATGAGATCACTTCCAAGACATCTAGGTCCAAAACCCAAAGAATTCTAAGTGGCCACTTCAGGACATGGAGGGGCTGCCCCCAACATTCTCCTGTTAATTGAAAGAATCAAGCATTGCTAGTTTTCCCAACTTTGCCATGTAGAAAGCCTGAAGCTTAGACTCTTCCCATGGTCTGAATCCCCAAAAGTCCATTCTGTTCATGTGGCGGGACTGACTCCCTTGCCACTGCTGACCTTGATTCAAATTTCCCTTCCTACCTCATTCTGCGCTTTTCACTTCATGCTTCCCCCACACAGATGCTCTTTAGTATGTTTACTCCTTCAACTCTCCAATTCAGACCACATATCATGTCGCAGGCACTGTTCTTGATGCTGACAGCCCCCAATTTCCATCCTAAATACAAGTATTTAATTAACCCAGATTCATGAAGAATCCTCTAATGCAAACATGCAGAGCATGGCAGATGCTGGGTGTGATTCAGAATGGGAGAAACATTTAGTTCAGTCCCTGACTGGCTGGAGCTTGCAGGCTGTGGAGGAGACAACCTGCACAGGTCTTCAGCCTGCAAGACAAACTGGGCACTGGATGGGATCATGATAGGAGGTGTGCTTTCAGTCATAGGAAAAGCAGCATTAAAATCTCAGACTGTCAGTTAGCTCACTGTCTGACTTTGGGTGAGTTGCTTATTCTTCTGGGAGCTCCAGTTTATCAGGCTATAAAATGAGAATAATCTATCCCCAAAGTTGATGTGAAGATCAAATGAATTATATATGTGGAGGTGCTTGATAAAATGTAAAGGGGGTGATGATTATTATTATATTCAGGTAATACTAATTATCTAATTATCCACAGGTTAAAAACAAAGTGTGCATCTAAACCTCCCTCCTGAAGGCATAGTTATAGTGGTGGAAATATTTCCTCATGTTATCCAGATCTCAAAAACCAAATAAATGATTTTTTTTCAACTTTCCATCTCTTTAACAAAATATGTGAGGAAAACAACCTGAAGGGAGAAAAGTTTACTTTGGCTCATGGTTTTAGAGGTTTTAGTCCCTACTATACTAGCTCCATAGTTTCAGGCCTGTGGTGAGGCAGAACATCATGGTGGAATGGCATGGTGGAGGAAAGCTGTTCACCTCATAGCAGACAGGAGGCAGAGAGGGGCCCAGGATAAAATAACCCCCTTCTAGAGAATGCCCCAAGTGACCTATTTCCTTCAACTAGGCCCCACTTCCTGGAGTTTCCACTGCCTTCCAATAGTACCATGAGCTGGGGATTAAGCCTTCTACATATAAGCCTTGGAGGGACAAGTCAGGTCAGAACCATAACAAGCAGGCTTCTGAGAGCTCTATAAACATAAGCCTGGAGGAGATACTCTTAACCACCACCCTTTCCAGTTTATTCTACAAACTCTCTCAGCCGTAGGAGGAAAGAGTACTCAGCCACCTGAAACGCTCACACATAATCAGAACCTCCAAACTTCATGGAGAGTCTCTTAGCAGAAGGCACCCAGTCAGTCCCGGCTAGCAGAGCTGAGTGCACGTTTGGATAATGACCTGCACATCTGTTCAGCGGCAGATATTTCCCCAATTATGGCAGCATTAGGAAAAGTTATTGGAAAGGACTTTCTCTGACCATTGAATAGTAAATGCTTTGCTAATTTGCCTGATGATCCATTTATGATGGTTGCTTGCTGATCCTCTACCACAATCTACCTTTAATGGCCTATCTGTTAGGAAAGGCGAGTCTTCTCCAATGAACCAACTTTATTTTATTATGGCTTATTATTGTATTTTGTTCAGGGAGTGCCTGAAAATGAGGAAGTGGCCCACAAAACTCACTCATCATGGGCATAATTATTGCCAAAGCGCTTAGAAAGAAAGAAAAACAAATAGTAATCTTTGCTAATTGAAACAGTAAAATATGTGCAGTTCAGAATTATTCTGTGTAGATGAGGGAAACATCCTATACCAAATGCACACAAAGTACACAGTCACACACAAAATGAAATTATGAATTATGAATATGTAGGACTCTCCCATTTCTTGCTCACTCATCTGTCTCCCACAGTTTCTGATTTTGTGTGTGTTTGAAGCTCAGTGTACTGTTACTAATTATTTTTCAGATTTTTTTGGCGGGATTGTTCTATAATGAAATCCATTCCCCTTGAGGGGAATTTATTTCACTTGTTTGCATTTCTTATTCTCCTTTCACGGAGATGTTAAAGGAAGGTTTTGTTTGCATTCATTCTGTAATTTCTCTACTTTCTCTATACTGCCCCCCTTTCAGATTCTCTCATCTTCCAGCCATACATAAACAAATCAAGTATTCTCAGAACATTTTTGTTCAACATGGAGTGAATTGGTAGGGAAGGGGGGTTGCCATCCATAAGAGAATCCAACTGGTAAGTGAGCAAATCATAATGTAATTCATTTTTTTCTCTTGTAAATGTAACTAACTGCTAGGTTTTGCTGGTTGTGCCTCCTTTACTGAATGAGAAACACCATGTGCAAAGAAGGCAGATGAAGCTTTGTGGAAAACTTTTTGGCCAATCTCGTATGCATGTATTTAAAAATCAGAGGTAGTTTGATGTGTGAAAAAACAGAGGCATTATGGTCAAATAATCTTGGATTCAAATCCTACCTTTACAAGGAAGATATTCCAAGGTAGAGGAAGCCCAGGAAATCTTTCTCCCACTGATCATACCGAAAAGTCGGGACAAGATAGAAAAAGCAACATCTAGGAGCCCTGAAAAAAACAAAAGCAGGCTACACCTGGAGTAGCAAGCTACACAGAGATGAGCTCCTTGGACTTTCCTTTAGAATATTGTCCTCAGCAGGCCCCACACATAGAGTCATGCTAGTTGGTAGCACTTGGAGTTAAAACTAAGATTGAAGCACCATTTTTCTGGCCAGAGGAACTGGAAAAATGAAGTCTTCCAAGCTATAGAGTATGAAAGGAATATTGGAGAAGACTGAGTTGGAGAAGAAAATCTCCTAATTCTCCTAATTCTATGAATAACCCAAGTGAGTCTGAAAGACAGCCCTGTGCTGTGCGTGCATGGTGTAGACCCAAAGTAGCAAGCAAAGGCTCTGAGAATCACCAAGACTAGAATCCCTACTTGGAAGAGGAAGAACGCAATGAGCACTCTGAATTTTACTCAGATTCAGAGTAAAATCAAAGCAAAAATCAAGATTCTTTGGAGGATTTTAACAGAATGCTGTCAAATGCACAACATGCCATTTACACTGTCCAAAAGTACTTGACATAAAAAAAGAAGAAAAATCTGACCAAATTTAAAGGAAATGACAATTATCAGATACTAATTCAGAAATGATCTAGAAGTTGGAATTGTCAAATCTTCAAGGTCGCTATAACTATCTTGCATAAGCTAAAAGTATACACACTTGAAAATAGTGGAAAGAAAAAGTTCTCAGCAGAACTAGAAACCATAAAGAACCCAAATGGAAATTTTGAAACATCTAAAATTTTTAAAATTACTGAATAGCCTCAATAGAACTTGAAGATAGATCAATAGAAATTTTCTAATCTGATGAACAGCAGAAAAATTTAAGCAAACAAAAAAGAACAGATCTCAGGGACTTGTGATATTTTGTGCAACAGTCATTAGTGTCCCAGAAGGAAAGGAGAAAGAATGTTTGAAGAAATTATGACTGAAAATTCTAAATCTGGTGGAAAAACATAGATTTAGATTCATAAAGCTAGGCAAGTCCAAAATAGGATAAAATGAAAGAAAACCATGCCTAGACACACAATAATTAAATTATGGAAAACCAAAGATAGAGAAAAAATACTGAAGATAGCTAGAGAAATAGCACATTGTATATAGGGTGAACAGTGATTTGAATACTGGATTTCTCATCAGAAACCATGTAGACCAGAGGACAGTGTTTTTAAAGCATCAAAAGAAAAGAACTGTCAACACAGAATTCCATATCCAGCAAAATGCATTCTTTATAAGTGAAGGCAAAATGAAGACATTATCAGATACAAGGAAAACAGATTTTATAACCAGATTTGCTCTAAAAGAAACATTAAAGGAAGTCCTGGTGGGATACAATGCCAGAAAAACTTGTATTTTAGTGAAAGAAGGAAGAGCAACAGAAATGGTAAACATCTGGATAAATATAAGCATGTTTCTCTTCAGAAAGGCTTTGAAATATGTGTGCCTATTGAAAACAAAAATTACAACACTGTTTAGTGGAGTTTTCAATGTGTATGTAGTTGACATATTCAACAACTATAATATAAAGCCAACTGACCAAATATCTGAGATAAACCTACAGAGATCTTTATGTTTCTGAGTTTTCTGCATTTGACGAAAAGTGATAAATACTCTAACTAGAATGTAAAAGAGTAAGTATGTATGTTGTAATTTTTAGAGCAACCACTAAATATAATGCAAAGAGAAATAAAAAACAGTAGATAAATGGAATGCTAAAAATATTCAAATAATCTTCCCAAAGACCTAAAGAGGTAACAAAAATAGAAGAAACAAACATAAAATACATAATAAAATGGTAGATCTAAGTCCAGCCATATTAATAATTACATTAACTATAAGTAATCTGAATGTAACAATTGAAAGACAGAGATTATCAAATGAATTTTCTTTTAAAATCTGCCTTTCCTATGTACTAGTTGTAAGACCTGGAAGTTACTTAATCTTTCTGATCCATAGTTTCTTCACAGTATAGAGAAATAATAACATCTACTATGAATGGCTATTATGCAGATAAAATGAGACATTGCCAGTTATATGCCTAGTGCATTTTAAACACTCAATAAATGATTTTAACTGTCTACTAATCCTTATTAGGTTACTAAGTTTGTTTACAATAGTTCAAGTCCTTTAATTAATTTAGCTCTATATTCTTTTGCTTTTGAGAAAAATGTTAATGAGAAGGTATGATTGCAAAATGTAAAGATATGTCTTTACATATGGTTTCTCTTATACTACTTTGAATGTTACATAAAATTACTCTTTATATTTAACATGTAGTATCTCTAAATCCTTATAGTGTTTTAGCATCATGAAGTGGTAAATTATATAGGTTAAGGCCCTTCTTACACATTTTCCATCAACTCTAAACAATTATTTATTTAAACTCTTTCTACCCTCATTGAAATGATTCCTGCTTACTATAATATAGTAATCTATTTTACTTCCCCTAAGCATATTTGAATTTCACAATATTAAATGTCAAAGCAAGGACTCAGGCCCCTCAAGCTCTGCCCTTGTTGATTTATATAATTAAGCCATCCACTAATGAGCACACATTCCCCACCAGAAGGTGCAACATTGATTCAGTCTCTTTGTGGAGAAGGTAGGCTGCTGGATTCTGGCCACAGCAGAGACAGAGACACAGAAAATGGCAATGCATTTAAGACACAGTGCCAAGATGCCGAAGAGGGCATGGACCTGAGATCCATCAGTGGTTGTCAAATTTCTTCAGTGAATATTGTTCTGGCATAAAAATACAGAGAAGTTCATCTCAGCAAATACATACTGAGAATGCAGCATGTGCAGGGCACAGAGCCAGTGGCCAGGAATAGTGAGACAAATCAACAGAAATGCCCCCTTCAAATAGCTGAAAGTCTAATGGAGGAGGCAGCTGGTCAGATTATTTCTGTGATCATTGCTCTGTTCATGCCCTCTGGAGGCCTTGATACTCAGGGACTATGTTCCTATAAACCTCAGTTGTCCCAGAAATTAGTTTGGAGAATTTGCACTCTGAGAATTTGTTCTTGTTTTCTTCAGTCAACGTCTTACACACAGGTAGGTCTGGGAGTTAATTTTTCCTAGTGTTGTTTACAGTGTCGCTTACCATTTATGCCACCTGTCATAAGAATTATTATAATATTTGCTTAAGTATTTAAATCAAGCCCTTTACTTAAAGCTAGTGGTTGCTGAGCTTTAATTAAAGCATAGGTATTAAAGCATATTTGCATACATTAATATCACCCAGCTTCCCTGCATTCTAACTGTATTTTTGCATTCAAAACATGACATTTCAATAACAATAGTTGTCAGTGCCTGGGCTCTTATTTATGCCACAATTACAGGTCCTGTTAATTATAGCCCTGGCTGGTTTTTCCAGCTCCTTCTGACAGAGCCTGTATGCAGCCACAGCTTCCAGTTCTTCAGTGTATGCATTTCGACCTCTACAGAATAGCTCCACCAGGCTGCAGAAGATGTAAAGATGTCCAGCTCCCTTTATCTCCAGCCCTGAAGACAATCTAAACTTCAGAAGTCAAGAGGAGCACATGCAGCTTTTATATCTCAAAATATTGGGCCTGGCAGCTCCTGGCTAGAATCCCAATCTTTACTGGGGATAGGTCTAGAGTGTATAAAGCTGAGGACCAACATGAACTCTGATCTAGGCTGGAATCATCTCTGCTGAAATATTCAAGAGGAAAAGTAACTTTAGTAGACTGTGCTGTGAGTTGCAGACGAAAGCATAATATGTATACTCGAGTGTTGCAGACCATTACTGAGAATGAATAGTTGCTGGCTAATGAATGTTAATAATGAGCTGGATGCTCAACACCACAGAGGATCCACCTGGTCACCTGGTGAATTACTGCTTCTGCTTTAGGATTTGTTCCCCAGTGAACAAATCTCCCCTCTTGTACTAGCTCTTTTAGGACACTAACAACTTGTGATTACTTTTTTCTCTTTCCAAACAGACTATGAATTCCTGAGGGAAAGGACCATAGTTTGCTTACTTCTCCATTGCCTAACACACAGGTACCCTCAATGGACATTTCTGGGGAAAAGATGAGAAACTACAATTCCAGGCCTCCAGGGTCTGAAGTGGAGCCAACAATCAGGTAAGGCCAATTATGGGAAAGGCCAAGACTGAAGGCCGAGCTACACCTGGCAGTGGTGACACCTGTTTCCCTAGTGGACTGAACAGCATAGACACTGCAAGCCTGCAAGGCACACTTGGCACTGTTCTGCCCCAGAGGTCTCTCCAAGCTGACCCTGAACTTGCCCTCCCTGTGACTCCTGTGAAAAAAATGTTTTGATATCAACCAATAGCTTACGGTGTCCCAAAACTGCAGAGACAGCCAAAGAGGGGAGGCTATTCCAAAAAATCTTCTGTGGCCACAGTGAATTTCTGAACCCTGTGATAAAGCCAGAAGAGAAGAAAGTTTGCCAGGGCCTGACATTTCCACACACTGAGGCTGGAACAATAAACAGTGTGCTCAGCAGGCAGAGAGATGGCCTGATTTTGGTTTCTCATGTTTCCATCCAAATACTGTCCTGCAAGCCCCAGCTCAGAGTCTGTCTGTCCACTGTGAGCCCTGGAGCTGTCTCTGACCTCTCAGAGCCATGCAGAGATTCCTGGGCCTGAAAACAAGGTGACAGTAAATATTTCTGTGGCACAGAGAACAGTGAAACTCACTGTGAGCCAGAAACTGCTTTGAACCAATTGGATTGAATCCAAGGATGTGGGGAGGGTGGCAGGGCACTAGAAGAGAGAATGTGTATGTTTGAGCTCACAGCACTGGACAGAGAGTCTTGGTCCAGCCCCACATTAGCAGCCACTTTGAAGCCTTGTCTGTATGCTGCCTTCTCTGCAAGCTTTGCTATCTCCTTACATGTTGGCACACTTCAATAAAGATACATAAACACAGATTATGTGCCAGAAACTGTGCTGGATTCTGGAGATGCCAAGATGAGTTAGTTTCACATTCTGTCTTATGAGAGTTTACCATCGAGCTTAGAGGAAAAATAGAAAATATTTTTATGGAGTTAGTGAGCAGTGATTTCAGAGTACACAAATGTTAAGGGCATGCTGGGAAGTAACACTAGACCCATCCTGCTCATCCAGGGAAGACTTACTGGAAAAGGAGACATCTGAACTGAGTTCAGAAATAAATAGAGTCTATCCAGACTAAGAGAGATGGGCAATGTATTGGAGGCAGCACAACCAGCAGAAGCAAAAGCATGATTGTGTAAGAACTTCTGTGTGTGAGAAGCCAGAAGTTTACTGCTAGTCACATTAAACATGTTTTGTGCAAAGTAGACAAAGAAAAAGTGAGGCTGGAAGGACTGATGTAGGTCAAATCAGAGAAGCTCTTAAAGGGCCCTTTAGGCTGAGGGGAGAAGCTTGAAATTTCTCTGTAGAAAATTAGAATTCTTTGAACAAGTTTGGTTAGGAAAGAGATATGGAGATATGGTATGGAATGACAGACTTTGCAGAAAGATCACTGGACTATGATGTGAAGAAGTGATTAGAGGACATAACTAGAGTGAAGGGACCAGGAAGAAGGTCACCATGGCAATCCAGCAAATAGCCCAAGAAGCAACAGAGGGTATGGAGAGGTATTGACCAGACCTGGCTATGGGGCTCAAAGGGGAGGGAAAATGGGTGGTAGATTCACAGAGGCGGCATCCAGAGGGATATGGGTAGAATGCTGACAGTATCTACTACAAAGCCCAGTCAAGCACAACAGTCCTCAGTAAGATACTGGCAAACAGAATACAGAAAATCATCAAGAAGATTATACACAAATCAATAGATATAATACACTATATCAACAGAGTCAAAGACAAAAATCACATAATCATCTCAATAGATGAAGAAAAAGCATTTGACAAAGTACAACATCCATTGGTGATTTTTTAAAAAACCTTAAAGAAAATCGGAATACATGGTCTTTATCTTAATCTGAGAAAAACCATCTATGACAAACCAACAGCCAATATCAAAATAAATGGTCAAAAACTGAAAGCTTTCACACTAAAATCAGGAATAAGACAAGGATGTCTACTATCCCCACTCTTATTCAGTATAATTCTGGAAATACTAGCCAGAGCAATTAAACAAGAGAAAGAAATAAAAGGAATAAAGATAGGAAAGGAAGAAGTTAAATTATCATTATTTGCTGATGACATGATACCCTACATAGAAGACCCCAAAAACTCCACCAAAAGACTTCTAGATTCCATAACCAAATTCAATAGCATAGCAGGATACAAAGTCAATACTCAAAAATCAATAGCATTCCTGTACACAAATAACAAGCTCACTGAGAGAGAAAGTAGGGAAACAACACCTTTCACAATAACATCGAAAAAAATTGAAATACTTAAGAATCAATCTAACAAAGGAAGTACAATATCTTTACATTGAAAATTACAGTACTCTGAAAAAGGAGAACAAAGAGTATATCAGAAAATGGAGAGATATCCTTTGCTCTTGGGTAGGAAGAACTAATGTAGTGAAAGTGGCCATACCTTCAAAGCTCTGATAGAGATTTAATGCAATCTCAATCAAAATACCATTAGCATACCTCACATAACTAGAGAAAATATTCCTAAAATTCATTTGGAACCAGAGAAGACCTAGAATAGCAAAAACAATTCTGAGCAACAAAGGCAAGGGAGAGGGCGTCACAGTCCCTGGCTTGAAATTATGCTACAAAGCTACTGTGATTAAAACAGCATGGTAGGGCCAGGGATTTAGCTCAGTGGTTTTGCTGCCTGCTGTGCAAGTGCAAGGACCCAAGTTCAATCCCCGGTACCAAAAAAAAAAAAAAAAAAAAATCAGTAGAAAAACAGCATGATATTGGCAATAAAACAGACTCAAGGATCAATGGAACAGATTTGAAGATGCAAAAACAACTCCAAACAGACTCAGCCACCTTATCTTTGTCAAAGGAACCAAACATCTTCACTGGAAGAAAGCCTCCTTAATAAATGGTCATGAAAAAACTGGCTTTTCACATGCTGAAGATTTAAACTAGTCCCATATCTCTCACCACGCACTAACCTAAAATCAAAATGGATCGAAGATCTAAATATTAAGACAGAAACACTAAATCTGCTGCAAGATAGAATAGGTAGAACTCTTAAAGACATAGGCATAGGTAAAGACTTCATGAACAAAATCCTAATTGCACAGAAAGTACTACAAAGAATCAACAACTGGGATCTCATCTTATTAAAAAGCTTTTTCACAGCAAAACAGCAAATAAACATATAAAAAAATGTTCAACTTCACTGCTCATTCCAGAGATGAAAATGAAAACAATGCTAGATTCCACCTTACTCCAGAAAGAATGGCTGCTCTCAAGAAATCAACCAATAACAAATGCTGGTGGGTTGTGTGGAGAAAGAAACCCTTCTCCACTGCTGGTGAGAGTGCAGACTGATGCAACCACTGTGGAAATCAGTATGGAGATACCTCAAAGAACTAGGACTGGAAGTTCCTTTTGACCCCACTATTCCCCTGATGAGTATCTTCCCAAAAGAGTTAAAAGAATCATACAACAGTGATATACACACACCCATGTTTATAGTGGCAGTTTGTAATAGCTAAAGCTTGGAAACAACCCAAGTGCCCATCAACTGGTGACTGGATAAAGGAGATGAGTTTTTTTAATAAAATGGAGTACTACTCAGCCACAAAGAATGAGAAACTAGAGACATTTATAGCTAAATGGATGCACATTGAGCCATACACTTAAGTGAAATAAATAGGATACACGTGTAAATTCCAAATAGTCTCCCTGGTTTGAGAAACTGAAAGTGTAAATGAGGATCAAAATGTACAATAGATAATATGAAATAGGAAAATAAGGCCCAAAGGGAAAGGGAAAGTGGGAGGGGTAGGGGAAGGGAAAGAAATAAATATGAGAAAAGAAAAAAGTGAAAACAAAGTTTTTGTAAATAGGGAGGGGTGGAGGGGCGAAAGGAAGGGCAGAAGAATGGGGAAAAAATAAGAACCAAGATATATCATGTAAAGGTACAAATTCCCAATGATGAATGTCATCATATTGTATACCTAAAATGTACCAATGAACATAAGAATAAAAGAAAGAAAAGAAATCACCAGCAGAGTGCAAAGACAACTCACAGAGTGGGAACAAATTTTAGCCAGTTGTTTCTCAGACAAAGGACTAATATCTAGAACATATAAAGAACTGAACAAAATCAGATCCCCCAAATTTAAAGACTCAACCCAAAAATAGGCATCTGAGATAAATACATACTTCTCAGATGAAGAAGTACAAACAGCAAATAAATATATGAAAAAATGTTCAACATAACTGATCATTTGCGAGATACAAATTAAAACAATACTGAGATTCCATCTCACTCCAGAAAGAATGGCTATCATCAAGAAATCAACCAATAACAAATGCTGGCAGTGCTATGGGGGAAAAGAAACCCTTCTCCACTGTTGGTGGAAGTGTGGACTGGTGCAACCACTGTAGAAATCAGTATAGAGTTTCCTCAAAAGACTAGAGTCGGAGATCTCATTTAGATTAGATTGGATTCTATGGACCCAGCTATTGCTCTTCTCAATATCTTCCTCAAAGAATTATCATACCACAGTGATATATACAAACCCATATTTATAGCAGCACAGTTTGTAATAGCTAAATCTTGAGAAAAAAACAAATTCGCATCAACTGATGAATGGGTAAAAAAAGATGTGGTTTTTTAATGCAAGAGTACTACTTAGCCATAAAGAAGGATGAACTTGTGGTATTTCTAGGTAAATGGATGCACCTTGAGACCATACTCTTAAGTGAAATAAATTGCACACACATATGTAAATATTGCATTGTCTCTCTGGTGTGATAAATTGAAAGTGTAAATAAAGACCAAAATGTATAATACATATTATGAAATAGGAAGAAATTGTTCAAAATGAAAGTGGGACTAGGAAGGGAAAAGGGGGAAAGGGAGAAAGGAAAGAAGAGAAAGGAAAAAGTGAGAAAAGAAGGATAAAATGGAAACAAAGCTTTGTAAAGGGGGAGGGGAGGAGGGGTTGAAAGGAAGGGAGGGGAATGAGAAAAAAAGAGAAATCAAGATATATCATGTATAGGTGCAAATCCCCTATGATGAATGTGATCATTATGTATATCTAAATTGCACCAATAAACTTAATAAAAAATAAATAAAAGCATAGTTTTTTTAAAAGCCCAGTCAAGTATCTTAGGAACACATAGCCCTCTGATTTGCAGAATACATGGCTACTTCCATACATTTAATCAACAGAAAGCTGAGAAACCATGAGCAACCACACAAATAAGATATCATAAGCATTTAACCAAGAAATATCCAGAATCTCTTGAAAGTAACAACATGGAACTTCTGGAGCTGTGGGACTCTAAATAAGTTCTTGCTGTACTGTTGACTACAGGAGATTTTAAAAGAGAAAGAGAGGAAGAAGAGAGACGCTCAACATATGTTTTTCCTTTTCTTTTTTCCAGAACCATGTGTAGAGAAAATGTCATCCAACCCAAATCCCTGGAATGTCCTCTAAGTAGAAGCATTGCCAGTGGCTTGTGACCTGTGTATACAGGTCTGGTCTGGGTATGTGTGGGAGAGTGGATGCCTGCTCTGTAAATCTACCACCCATTTTCCTATCAGTAAGTCCTCCCCACAACTGAGCACAACTATATAGACATCACTCAGTTTCCCAGCTCCAAGTCTGAATCTCCATTAACTTCTCTAAAGAAGAAATATAGACCACATAGTGGTTCAAGGTCAAGAAAATGACCACACACCCTCATTCCTGGAGTTTGGTGCAGAAACAATGGAGAAACTCCAATAGAATAGAATGTTAATTGCAGTCTTAAAGGTAATTAAGGCTTAGAGGAATTATAAAAAGTACTTTATAACAAGATCTGCCCACTGAAATAAAAGGTACAGATCCAAAATGAACAGTTTCAACTCTGTGGTCAAAACCATACAAAATTATCCTTTGAAGAAATATAAAGTTATTTCAGATGGGCTGATTAAATATGGAAGGGTTACTTGTAGACATAGAGGTAAAAATTAAGCTTTATCAAGGCTCTTACCATAACCCCCATGCTGTCACATGAGCTGTTTCCAAGACTACTCCCTTCAAACTCCATGATTTGATTTTCCATCTAAAATACCCAGTAGATTATCTTGTAAAGACAAAGAAGGGTTAAATGGGAATGACCTGGTCAATACAATGAAATGTGCTATGTTCAAGTTTTTAAATGGTTACTTTTAAGTATGAATGTTTGGATGATTTCAAGTAAGCAGTGAAGATGAAGTTCAAGCAAGGTCTATCTGACAACAAAATTAATTGTTTCACCTATATTCTCTGCATCTCCCAAAAGAATAAAATGAAAGGGCACCTGCTGTCTGAGGAGGGAGACGGGATCAGAGAACTGAGCCCTAATGCTGTGGGTGAGAACGTACCTGGGGAGTCTGGAGAAAAAAAAGCCACTCTTGGGCCCCTCTGTTGGCCTTTCTACCCCACTACCTGGCAGCTCCGTGTTGGAACAGTCTTTCCAAACATCTCATTTTACTTTTCCTCTTTAATGTTCCACTGCTACCACCAAGTAGAGGACTTCCAGAGCCTCTGTGAAGAAGCATCAGAGATGCAGGTGGAATTCAGGGGAGGGGGATGCAAATGATGGGGAGATTAGAGACTAGGAACAGCTTACTTTCAAATTCCTTTGGGATTATAAGGAATATAATACTCTGACTTGTCTTGAATTGTCTTCCGTTATGGACTGAATTGCATCCTCCTAAAAATTCATGTGTTGAAACTTTAAACCTCAGTGTGACTCTTTGGATATAGGGCCTAAAGAGGTAATTAGCATTAAGTGAAGCTGTAAGGGTAGAGCCCTAATCCCGTATGATTGATATTCTTATATGATGAGATGCACCAGGAATGGGTGTACACTGAGAGCGGCCATGCAGGGATGTAGCAAGAGGGAAACTGTCTGCAATCCAAGGAGAGAGGTCTCACCAGCAGTCAATCCTCTGACACTCTCAGTTTGGTCTTCCAGTTTAAACCACTCAATCTCTGGGCTTTGTTATGTCAGCCGATGCAGACTAACACACTGGCCCTTCTCTTCCCCACTACCTCCCCCAGTGACCACAGCAATACAGTACATAAAATCAGCTGCATCCTATTTCTTCACCTCCAAACTGAAGACCTGTAGTAGACCCTGTCTAAGTCACATCAGAGTCTGGGATTCCATCAGCCTATCATGAATTGTTCAATTCAAATAGGAGAGAATATGTGGCTATAAACTATGAATGGGAAATACAGCTCTCAGCTCAGCTCTCCTAGCTCAGGGGATTCTGCTGAATTTTAAAGCACTGCTTATTCACTTCCAAGACTGTATTTTTCATTTACTGCATTTATACTGAGCACCTATTAGGTGTCAGGAATAGTATTGGGCTACTGAACCCTCTGTCACCATGCCTCCCTATCTTACCTTTTGGTCCAGGTCAAATGTGATTATAAACTTTTATTCACACCATTTTTCTCTGTTCTCTTTCTCACTCATACCCTTTCCCTGGAACTTCAGAGTCAGACAATTTTATTTATCAGATGAAGAAGATAATAATATCTCATGGAATTTTTTGTGATAATGAAATCAGGTAAGTTATATAAAATCTTTAGTGCATTTTGATTAACAAAAAATGTCCAACTAGCTCTCTTAATAGTCAACATATGATTTTTAACCTGTTGTCCCTATGGGAAAGATGGCTACATGCTATCTTGTATCCAGTCTCCTTTCATCTTTAGAGGCAAGTTCTACTTTCCTTGGAACAGAAATGTGCAGAGTTAATATCTCATCCCCTTTAAGGTAGATGTGACCATGTGAAGAATTTCTGGCCAATGAGATGGAAGAAAAAGTATTGTATGCAACCTCCAGAGTGGCCGTTTGAAAAGACCTAATTTCATTGTGAAATGAGCCCTTGGCTTTTCTCCCTTTCTTCTTTCCTACTGCTCATTGGGTGTCATTATTGGATGTCATTTGGATGTCATTATTGAGATCCAATAATTTTGGTGTCACTATTGGAACTCAAGCAGCCATTTTGGACAATGAGATGACTAAAAGGATAAAAAAAGTGTTGAGAATGACAGAGAAGAATGAGGGAGTTCTTCTGAGTTCCTGATTACTCTGAGGAGACTCCATACCAGCCCCAGGCTGTCTTGCTCTGAGCTTCATTTTCAGGAAAAAAATTAACCTTTCTGCGTTTTACCACTGTTATTTGGGGCTTTATATTGTAAACAATCCAAATTTTACCTATCAGATGCAGAAGATGTCTGGTGGAATTTTTTTCAGGATGAAATCAGATAATGTATGTACAAAACTTACCACATTCTGATTCACACAACTCAACTAAAGGTAGCTATGGTGATTAATAGTCACCATTAATGTTTCTTTGATTCACTGAAGAAGAAAAACAGGGATTGATTGTTTGTCAGATGTGTCCTTTATCAGGAGTTTGCCACTTAATCACTTTGGCTCCAGTGTCTTAGTGTCTCCAGAATTCTGCCCTGGCAACATTCCCCAGCCCCAGGGGCTTACTCAGTCTGCTAATGCCCAAACTTTCTTGGTTCTTTCTCACTGCTCATTCTGCCCTGAGCTTGTGTATATCACTATTTTCCCTGACATTGGTGCCCTCCCTACCTGATTCCTACCAACATCTCCTCCTCAGATCTCTCAGGATCACCACACACGTCTTCAATCTGCAAGGAGCATTGCCATTTACAGAACTTCATCTTCAAGCCTAACTTCTCAAATTCCTGCACAACTTCTTAGCTACAGTGTAGCTCAGGAGGCTAGGGTGCACCTGTCTCCCAACCAATAGTGATTTCTGACATGAGGGTTTTTTTCCCCTGTTAAGTTTATTGGTACATTTTAGGTATAAAATACAGTTACATTCATCATTGGGATCTTGTACCTTTACCTGATGTATCTTGATTCTTATTTTTTTCCCCTTCCACAGTACTGCCTTCAACCCCTCCACACTTCCCTATTTGCAAAGACTTTATTTCCATTGTTTTTTCCTTTTCTCAAATTTGTTCTTTTCCCTTCTTTCCTTTCCACTACCCTTCCCACTTCCCCTACCCCTCCCACTTCCCCTACTCCTTTAGACCTTTTCTTCCTATTTTTTAATATTATTTTATTGGTACATTGTAGGTATGCAATATAATGACATTCATCATTGGAAATTTGTGCCTTTATATAATCTCCCTTGGTTCTTATTTTTCCCCCTTCCCCTCCTCTCCCTTCAACCCCTCCAGCATTCTCTATTAACAAACACTTTGCTTCCATTTTTTTTCATTTTCTCCTATTAATTCCATTCCCTTCTTTCCTTTCCCGACCCCTCCCACTTCCCCTTCCCCTTTGCCCCTTTTCTTATTTCACAGTATCTACTATAGGTTTTAGTCCTTATTTACACTTTCAGTTTCTCACACTAGAGAAACTATTTGGTATTTACACGTGTGTCCTATTTATTTCACTTAAGAGTATC
>NW_004624784.1:7815517-7826719 GCF_000247695.1 Heterocephalus glaber | reverse complement strand
AATAAGAACCAAGATGCATTATGTAAAGGTACAATTCCCAGTGAGAAATGTAAATGTGTTGTATACCTACAATGTACTAATAAAAGAATTTAATACAAAAAAAATATGGAAAATTAAGTCAGCCTTCCAAAGGGTTTCTGATAGTTGGGAGCTGGGTCCACTGAAACAGCTAAATTCATTCTCTCTTGCCATCTGGACACACTTGTATTAGGTGGACATGCCCAGCCATCCTTCAAATAGGTCTGCATGAGAATAGGAGTGTAATGGCTTTGTGATGACCTCCTAGAATAATTTTTCTCTTTTTGGCTAATTTCTATTTCAGTGTAAAGAAACAGCTCCCTCTTGGTTGCTCTCCCATTAAGTTTAATTTTAAAAAGAACTTTCTAAAATATTGAATCAGAATAATTTTCATGGCCTAGGAAAGAAATCCAAGTCATAAGCAGTGGCCTGTGATATCTTGACCCCAGATGCTTGAGCCACAGATAGCAAGGACTGGAACATCGCACTGTATGTGTGAGTGGTGGGGGAGAAGCAAGTGCAACCAGATGGGGTCTGAGATGGGAGAGGGGAGACACAGGGAATAAAGCCAGGCCTAAGTCCTAAGTTTTAAGGCGAGGAAAATCCCAAAGATTTCTTCCTGCTCTGTTTCTCTGGAAAAGGTAGAAATCCTCAGGCTACTGCTCAGGGGCCCCACTTCCCCACAATGGGGAATCCCACTCCCTGAGGAGATGAGTGGGTCTCTGGAGTGTGGAAAGATCAGTTCAAAGACAGCAGGTGGGGTTGGAAGAGGTAGGCTTTCAGACAGGGTGAGTCAAACCCAGGTCTCCACTGATTCGCTGTGACCAGGAGCAAATTGCTCAATTTCTTTATGCCTCCCTTTCTTCCCCTGAAAAAGGAGGAGGATGATATACATCCCAAAGGCTTGTCTGTGTAGGATAAGTAAAGTTTATGAGTACATGTAAAATGGACAGAGAAGATCCTGTCATATAGCTAATCAATAAAGCTTCTGTTCCACTTAGCCTTTTGTGGCTGTAGGGTCAGGAAGGGGCCTGGAGGCTAGCCTCAGAGCAGGAGCTTCCAGCTCTAATGGCACCTGAGCCACTTGAGGGGGCATGGCTCATAGGGAGGCAGGGCAGAGCCTCCATCCTGAGACAAGGACAACCTAGACCAATGCTGGACATCAGTTGGGTTCTGATGGGCATGGAGCCCCTGAGAGTCACCCACAGAAACACCCATAGGCAGCCACAATTATGAGGCTTTTAGAAACTTCTAAGCACCTTCACCTCCATCTCCAGCATTAGCTTAATTCTATCCTTTGAAGTAGGTAAACCAGTTGTGTCTTTCATCTTTTTCATTTACTAATGAGAAATTCCAGATTTCAGTGGTCTGTATAACTTGCCTGAGGTTACAGAGCTAGGAAGATACAGAGCTGGGATCCAAGCCCATTTCCCTGGCCCTCAGTCTAGTGGTCATGCTATGATGCCCTACTAATGAGCATCTTTGTGCCAAGGCAGCACCTGAGGCTGAAGATGAGGAGATAAGAACTCATCCAAGATTAACCACAGCCTCTTGGTTGGGAGCTGACCTCTCTGGAGTGGCTTATTAATTTAGTGCTATCTTGACCCTTTCAATTAGCTGCTGGACTGAGCCAGACCTGAGAGAGATGGACAGCAGGGCTTAATGGAAATGGGGATGCTGGTGACTATATGAACAATCTGAATTATGATCTCAATTTGCACAAAGTCTGATGGATTTGCAAAATTTCCAAATCAGGTCAAGTGTCTGTGTCTCCTCTTTTGCTGATCTCATACAAAGTCTCTCCATTTGTCAGGCTCTGACTCCCTCTGAGTAGCTGCTGGCCACCTCCTCCTCCCTACATTAGCAATATTTTCTGCTGTTCCCTCCACAGCAATGTGTCTCAGGGGCCTCTGCAGCTGAGCCCATGGGAACTCAGGCTGCTACTGCACAGGGTCTTAGGAGCTTTCAGGCTATCCAGAATCAGATCATATACCCTGAGCTGAAGAAAAAGATAACTCTCCACTGTCCAAGGGCCTCACCCTGTAATTGTTTCTGAGACATGATTATGTATCTGTGATAGTTAACTGATTGGGTCAACTTAAGTAACAAGCACCCAACTAAATTGAATCAGCATAGTTCTGAGTGTGGTTGAGGGGATTTATGGAAGACAGAAGACCCAAACTAGGGTGGCTTATTGCCTGAATTGTATAAAGGGGAAATGAAGAAGGAAGACTCACTTCTATTTATTTGGAGGAGTTCCAGTCTTCACCTTCACCTTGGGCATCATTTCCTGGCTTCCAGTGCAGACTCTTTGGCCTGCAGCACAAACCCTTCAGCCTTCCTGTGCAGAGCCTTCGGCCTTCCATCACAGATCCTTTGGCCTCCTGATACTGACTCACATAGGACACTACACTGAGCTCTAGGCCTTCGGCTGGATCTTTTGGCTCTCCAGTGCACAGATAGACTTTTTGCACTCTACCAGACCTACTCTGCAGCCATTGTAAGCCAATCTTGTGAATTCTTATATATTTATGTATCTTGCATTAAATCTGTTTCTCTAGTAAGCACTGACTGATACAATAACTGATAAGTTTGTTGTCAGGTAGTTCCTTTAGAAATGTCTCATCAATCAAAAGTATTCCAAGGCCTTCTTCTTTCACACAAAGAATTGGATGAGACAAGCCAAAAATGGTGCCAAAAGTTCATTTGAAAAGTGTATGGTGAAGGAATAAGGGAAAAATGAACTCTGCAGAGTGAACTTGGGCCAAAGAGAGGAAAAGATAAAAGCAAGAATAAAAGTGCACTCTGCATCTAAAAGATGCAGTGGGCTACCATGAGGAGTTACAATAGCAGGCTACTCGGGGCATCTCATCTCTTTTATGCCATCCACATCTCGTGGGAGCCTGTGAGAAGTTTCACATACAGGGTCCTGGGAATTATTCGGTGCTATCCTGGGACCTTGTAATTGACAGACCCAGCTTATTTTCCCCAGCCAGCTTTGACACATTCTACATCCTATAACAGGTTCACCATATACAGATGTCTTATGGCTATAGTTAGTGGATTTTGGAATACAGGTTGGTTTTTCCGATTCAAAGACAGCAGGTGGGGTTGGAAGAGTAGGCTTTAGGGCAGACAGAGTGAATCAAATCCAAGCTCTCACCTCATTGGCTGAGTGACCATGAACAAATTATTTAATTTCTGTATGCTTCTTTTTATTCCTTTTAAAGTAAGGATAATGATATTTACCTGTCATTGATAGAACAAAATACAGTGAAACCTTGATTCATGAACTTAATTTTTTCCACAGTTCTGGAAAAAATGGCCACATTCATATTCATGTGGGAAAGATGGCTGTGGTCATGTCTGTCACCTGATGCGGAGTCACAAACAAAAACAAAATTTTGTCAAATGTTTCTGTTTGCAAATCAAATTATTTGCAAACAAAAGCACTCATGAATTGAAGTACCACTGTACCTGACATAGAAAAACCAAGAGGAAAAGTTTATCTTGGGTCACAGTTTCAGAGGTTTTCAGTCCATGGTCAACTGGTTCCAAGGCAGAAACATCCTGGGGAAGGGCATCATAGAGCAAAACTGCTCAACCCCTGCTGGCTGGGAAGCAGAGAGAAAGAGAAATAGAGGGGGCCAGAGACCAGATATAGTCCCTAAGGTCACAGCCCCCTAACCCACCCAGACACATCCAGAACTGTGCTGTACTAATCTTCTAGGCATCTCTCAAGCCAGTCAAGTTGAAATTCAAGATCCACCTTCACACAATTCCAGAGGCTTCTTTATTTGTTTGAGAGAATAAGCAAAGTTTATGAATGCATAAAAAATAGCCAGAAGGGCTCATCACAGTTCCTTTTCCACTTCCCCTTTTGTAGGATATATTCCATAGCTCACAAACATTCTTGAAAATTTGAAAGAAATTACAGTACCTTCTAATTCCTTGGATCCTTGCAGCTGGAGCCTCTGCCCATGAGACAAACTAGGAGGGTGGCAATGTTGGGAGGAAAGTGGTGGGTTCTGGTAGTTACCACTTTCAATATGCTTGCCTTGCACTATCCTGTCCAAAGCATTGGAAAGGAACTTTGAGGGCAACTGACCCAACCTCAGCCTAATTTGTACCTTTGCTTCACAATTTCTCTAACAAGTGACCATTCAACTTGGTTTCAGTGACTTCAGGACTAGGAAATCAGTGATTTTATAGGGTAATCCATGCCAGCTTCAGGCTGCTCTTATTGTTCAAATGTTTCTCCTTCCATTAGGGAAAAAATTCTTGCTCAAATATTTTTCTTTCCATTAAGGAAAAAAAATGTATCTCCCTATAGCTTCCATCCTTTCTATTATCTATATCAAATAAAAGCTAAGGAAGTATTTATTATTAATTTCAGTATGGTGTGCTTTGCTTGGCTTTGTTTGCTCTTATTGCAGCTTCCATCTTGTCTTCTGATGGAAGATCATCCTCGAGCTACTGTACAGAATTGGGAACACTCAATTTGCATTCAGAAAACTTGAGCACTGGCTCCAGCCACTCTATGTGGCACCTTGGGCAGATCTGTTCATGGCCTCTTAACACCTGGTATGACTCAATCTAGATAAATTGCTGGCTGGATAATCCATAATTTCTGGATAAACATCTATTATGCCTTTGGCTCTGGAATGTGTGATGTACAATAAAGAGCACTTAAAAAATAATAACTATTAGTATTATCATTTATTGAATACTTATAAGTTCAGCATTGTACTAAACACATTATATGAGTTATCGCATTCTTTCCTGCCTTTCTATCTTAAGGAGTAGGTCAATTATGATTTCATTTTATAGATGAAGAAATGGAGAATGAGAGAAGTTAAGTAACTTGCAAAAGATTGTGTAACTGATAATTGGTAGCAATGCAATTTGAACTCAAGTTTGTCTTGGTCTTACAATATGCTCTTAAGTTTTATGCAGAGATCCCATTACAGCCTCAAAGAACCTAAAATCTAGTAGGGAGGAAAAAAAACAAAAGCACTAGGATAGTGAAGCAAAACTGCACAGAAGATGCTACTCTGTGCTGTGCAGATGGCCAATACCTGACAGGAAATGAGAGAGCAGCATGGGCCAAATGAAGGAAAGGAGGTGTCTTAGAGGAAGACTTGGAGGACAAGGAGACTGAGGCAGGAAAGTAGATGTGTTTAGTGAAGTGACCAGCACAGAGAGGTCAGAACAGGGACTTAGAGTGTGGGGATAAAAAAGTCCAGAGAGGATGCTTAGACACATTATGAAGGACCTTGAATGTTGTGGTAAGGATGTCAAGCTTATCTTATGCTTCGTTTGGAAGAAGGGCTTTCCAGATGAAAAAAGCACAAAAGCAAGACTGCATTATGGTGTGTGGGACAGAAGAGCTCCGGCCCACCTGGAAGACATGAGCTCCTTGACACTCAACAAGCCCTGAGCAGCTACTACAGTTGAGTATAAGAACCAGAATGTAGAGCCTTAGTGGATAAAGAGGCTCAATAACACTCCCCATCTCCTGGGCAACAGGAAGCTGGAAGAGAGAAAGAACAAAGTCAGGGTTGGGTGCAACAGAAGGCAGAGGGTGTGCCGCAAGCCAAGCCCTCAGTCCTTTGAAGACTTCTGGATGCACACAGCTGAACTCACCAGAATACACCCTGGAGGGCAAATGCCCTCAAGCTGCAGAGCTAGGAAAACTGCTGTGTAAGACATCATGACCAGCTTACTCCTGAGCATTGAGGCTTGGGCAGGTGCTCCATACAAACTTAGAAAATCTCTTCTCATGAAACCTGAGATGGGTACAGCCAAGCCAACTGCAGGTTGTGTTCAGCTACTGAAAGGCCAAGGCTGGCAGAAGTGGGAGCTATGTTTCCACAGCTTGGGTTCTCTTCTGGCAGGACCTGAGGGTGGCAGAAAGCTGAACAGCAGGTGTGGCAGCTGCTCCAGGCAAGCAGCCTCCGCTGACCCAAACAGGAAATGTTACCCATTGGCTCCAGAGATGGTTCTGATCTAAAGGCCAGGGAGCTCCACATTTTGGCTGTCCTGCCATACAGCACTGTGCCTCATGATACAAAAGCAGCTGACATTTTCACTATGGGAAGAAACAACCAGGTTCTGGGAGGTGGAGTGGGAAGAGGTCGTAGGACTCAAAGAAGCTCCAGCAGCAGTTAAGCACTATAGAAAGGCACCTTCCACTCATTCCTTGGAAGGATCAGAAAGTTACTGTTTATTTTCCAACCTGAAGAGTTGGGTGAAAGCTCCAGAAATCATTTGTTCAACACTTTACAATTTACAAAGGTCTTTGACTTAACATTTCCCCACTTGGTCACCACCACAGCCCACTGAACTAGATTAAACAGATGTTACTCTACATTTTATAGATGAGAAAAGTGGATCAGGGAAGGCTGTATCTTGCCCAACTTACACACCTCATGAGCAGCAGTGCTTCTCTCTTCACAGCCCTTTATTCTATACTAAACCATGTTACCTACTCTACAGTGACTATTAGATTTGCAAGAGGAAAGAAAAATCTTAAAAGTAAGAAACCCAACTGGTCGCTATATGGGAGTACACTGATCTTGCATTAGAAAAAATTCAGCTTTTGGGCAGCTTTCAGCCTTGTTGTCTGGGAAGAACAGAGCGGTAAAAAGCCCACTGGTGTGAGTTGAAATGGGCACTCACAGGCCCGAGTGTTGAGATTAACTGCTGAAGTATTGATCAAGTTCTGTGTTTCTTCAATGAGGAACTACAGACTGATCTTCTGCCATAATCTCAAACAACCATAAATGACAAAAGAATGCTTGCTCAGTGAGGGTAGCTGGTGCAGAAGCCATTTTTTAAACTTACGTGTTTAAGTATTCAAAGAAAAGAAAACTTTGATTTCTGGCTGCAAAAAAGATATGAGGAAGAGCTCCTCCCCTTCCTTGAGTAACTGCAGCTCCGTTCTTGCTAACAAAATAGTTGGAATTCCACTTGATGAGCTGCAGCAGGGAGGACATCCAGACAATGAGGTTCCATTCATAGTCTGCCATGTTGTGGACTATATTGAGGAACATGGTGGTCTGGAGCAACAAGGACTTTTTCAAGTAAATGGAAATCCTGAGACAGTGGAGTGGCTTTGGCAGAGATACAGCAGTGGAGAAGAGGTGGATTTGGTTAAGGAAGCAGATGTTCCTTCAGCTATTAGTCTCCTTAGGTTTTTTCTTCAAGAACTTCCTGAACCTGTTATTTCTGGCAGTTTGCATATTCGCTTGATGCACCACCTTTCTCAAGATTATAATAATGAAGATGAATTTGGAAGAAAGTTTAGGTTCCTCTTGCAACAGCTTTCACCTGTTAATTACAGCTTGTTAAAGTTTCTGAGTAGATTTTTAGCCAATGTAGCACCACATCATGAAGAAATTTGGTCTGCAAATTCTTTGGCTGCTATCTTTGGTCCAGATGTCTTCCACATTTACACAGATGTGGAAGATATGAAAGAACAAGAAATAGCAGAATAATGGCAGGACTTTTGGAAAATTACTATGAATTCTTTGAGAATGAAGAAGATTTTTCATCAAATGATTTGGGCTCAATTACTGAACAGGCAGGTAGCAACATTCTCTACAAACTGGAGTCTCAAGAATAGGGATTTCATGAGGCCCTAGAGAAGGGATTTACAGCAGTCAAAGAAAGAAGAGATGTTAATGGCCTTTCTCAGGAAGAAGAAGATGAAAAGCTGGAACATATAGAAGAACTTCCAGAAGAGGGTGCAGAAAAATCAAATGACATGCCAGAGGTGGTACAATTAAGGATGACTGAAAACATCCTGGAATCAAATAGTGTTATAGCATCAACGAGTGCCCATATATCTCCCAACAGCATCTTACCAGCCTCTGAAGAAGTTGATACTGCTGATGTTATTATTAATGCCAGTGATAGCAACAAGGAATATTCAGAGCCTGTGGCTGGCACTAATTTAGATGATGAAGTAATGCAGCAAGATATTGTATTTGAGGATGAAGAAAATCAGTCTGCAGGTGTACTGTTAGAGCCATGCAGTGACCATGGGGATGCTAAAGATGGCTGTCCTGAGAGGAAAGAATATTTGGTATTTGACAGTGATAAATTGTTGCATTTGTTTCTGGAATCTAGTAGCAAGATATGTGACTTGATTTCCAACACTGAATCCGAAGTGCCAAGAGGTCAAAGTGTTGGTGTTCAAGGGGAAGCAGCCTGTATCCAAATTCCACATTTATATCTGAAGAATGCTTCTGATGGTGATAGATGGGAAGAGCCATTCCTGCATTTAAGTCTTGGCAGGAAGACTCTGAGTCTAGAGAATCTCATCTGTCTCCACAAGCTGGAAGAATGAATCATCATCCCCTGGAAGAAGACTGTCCTCCAGTATTATCACATTGCAGTTTAGATTTTGGGAAAAGCCAGCATTTCCTACATGATTCAGAAATGCTGAATTCCTCATCTAAAATACTTTCATATGCAAGGACTCAAAAATCATCCTTTAGTTCAAAAGATGAAAAAAGAGAAGACAGAACACCTTATCAGTTGGTCAAAAAACTTCAGAAAAAGATCAGACAATTTTAGGAACAGTTTGAAAGGGAAAAGAATAGCAAGCCCTCCTACAGTGATATTGCAACCAACCCAAGGGTATTAAAATGGATGACAGAGCTTACCAAACTGCAGAAGCAAATTAAAGATGCAAAACCCAAAAGCTCTGATGGAGAGTTTGTGCCTCAGAATCAGGCACAGAGTAACACTCTTCCAAAAAGTTTTGGCTCTTCTCTAGACCGTGAAGGTGAACCAAGTGAGAATGAATCCAGAACCATTCAGAAGGAGAAAAAAAACATCTAAAGAAGCAACTCTTGAATTTATTTTGAAAAAAACTGAAGGGAAAATGTGTTGAGCGATGTCTTCCAGAAAGTATCAAGAAAATGACAAAATATCATTTGATAGAAGAGTAAACTTCTCTCCAGAAAAGTCTTCTTTACTATGAAAGTCAACATGGAAGGCTGGTGACAAGGGAAGAAAGGCACATTGTTAAACCACTTTATGATAGATACAGGCTTATAAAACAGATGCTGAAAAGAGCTAGCATCACTCCTCTCCTTGGATCTCCCTCCATCAAAAGAAGAGGTCAGATGTTACAGACAATCGTAGAAGGAGAAACTGCACATTTTTTTGAAGAAATCAAGGAAGAAGAAGAAGAAGAAGATGGTATTACTCTATCCTCCGAATTAAATGATATCTTTTTTTCCTTAAATTCTTTTATTGATACATTTTGGGTATAAAACACATTTCTATTTATCATTGGGAACAGGTACCTTTACATGATGTATCTTGGTTCTTATTTTTTCCCCATTCCCTGCCCTCCCTTCACCCCCTCCACCCTTGGCTATATATAAAGACTTTGCTTCCCTTTTTTTCCATTTCTCATAATTTTTCCTTTCCCTTCTTTCCTTTCCCCTAGCCTTCCCACTTCCCCTACCCCTTTGGACCTTTTCTTCCTCTTTTGCATTATCAATTATTCATTTTACTCATTGGAACATTTTAGGTACACAATAAAATGACATTCATCATTGGAAATTTGCACCTTTACATAATTTCTCTTGGTTCTTATTTTTCCCCATTCCCCAGTCCTCCCTTCAACCCCTCCATCCCTCCCTATTTACAAAGACTTTGTTTCCATATTTTCATTTTCTCATAGTAATTCTATTCCTTTCTTTCCTTTCCTCTACCCCACCCACTTCCCCTTCCAATTTGCCCCTTTTCTTCCTATTTCACATTATCTATTATACCTTTTAGTCCTTCTTTACACTTTCAGTTTCTCACACTAGAGAAACTATTCAGTATTTACCTATGTGTGTCCTATTTATTTCACTTAAGAGTATTGTCCCAATGTGCATTCATTTACTGATAAATGTCTCTAATTTCACATTTTTTATGGATGAGTAGTACTCCATTTTATAAAAACAAAACCACATTTTCTTTATCCAGTCTCCAAATGATGGACATTTGGACTGTTTCCAAGCTTTAGCTAACTGTGCCCAAGCTTTAGCTAACTGTGCCCCTATAAACATGGGTGCACATATATCATTGTGGTATGATTCTCTTAATTCTTTGGAGAAGATACCCAGCAGGGGAATACTGGGTCAAATGGGACTTCCAGTCCTAGTTCTTTGAGGTAACACCATACTAATTTTCATAGTGGTTGCACAAGTCTACATTGCCACCAGCAGTGGAGCAGGGTTCCTCTTTCCCCACAGCCCTACCATCATTTCTTATTGGTTGATTTGATGATAGCAGCCATCCTCTCTGGAGTGAGGTGGAATCTCAGCATTGTTTTCATTTGTATCTCGAATGACCAGTGATGTTGAACGTTTTTTCATATATTTATTGGAAATTTCCAATTCTTTGTCTCAGAAATGTCGGTTCATTTCAGATGCCCATTTTTGGATTGGGTTTTAAAATTTGGGAAGGTCTGAACTTTTTAAGTTCTTTATGGATTTGAGATAGTAGGCCTTTGTCTTAGGAACAGCAGATGAAAATTTTTTCCCACATTGTGGGTTGTGTCTTCACATTCCTGGTGGTTTCTTTTGCTCTGCAGAAGCTTTTAAATGAGAAGAGATCCACTTGTTGATTGTTTGTGCTAGTTCACAGGCAACTGAGGTTTTGTTCATAATATCTTTTCCTACACCAATTTCTTCAAGAGTTCTACCTAACCTCATTCGACCACTCTGAGGGCAGAGGAGGTGAACCAATCCTAGCACCGAGGAGGAGGCTCACCAGCTGCCATTCCACTGTTCTCAGGGCAGAGAAGGTGAGTGAATCCCAGTGCCGAGGAGGAAGCTCCCTGACTGCCATTCCACCACTCCCAGGGCAGAGGAAGTGAGCCAATCACAGTGCCCAGTAGGAAGCTCCCTGGCTGCCATTCCACTGCTCCCAGGGCAGAGGAGGTGAGCCACTGGGTGCCAACAGCACCCCTCCCCCCCGCCCCACAGTGGAAATGAGAAGACATGTAAACAAGCCTCAAAAACAGACTTCCAGATCACCTAAGGCAACCTCAAAGGGAAAAAAGATGGAACAATCTGATACTCAACCACCTGGACTCCCTGAACATGCAACAAAAGAGGATCTGGAAAAAATAAATCAGAAATAATTTCTCAGATAACAGCAGAGATTGTGCCC
>NW_004624784.1:7790637-7809192 GCF_000247695.1 Heterocephalus glaber | reverse complement strand
CATCTAGCAGCTGCTGGATTGATTTCTCAAGGTTCCTTAAAATTTTGAAGCAATTTTTCTTTTCCTGGTCACTAATTGCAATCTTATCTTCTATATCTAAAATTCTGTCCTCACATTGCCTCATTCTGCTGTGTAGACTTTCAATGACATTTTTGATCTCCTGCAAATCTCTTTTATGGATTCCATTTGTTTCCCATGTTGGGATTCCATCATGTTCCTCAGCTTCTCTCTAGATTTATTAATCATGTCTTGCACTACAAGCAGAATCTGTGCTGTTCTCTCAGAAATTATTTCTGATTTCATTTTTTCCAGATCCTCATTTGTTTCCAGTTCAGGGGCTCCAGGTGGTTGAGTATCAGTGTTCCATCTCATTCCCCTTTGGGGTTGCTCTAGGTGATCTGGAAGTCTGGTTTTGAGACTTGTTTATGTGTCTTCTCATTTCAAGGGGTGGGGGGTGCTGTTGGTGCCTGTGTGACTTACCTCCTCTGAGCCGGGAGTGTTGGGATGGTGGCTCAGAAGCCCCTTCCTCTGGGCCTGGAGCAGTGGGATGGATGGCAGCCTGGAAGCCCCTACCTCTCCAATTAAATGATATCTTGAAAACAGCTATACAGGCACCATCTTCATTGGAAAACTCAGAATGTGATATTGAAGAAAATCAAAAACTGGGTCTGGATCTCTGATTGTCAAGTACTCGAGCAACTTCTGTGCCTGAATTACTGGAACAACTTTGGAAAGGTAGAGGTGAAAAAAAAGAACTACATAAAAATTACAGGAATTTGAAGACACATTTTATCAACAACATGGAAGGAATGCCCAGAAAGAGGATCATGTTCCAGTGCTTGAGGAATACAGAGAGTACAAGAAAATTAAAGCTAAGCTTAGGCTTCTTGAAGTTCTTATCAGCAAACAAGATTCTTCAAAATCCATATAAAATATGCTCCCTGAAAATTCACATCAAAATCAGTTGTATTCCGTGACGTTATCATCATGTATGCTTGACTGGTCCTTGAGTTCATTTTGTCCGACATTCAGAGAGTCTCATTTTGTACTTGATTGTGGTGCCACTAAGCAAGTGAGAGGAGGGTAAGTTGGCCCTCTCAGGGAGCGTAAGTGATGTTCCATGTTGACCACAGACTGTCCTCTTCACTTTTAGCAAACATGCAGTCTCCTTCATTGTTTTGTACTACCCACACATCCTATTACTGAAAGACAAGAATGTTATCCTTTCAACTCCAAGAACTTTGGAAATACAAAGCTTTTTTGTTAATTACCTTTTTTTCTCCATTACTGAAGAAAATTGAGAAGAAAAGCTTCATATTCAACTCTTCGGTTTCCTTTTTCTTACAGAATGAATGAAAATTTGAAAGAAAAACCTATAGAAGTGCACATATACAACTGTGTTCTGTTTTCCTAGAAAACCAAAATCAAACTGAGATTACAAGTCCTACTGTGAAACACTTTTTTGTTTAATTCCCAAAGTGACGCCCACTCACAGGTAAAATATTAATAAAATTTTGCAATTCAATGGTCACATAACTTGGGTGAAGATAACAGTAGGTACACCAAAAAGTGACCTTGTTTAGCCTATTGAAAACATTTATCACACATCACACACCGAACTGAATCATACCACATGCTGCCTATGGAACTTAAGTTACTGTTTGTTCCTAAGTTACAATTTATCAGCTGATTATACATTTGTCTGGAATGGGTTCTGAGCTATTCCCCCTACCCACCTCCAGATAATGTGAGAAAACAGCCATGTTAGTATGTAGGAACTTGATGGTGCTCAGATTATTATGTTTAATCAAATGGGCCTAAATTGGCAAGGTAATCATTATACCTAAGTAAATCTCATAACAAGGGCTATACCACTGCATTTTTACATGAACTTCAGGAGGCTGCATCTTTTTTTTTTCTTTTCCTCTTTCAATAAGTAAAATCTGTACAATGAAACACCCTCTAAAAGAGACCACTTTTTGTTTAATCACATTCTGTTAAAGCAGCCATTACAGCATGTGTAGAGGTACACCCCTTGTCATACACTCTTGGCATCTTTTTTTCCTTGGCTTTGCATGGTTTTCTTTTCTTTTTTTTTTTCTTTTTTTTTGTTGTTGCTGTTGTTGGTACCTGGGATCAAACTCAGGTCCTTGTGCTGTGAGACAGGCGGCAGAACCACTGAGCTAAATCCCTGGCCCTGCATGGCTTTTCATCAGGTACTCTTGGTATCGTTCAGCTAATCACTTTTATGAAATGGTGACTTCATTTGTGTTAACAATAAAATGGGCTTAATCTAAGGGTTAATTTTTTTCCTGGTGCTTTTGGGTTGATGAGTGCCTCACTTTGTGCCCATGTTATGCATGCAGTGACTCATGCATGGTTTTCTTAACTAGCTAATATTAAAAGTTTGTTTCATACAAAAGTGGAATTTTGCAACATTATTTAATAAGGTGAGGGAAGCATGAACCTCAAATTTCTGGCACTATTACATAAGTAAGCACATGAACTAGCTTGATAATAAATGTATCTAGTACTTCACATTTCACTGGTGTGTGCAATGACTTTTTTCTGGGGGGGAGCCAATCCAGTGGTAGTGAATGTGTAATGGGAAAATTTAAAAAGCACTAAATCCAACAACAACAAAAAAAGAAACAATGTAAACAGCTTCAGAGTGGGTTACTCTCTTAGATGCCAGAAAGGAAGAGGCTCAGATCTGAAGATGAACTGAGATACACTAAATATATTTCATGGGCTGTGTATGGTGTGCATCTTCATTAACATTCATTATTCATCCATTCATTTTACAAATGTTTCTCAAAGTCAGGCATTATGCCAGGCATAGGAACACAATGAGAAACACAGATGACATGGCCACTGCCCTCACAGAATTTTAATCCTAGTAAAGATCGTAAAAAATAACTAAACAACCAAAAAATAAAAATCTCTCTGCTTTTGCTAAGTATAATGAAGCAAAGAAATTAAGGACTAAAGTAGGTCCTCAGGGGAGAGAGGGTATGTTTTTAAGATACTGTGGTTAAAGAAGACCCCTGGGAAGAGGTCCCTTTGGAAAGCTGAGAAAAAAACAGCTGTATAATGAAACCATGGAAAATAGCTCTGGGCTGATCATATGGCCACATCCAGAGGAGGGAGAATCTATGAAGTATTTAAATGATGCTTGAACCTCTGGAACATGCAGAATGGGAGTGTGGTACCTAAAGAAAGGGAAGATCACAACCTGGAGCATTGTGCTAGCCAGGGAAAGAGTTGGATTCCATTTCATTGATGGGTTTTATGCAGGCAGTCAATGTGATTTAATATATCTTCTTAAAACATCAAATGTATTGCTGTTATTTGATTAGATAGGTTGGGGTTAGAGAAAAGAATGCATAAGGAACTGTTTCTGGAATTCTGATGTAGGCAGTTAGGTGGTTGGCAGTGATATTTATTGAAATATAGCGGATTAGGTGAGGACAGTTTTGAGTGAAGAGGTGGAAGTAAAGAGTTCTCTTTTGGACACGTTATAGCATGTCAGTGGGGTATTCAGGAGGAAATGTAAAGTAGATACCAGCATATGTAAGTTAAATCTGGCATTCAGATGATAGGGATAGGCTGAATTTATAAATCTGATAACTGTCAGAACATATGTGGCATTTTAAAGTCACAAGAATGAGACTATCTAGAAAACGAATGCAGACAGAAGAAAGAAGAAACTTTTGATCCAGACTCAAAGAAGCACAGCACTTAGAGGAGGAAAACACAACAAAGGAAACAAAAAGGAGTGGATGGGGGTTAGAAAGAAAATGAGGGGTCAAGAAGTGACAGAATCCACAGAGTTTCATGTTTAAAGAAAGAAGTAAAATCAACAGTGTCAAATTCTGCTGAGAAATCAAGATGAGAACTGTTTTGGCCACCAGAAAGCTATTAGGGACCTTGAGAGTTTCAGCAGCATGTGGAAGCAGCACCCAGATGAGAATGAGTTGAGTAGAAAACATGTGTGGGCCCAAACAACTGGCCCCTCACTCAGCAACATATATAGTAGATGGATTGCATTGGGGTTAAAGAAGGGTTATTGTTCTTGATTTTTTTTAAAACTGGAAGATGCTAGAGCACATTTTCATGATGTGAATGATTTAATAGAGTGGGAGAAATTAATGATGCAAAGACACATGATACAACCAAAGAAATATAATCTTTGAGAATAAAGAGAGACAGAACCAAAGCATCTGAGTAAAAATTTACCTCAAAGAGGAAAGAGATTCTTTATCCATTGTAGTAGAAGGAAGGAAACTGTGCTGATGCCAGTGAATTTTAATGTTCAATAGGGACTTGACACCCAATAGTTTCTATTCCTCCAAAAAAGACTGTGGTCATCAACTGGGAATAAGTGTGGAGTAAGAGGATGGAGTGTTTAGAGAGCAAGGAGAAGGTGTGAAATGATTATCTTGGGAATGAAAAGTAAGTACACTAGAAAGACAGCATAGAGTTGCCAGGCACTGATGAGTGACCAATTGAAATGTATCATCATGAATCAATACTTTAGTGACTTTCTCCCATTAATATTCAGCTGCTCAGGAGCCAGCACAGAAAAGGAAAGCAGCACTGAGAAGTCCAACAGAGGAGTTTTACAAGACCAGTTCAATGGAGAGAGAGTGGAACAAAGAAGCTGAAGCTACATGTGAAGGTATTATAATGATAGACCTCAGAATTTAGGCTGGGCTAGGCAAGAAGTAAATCTAACATATGCTGATTGAAAATGGGAAATGAATGAGGTCAAAAGATGAAGGATGTAGAGGTCAACTTTTCATCACTATAACAAAATGCTCAAGGGAGTCTACTTTATAAAGAAGATAGATTTATTACACTCACAGTTTTGGAGGCTGGAAGTCCAACCAGCATGACATAGGCTCTTGCACATCATGGCAAGAGTATACATGTATCTCTAAGTTTATTTAAACCTCTCTCCCTCCCCTCATAAAGCCACTAGGACTGAATCATGAGGATTCCACTCTAATCAAAGGCCCCAGCTCTAAACACTGTAGTGAGACTAGGTTTCCAACCCACTTAATATCATTAACATAAGACTCCAGGGATTAAACTCCTGCAAAGGGTCAAGGGCACAAACATGCCCAAACCATAGCAAAGGGTGTCCATGAAGCCAAAGTGCTGTGATAGAGGAGGTATCTGTGCAAGAAAGGCACAGAAATATATGAGTTGGAAAAGCATATGTTTGAAATCCAGATTTGGGAAATGGTATAGTCATAGGAATGAGAAGGGCTATAAAAGAATAGAAGAAAATATGCTAAATATGGAAAGGTCAAGGAGCAGAGAGATCAGGGTGCTCAGTGACTCACCTCTCTGGAGAAGTTTGCATATGCTTTGTTTAGAAACAAAGAGAAGATGTATACAAACATATACCTTGACACAGACCCACCATCCTTAGGTGCAAATGCCTTGCTGGACTTAAGATGGTCTATTCCAGAGTTACTCAAACTTATCCCTTATGCCTGTGAAACTACCAGTTGTGGTGCTCTTTATGGAGCATCATGAAATATGGGCACATTAAATATAATATAGCTCAACATAAAATTTTTTGCAATATCAGACACCATCTAAAACTGGATTCTAGTTTGGATAAGTGGTGTAACGTGTCAAAGGCTTAAGAGAATGACATTTAAAGTGGAAAAAATTATGTCCTTTAACTTAATGCTTTCCAAATATAGAGAAAAAATTTCCTATTTTCCATTTCCTATTGGTTACTTTTTGCTTGAGAATGGTGTATACCTGATGCTCTGCCCACGTGAATCTCCAGGACTCAGAGCTAGAGGAGGAACTCCTGGCCTACGAGAGGGAAAAGCTTAGGAACTCCATCCCAGGGCCCTAGTAATAAAGGAAAATAGCTTATTCCTCTTCTCCTAACAAGGGAGTCTGAGAAAGGTTTCTGAGAAACAACAGAGTGGCCCCATTCACATTTCTACATAATCACATGAGAACTTTGGAAAATTGCCAGAATCTTTATACCTGAGACTTGATTGTTAATTTTATAATGCAGCTTCTTTCTTTCTATCTAACTAGTGGTTTTTAAATCCCTTAAAGAATATAATGTGTTTCAGAAACAGTAGGAAATAGGGAGCCAGAAAGACAGGTCCTCCTCCAGAGACAATCTTAGAGAGTGCTAAAGAAGGATGTCATTTCCAGCCAATTTCTATTCTCCTTGGTCCACTCAAATGGCTTATCTCAGTTGAACACTCTGTAACATGCAGCAATTAAAAAAGAAAAGAAGCCTATTTATTACAATTGTGTGTGAACAAAAGGAAAAGATGGAAAAGGCATCATCAGTCTCCCAGCTTCTATTGTCTATTCTGGGCCCTGGGTAAAAGGTGCTCCCAGATCTAGGCTTACAAGAAGCCTGAAGCAAGAAGCTAAGAGAGCCCAAGGAGAAGGACTGGACCCAGGCTCCTCGTTATGCCAGGCTGAGTCTAAGAGCAGGATGAATCAAGCAACCCAGAATATAACCCGTGCCAGTGGCCTTTTTCCAAATCCCTTCCTCAAACTGCATCTATTATTTTACTTCTGGGGATGTTCGATAAATCAAAACATTGTTTTGCTGGTTTATATGGACCACAGGAAATAGTTTTGAGCTCATGGTGCCTTTGGAGACATTATTTGAACCCAGGACAATGGAAAAGCCTTTATTTTTGTCTTTTCCCAAGACAAGAAATATTTAAAGAAAAGATCTCCAGGAACAGAATGCACAAAGTGAAATTTCTCTTTGTTCTTCTTAACCCCTGAGGTAAAACAATCACAATAATTAAAATTCTAAAAAATGTTCTCTACTCAGAGAAAGAAACCCCCAAAAGGTAAAACCCACTGTGACAGCTATGAAGAAAGACAAAAAGCAAGCTGAATCCCTAGAACTTGGGAGAAAAAGGAGACCTAGTCTGATATGGAGCTTCCCAGGCATGAGGCTTCTTGGAGTTCTTCTAATCATGATGACCATGATTGCTGTGGAATGTCTACATCTGAGACTTGGGGAAGTAGCATGTAGCAGCTCTGAAAAGAAATGCCTTTCTCAATCCCTATAAAAAGAAAATATTACCACTGGATGATTCATATTGTCTAAATGCTCTTTAGGGAAGCCAAGGGAATCAAGTAGCTAAAATTTGACAGAAAGCGTAGAAATCTAGAAAGAGCTTAGAAGGTGATGAGATTTGGAAGAAACGGCTGAAAGAAGATTTGGAAGAAAAGGTTCTTTGCCACCACTAAAGGAGATAAAAGGGTTGTGTCTGCTTTCCCATTGGTGGGACACAATACTTGACACCAATAACTTAACAGAAGAGAGGCTTAATTTGGCTCTCAGTTTCAGGGTATTCAATCCATGGTTGGCTGGCTCCAAGCAAGAAGCATCACTGTATAAGGGTGTGGCTGAGCAAAGCTGCATACTTCATGGCAGTCAAAAAGCAGAAGCAGTAGAACAGCACCAGAGAGAAAAGGGCCAAGGACATAGACCCCGAAAGCCACACCTCCAGGACCCAGCCAGACACACCCAGAAGTGTGCTCCACCTATCACTGGGGTGGATCCCAAAGCCAATCAAGTTGAAACTCTACCTTAACTGCCTCAGGAGTCCTTGTCTTCATAATTTTACTTCTGTTTTCCTGACTTCTTAGCCCAGATTTTTTCTTAGAGCTCTTCCATACTGCTTCCAGTGTGCTCCAAGATAGACACCATTAACAACATAACTGATTTTACTGTAAGATGAGGGCACTACAGTCATTTTCGGGTTACATGGGTTTAATTATATCTACATCATTTTTTCCTCAGGCCACCACTTTTAGATTTTAAATTGGTATTAGGACTCAAACACATTGTTGGAGTATCTTGGAAGTACGAATAAAAACAATCTCCAAGTGAGTACATTTCCTTGGGATGTTGTAGGAATTCATTCTGGCGAAGTGATTAGGTGTGTGCCAAAAGATTGCACAGCAAGAATGTTCACCTCAGCTCTTCTTAAAGTCATGGAAACTTTGAAATAGACTTAATATCCAGTAATCAGGAATTGGGTCAGATAAATAGTGATATATTCATAAGATGGACTGTTAGGCAATCACTAAAAATAATGTTGTAGAAAAATATTTATTAACTTAGAAATTGATTCCCAATGTGTATTAAATGGAAAAAGAAGACCATAAAATACTATTCGAAGAATATTCTGTATTTGTAAAATCTACATATATAAGTAGAAGATAAACACTAAGATACTAACAGAATTATGAGATTATGAAAGTTTATAGTAGTTTCTGTATCCTGCTTTATCTGTATTTTCAAATTACTCCATAGTCAAGCATTGTTTTTGTAACAGGGAAAAATGTTTTCCTTCAAAATATATATCTAAAACAAGTTCTCCTCCCTACTTGTCCTTCCCATTTCTCCTCCTTAGAAGCAACTTTAATTATTAGTTTCTTGAGTGACTTTTCAATGGTACTCTGTGCATCTAGAAGCCTATGTGAACAAAATTTCTTTTTATTTTTCAAACCTGATTTAAATTAAATCTTAACCCAAGAAATCAAGAGAAGCTGGCTGCTGAGAAAGGAAATCTTCTCAGCTTACTTTTCAACTGCCTCTGACAAGCAGGGCTGGTATCAGGATAAAGTGAGTAAGGCACTTGCCTCAGGCGCAAAATTTAAGAGGGTGCCAAATACTCAGTAATCAAGATAAAGAATATGTTAAAATATGCAGTATTTTAAAAGTCAAAATTAGTGCGAGTAATTCATGAAGTACAAAATAAAGACAGAACCAGTATTACATTTTTTTCCCTTTTGCTTCAGGCTCTAATATGGCTCCATATGGCACTGTTACTCTCAGTGACAAGAAGACAAGGAGCTAGGAGGAGAGAACATTAGAGAAAGGAGAAAGGGGGAGTGACCTGAACTATACTGACTATTCACTCGGTGTCAGGCACTGCAGCTGGCTCTTGCCACACATTATTGTGAGGAAGTGAAACCATCTACCTCACTCATAATGGTTCCTTCTTGAAGGAGGAAGCTCCTCAGAGTAACACTGACCTCCTCTCCTCCCCCATTCCTTACTCCTTCAGGGAGATGGAGGGAGTTACCTAACTGGTAGGTTTAGGAGAAAAATTATGTTATCCCTTCCTCTCTCTTCCTAGGTTATTCCTCTCCCCTGGAAGTATTCAAAAGCCAGCAGCAAGTCAGCATTTACCATATGTTCTCAGAAAACTCCCTCCCTCAGTTTGGAAGAAAGGTCCCTGGGAGCCATGTTTGCACTGTACACTTTTCCTTCCGTCCATAGCAGATTAGACCTGACAGACATCTGATCAAGCAGGATCTTGAAATTATAATCCAAAGAGAGCAAATTTGGTCTGTGTGGAAATAGGACAAAAAGAAGCCAGTTTAAATCTCTGTGATTGGGCTTGTAACAGTGAATCCAGGAGTTGGGAGAAGGCTCACTATTTCAGATAAATGTGGTCTGTGATAAATCCAACATGAAGAGAGGTACAGAGACAAAAGATAATGACAGAGTCTTTGTGATTCCCAGGTCCTAATTCTAGAGGCTTCAGAAGATGTGTTCCTGCTGTTGACCTCCTGAGTACTTAAACAAGGTTCTTTTTCCAAGCTTAAATTGGCTCATGTTGTTGCCTGTTACTTGCATCTGAAGAGACCCAACACAATTGCCAGTGTTACTATCAGCATCATTATTCACATCCACAGTCATAATTTGGACTTGGGCTCCCAGATCACTTTCCTGAATCTGCCATGATTCTTCCATGTAGCTTTCCATCCTCCCAGTGACTTATTCTCTGCATACCTCTCCCTGTCTGGTACTTTTACTTCTTTTTGCTTAAAAATATCACTCCCCGTAAATAAATACTATTTTGCATTGAACACTTCCAAGATGTTTTGGTCAGTGTAAGTAATACTAGCTACAGTAACAACCAACCCAAAATCTCAGTGACTTAACACAATAAAATTTTATTTCTCACACAAAATCCGTATGGATGATCCTAGTCAGGCATCTATTTTAGCTGGCTCTGGTCCAGTGACTCAGAGATCCAAGTGCCCTCTAGTGTGTAACTCTTCCATCTTCTAGGGCCCCATAGCCCTTCATTTCTTGCCACATGGTTGGTGCATTAGTCACTTTAGAGTTGCTAGGACAAAATACCTGACATCTAAAACTTAAAGGAGATGAGGTTAATTTTGGCTCACAGTTTTCAAAGGATTCAGTCCATGATTGGTTAGCTCCAAAGCAGAAATGGCACAGTAGAAAGCACGATGGAGGAAAACTTATCCACCAGTGGCAGTTGGAAAGTAAAAAGGAAAGAGAGGAGCCAAGAAGAAGAACACAACCCCTCAGGTTACCCACATACCTAGCCTTTTCCAGCTAGGCCCCACCTTCTAACAGCACCTTCCAGAGGTAAACTCATCAGAGGATTAACCCACTGACTAGTATAATGGTTCCATGATCTAAACAAGAGCCCCACTTCTGAACCTATAAAACTTTGGCATGGGAGGGGATGAGGACCCAATTTAGATCTAAACCTTTATAGTTGGGAATGGGAGTACAGAACACAGATGATCACACTGAATGTTTTGTGGCTAGGCATGTCTAGAAGTGGCACAGGTCATTCAAACTCACATTCCATTTGCCTATATGCAAAAGGAACTATGGAATGTTGTTTATTGTGTTTATTGTGTGTCTTGAAGAAGAGGAGGTCAGGTTCTGTACAATAGAAGGAATAAGGTCTACCTTTAAAGTACATCTCATCCAGTTTTATAACTCTTGGAAAGCTATAACCTCTGTAAAATTCACTATTCAAACTGTGCCCTATGGTTTCATGAGATGTGCTCTAGCAGTAGTGGCATGTTGGAGAAGCTGCCACTACTGGTTCCCGAAAGCCAATTATTAAATTTTCAGAAAATTTATTCTCCTGTTGTTTATTGAAACCATTAGCAAATATTAAATGACAATACGTAAATTATCATCAGGTAAATTATATTAAAATAAAGATAATAGGGCCAGGGATTTAGCTCCGTGGCTCCACTGCCTGCCTCGCAAGCACAAGGACCCAAGTTCCATCCCTGGTAACAAAAAATAATAATAATAAAATAAAATAAAGGTAATAAATATAGAGATTTATCACTTGATTATTTTACCAGATTGTCTTCTTATCTATATTCTTGAGCTTGTTTGCATCAATTGTAGGTTTAGAGTGAAAATAGCATGTAATGGTGCATATGAGTGATATTCCAACTCTACCTTCAATGATATCACATCTGCCGCTTGAAATCAGTGAAAGTATTCATGCCATGAAAATCTGAAATAAAGGCTCCCTCACCCCAGAGAGAGTTGTTAAATATTTAGAGGGTGGGATTGCTTGCAGGGAGAGGGAAGGATTGTGAAAAGAAAAGAGACTCAGAGCTGGAAATGCCCCAGAGCCGTGCTCCCTCCCATCCGCGTGGATCTGAGTAGATGTGGTTCTGTCAGATTTATATACTGGCATTCATGTAAGCTTGTGTTTGATAAGGATATTCTACTGCTTGAAAATAAATCTTTCAAATTCCTGTACTGTAAGATTTACAAGGTCCCTTCTTGGCCATCATTCTTTCCTTCATGGATTTCACAGAACATTTACTGATGCTTATGTTGTACAGTGCAGACAGAGCAGCAGCCTCTTTGAAGTCAATTATGATAGTTTGTGTTCCACCCTCTTCCCAGAGGACAGGAAAGAAAGTAGAATACCATGGGTCAGGTGCCTATAGACAGATATCCTCAGGTCACGCCCATCACACCTACAGAAGAGGGAAATGAAAGTGCAAACCCTCCAAGGCACCCATGGGGAGCAAGTGAAGACCTTCCTACCACTCTCCCTGCTCACCTCACCATAGCTTGAACATTTATTCAGCAACATATACTGAACACTTACCATGTGCCTGTCCCATTCTAATGCTTGTTGTATACCAATGAACTCCTAAAGAGGAATTAATCAAGTTTAAGCTGATTAGGATTTGTCCAAGAGAAGCATCTTTCTCAGCCTTAGCTGACCTAAGAGTTGTATCTCCACTAATTTGATCCTCTCCTTGGTTCCTAGAGAAGCACACAACATTGACTTTCACACTACGGGCAGGACATAGCTGGGTAGCAGATGAAACTGGAGAAAAGTATGAGCTTATAGACAGTGAGTCATATAGAGTATAAAGTACTCCCTTGCTAGGGGTGTAGCTTAGTGTGCTTGCATAGCATGCTTGAGGCCATGCTAGGGGGATGGGGGGAACTCATTAACCTCAGGGGATGGGGGGAACTCATTAAGAATGAACAAAATATTCCTCTTCATTTTGCTCCCTTTTTATAAAACTTAGGACCCTCAAAATCTTCTCTGTACCCTGAAATTTCCTCACTCCTTCAAGCTGCAGTGATGTGCAAACTACTACAATTTAAGCCTTCTTCCTCCAGTGGCTCTTATGTGTTCTCTGACCAGGACAGGGATGGCTGATACCATTTGAGGGGGGATGGCTGATTTCCATCACTTGAAATTGCTAAAACCAGATGAAGATTCTTTTTTAAATTGAATTGAGTTCCTTTGGTCTACAATGAAGCAGGAAAGCAAAACTCAAGGGAGTTTCTACTTCCATGTCCTACATAGCAGCTGGGTGGATAGCAGCTGCCAGTGTGTCTGTTACGTGCACAGCCCTGTGCCAGTCCCTGCAGGGAAGGAGACAGAAAAGACACCCCTAATACTGTGAGGCTGCATCAGAAACACAAACTCCACTCTCCCTCTCCAGTGTTCTTTCTCCTGTGCCTTCTCAGAGGAGGGGCCAGGGTATGAGGTCCGTAGCAGGTCCAGAGAGTCTAGCAAGTCCAGGGGCTCCTAGCCCAAACATTCTGTTCTCTCTGCTCAGCAGCCCCCCTGACTCCAGCCAGCTCCAGAAACTCACTGAGTCTCTGTTGCTTTTGTCGTCTTAGTCTCTAGACCCATCCTGATGTCAGGGCTTCTGACAGTCTATAAAGAGTATGGCTCTGTCCTCCGGGCACTCCAAGTTCCCCAGGGTAACTCTATTTTTACATTTTCAGGAGATTGCAGCTCTGTTATGAATTCACTAGCACACATCCTATCCATCTGATACCTTCTCTTCTCCCAGGCTCCCAAGAGTTAAAGCTCTCTACTCCTAGGGCAGATAGCCTAGCAGGAAGACATTCCTGTGAGTGCCTTTGAAGAAGACAATGAAGAGGGAAGATGTTAGCTAGCGTTTTCCAGAAAAATGGACCCAATAGGTGAAGGAGAGAAAGAGAGGTCTATTTTGAGAAATTGTCTCACACATTTCTAGGGCTGGGAAAGACAAAATTTGTAGGGCTGCTCACCTTGCTCAGGGCCACAGGAGGCTGCAAATTGGGGAAGTGTTCCTGTGCTCCATCTTGAAATCTAATTGTTTCTTCTGGAAACCTCAGTCTTTCTGTGTAAAGCTTTCAGCTGGTAAGAAGACGCCCACCCACAAAGTCTACTGATAAGAATGTTGCTCACATCTGAACGTTGCCTTTTCAAGGGCATGTAGGCTGATGCTTGACTGAACATCTGAGCACCATGTCCTACTCAACCTGACACTAAAACTAACTGTCACAGAGACTCCTACCTCAGAGCCCCTCTGCCCTTTGGCCCTTACAGTGTAGTAAAACAGACTTCTCCACCTAAGAGCTGGAAGGAGATATTTGGGAACAACTCTCTTCACATATCATTAAATATGAAGAAGTGAGCCACACAGCCTAGAGCCAGAGGAGGAACATGTTCACAAGAAACAGGGATGAAATTAGCTAATGTGAGTCTCTATGAATTAGGGTGCCAACAGAAGGCACATAGAACACATTAGGATTATTTGAAAAAATTTAATGAAGATTCTTTACAAAATTATAGGCAGGGAATAAGAGGAAAGGGAAAATACAATGACTCAAATAAAAGAAAGGGCAGTGACCAGAACCAGAAAAGGCAAGCTGACAGAGAGAGCTTTCTTGAGAGAGACAGTGTTCAAGGAGTATGGGCCACTGGAGATTCCCTGCACAAAAGGCAAGGAGATAATCACCCCAACCTTCCCATCCATTGGCCACCAGCACACCTCACTGGCCCAACTCAACAGAAAGTTGAAAACCAAGGGGCCAGTGGGTTGGTCCAGCAAGTCAGCCCCCAGCAGTGGATACAGAGTGGAGAAGGCTGGAGAGCAAATCTGCCACTGATTCTGAGAGGAGCAAACAGTGCATATCCTAAAATAAAATTCCCTACACATGCAGGTAAGTGCACTGCACACACACACACAAATCCACACAGTTCTTAGTTACTTTCTGCTTGCTGGGACACAATACTTGACACCAGCAATTTAAGCGGGGAAAGGCTTATTTTGGCTCATGTTTTCAGTCTGTGGTCTTCTGGCTCCAACAGCATGGTGGAAGGGTCTAAGTAAAGGAAAGCTGCTCACATCATAGTGGCCAGGAGCAGAGAGAGAAAGGAGGAGCAAGGAAGGACACATAGCCTTCCAGGTCATACCCCCAGTGACTCACTCCCAACCAGGCCCCACCTCCTAAAAGGAAGTGAGCAGTAGCATTCCCATGATCCAGTCACCTTCCAAAAACCCTGCCTCTGAGCACATGAGGCTTTGAGGGGATATTCTTGATCTAACTCATAAGTGCACAGATTCACATGTACAAATGCACATGCATCCATGTATACACACAGGGATATACACATACATACATATCCATATAAACACCTATACACACTTGTTGGTGCATTCACATGCATTCACACATATGTATTAATATGTACACACACATACACACACTCATGCATACATACCGCACTTAATCAGAGTCTGCAGAGGCTCTTTCAGCTCAGTCAGAAATTATAGGAGACAAAACGAATGGAATTTAAATGAAAATGAGAAAAAGACCAGGAATGATGGGCAGACTTCTCTAATTGTTTCTATTTTTAGAACCCAGACAGCAAGTGGCAAAAAAGAGAAGAACGGGCCTCCTGTAAGCAGGAAGCTGACCAAAGAGCCCATTGTTTTCTTTATTATTGAAAGTAGAAGAGAAGGAAGCAAGCCTTCCCCTCTCCACTCTCCCCTCTCTCACTCTCCCTTACCCTTCACACTCCTGTGTCCCTCTCCTGCACCAGAAATTGAGCCCTGGAAGAAAGGAAGGTACTTCAAACCAGAATGGGGAAGCTGACCTGACTTTCTGAATATGTGACTTTGAATGTGTTCCTGAGGGCCAGCTCTAGACTATAAGGTGTCTGTGTGCAAAGAGAGATGACCATTTTGGGCAGATAAATAAGAGAACACCCTCTAGTTGGCTGCAGCCCTCTAAGGGTCCTGACTTGGCAGATGGTGCACAGCTGCATTTGCAGCCCCTCAGTGGTGGGGGGTGGGGAGAGGTTTGCAGCATCCCAGCTGCACAACTGTCGGCAGCAGGCAGATATCATTTCACATCTGCACACTTCAGCTTGTTCTCTCTATGAGTGGGGATAGGATCGGCAAAAGGTAGGGTACCTAGTGCAGGATACAAAAAGCAAGGTGAGAGCCAAGGATTTAAGCAATGAATTGATTCAGCCTGGGTTACCTGCCATCTATGAGAAGGAGGTGATAGCCAACTTTTATTGGCATCTTTAAGTGAGAAGTTGGAGGACTTAGAAATACCCAATGGCTGAATTTTAGGTCACATCATGATTATTTTCTTCTTGATACAGAAGCTTCCAGCACTTCCTAATCATTGCAGAGTGAAAGCCAAGGGCTATGGTCCCACCCTACCCCACAACCTAATTGATTCAGGGTAAATCCTAAAAATAAAGTGAAAGAATTTGATTCATATGGTGTCATATTACTTCTTCTTGTCATTGGTTGACAAAAATGTTCTTTCTGATAACCCCTGGGCTTTATTCCAGCCCCCTACCTTGGGTCTTGTGTGCAATTTGTTGGGAGCTTTGCTGTCAGCTCAGGAGTTAGTGTCCATTTTCTCCTTGGCAGATGATCCAGGAAAGGGAACGCTTGAGTTTCAGCAGAAAAGTTGAGGTTAGACATAAGGCAGAACTTCCTGACATTGAAACCAGTAAGTAAATGATAAAGTGAACTTTATTCTTGAGGAGAAGACATGGGTCTTGGGAAACAGGAGTGAGACCCTCATCTGGTGAAGAGAGTGATTTAGAAGTGTGTTTGGATTTACTCCTGGGACACTCTGAGCCATGGAGATAAGAGCTGTACTTATAAGCCCCTTCTAGGCTCCTCTGAAGGCCCCAGAGGTTAATGTTTCCATTTAAATGGAAATTGAGTGCAAAACTATTAGCAACTGTTCAAAAAGAACCAAATTACAAGGGGCTGTTCTTTGCACAGTACAAACAGAGCTGTCGCCAATGTTCCTCACCTTAAATATTAAGGTGAGGCCCACTGAAGGTCATTCTTCTACCCACACAGGAAGCTGAACCCTTGGAAATGTTTCATTTGGAACACAAATGATGGAACCAGAAAACTCTCCTCAGGCCTCATATCCTGATAGGCCCCAAGGAGGATCAGATGCAGACTCTCTAAGAACATCCGCAAAATATGAGTCACACCAGCCCTCACCTCCTCAAGCATCTCCTGGCACATCAAATCAATCCTCATTACTTGCCAATTCCATATTTGCAAATTCACCTACTGGCTAAAATTTGCCTGGAACCCCAAACCAATGCTCAAGGCACTCTTGTGGGCATTCATCTATAGGCATGCACAAAGCAGTGGGATTTTTCCTGGTACTGGGGATTGAACACAATCTTCACACTGAACTATATCCCCAGCCCTTTTTATTTTATTTTACTTTTTTATTTTGATACAGGGTCTTGTTAAGTCACTAAGTTTCCAAGGGTGGGCTCCAACTTGTAATCTTCTTGCCTTAGCCTCCCAGAGTGATGGGAGCAATGAAAATTTCAAGTAATTCACTGTGCACATTTCCAAATGACATCAGGCAAGGTGATGCTCTGCATCTCTGTTTCAGTTCTCTCACTGCAAACAACTATCCTCATGTATTTTTAGGGCCACACTCTCTGTATTTTTGTGCTCTTTTGGTGATTTTACTTTTTAAGTGGCCCTGAAGTGTAATGCTGAAGGAATTCCTTATATTTCTATATAAAAGAAGACTGTAATTTGTCTCACAGAGAACATGTGTGCATTAATAGGCTTTATTCAGGCATGAGTTATAGTGCCATTGATCATAAGCTTAATGTTAATAAATAAACAATATATACTAAAGAAGGCAGTGTTATGGCTTACTCTTAAATGTCCCTTAAAGGCCCAGTGTTAAAAGGTTTTCTCACCAGCCTGTGGTGCTGTTGAAGGGTGGTAGTACCTTTAGGAGATGGAGCTTAGTGTAATGAAGTCAGGTCATTCAAGTAGTGTCCTTAAATGGATAATTTGGGTCAAAATCCCTTTCTCTCTTTTTGTCACTTCCCAGCATGAAGTGAACAGGTTTCCTCTGCCACATGCTGCCACTGTGATGTTCTTTGCCCCAAAGCAATAAGCCTAAGTGACCATGGACTGAAACTTCTGAAAACATGAGCCAAAAATACATCTCTCTTCCTTAAAAATTGCTTTTCTCAGGTATTTTTGTTACATGCTATAGTTTATGTCTAGATGTCCCCACAAAGCTTCATGTGGTCATAGGGCTTTTTCAGAGGTAGCTGAATCTAGAGGGTGTGATGCTGGGATTATGTGTGTGTGATTACTCAATCAGTCCACTGATCGGTTTGGTACCATCCTAATCCTGGTAGTCTGCATAAAATAAATAGGGGCAGAAAGACCCTGTTAAAGTCCCTTGTTTTTGCTACCCCGTGGGAACCATGAACTGTTTCTCCTCTATGACACCCCTCTGCCATGTGCCACTCTGCCTTGGAATTAGCCAATTATGGATTGAAACCTCTACAAACTGTGAGATAAATAAACCCTTTAATTTTGAGTGTTGGGTATATTGTCTCAGCAATGAGAGAAAAGCAACTAAGACATCACAGCAACAGAAATCTGACTAATACAAGTGGCTTTACACAGAAATACATAAAATACAAGAGCATATAAAAAGAATTAAGATGTGTTACATACACAAACCAACTCCCCATGATGAATATAATCATTATGTACTGCAAACATGTACATATATGTACATATGCCAGGAAAAAGAAAATAAGAAAAAAAAACAATATGACCAGACTTGCAGGAATCTACTCTGCATTCCCCTTAGGAGCAATGATTCACTATTTAATTCAGCATTTGTGGAAACATTATAGAACACCAGCTCGACAAATACCAGGAACAGAAGGTAGTAGGTATTCAATCAATAGTAACTCTGACCTCACAATACTGACTCCAGGCTCAAATGCAGAAGTGCTATCCTCTGCAAAGAAGAATAACATAAGACTGATTGGGCTCAATGAAGAAAGAGGAGAGAGTGGAGATGACATAAAAAAATCTCTTCACAGGAATAATGGCAGAAAACTTCCCAAGCAGGGGAAAAGAGCTTGACATACAGATAAGTGA
>NW_004624784.1:7759342-7785943 GCF_000247695.1 Heterocephalus glaber | reverse complement strand
TAAAGGTACAATTCCCAATGAGAAATGTATTTGTGTTGTATACCTACAATGTACCAATAAAAGAATTTAATACAAAAAAAAAAGAAGAAGAAGAAGTTCTATCTTCAGCAAAAGGTGGACCCTTTATAGGCAGGTTTAAAAGATTTTCCTATCCAAACAATCCCCTGCCCAAGTTTTCTGTGCTCAAACCTGCATAACACAGTATAAAGTACATGGCCCAGTTGGATCCACAGGGGATGTGTCTAGAAGGTTCCAAGATCCATAGCTACCAAACTCAAAGAGTCGTCATAACATAGGACTATGTAAGCATCCAAAGTTCAAAAGCCAGGAAAGGTAGAGCCACCAAAAACAGAAGGACCAGGGATGGCAAATCCAGGTCATAATGAGCCTGGAAGAAAGAGGTCAAGCACAGGTGAGTGGAGGGCCAATGGCAGGGCCTAGGGTAAGGCCAAGAACGGGCTGGTGGGTGAGCCTTGCCTCTATGAGCCCTGTGCTGAGGTATGGGAAAGGGGAGGCCCCTGAAGGGGATGGAACAGAGGTCAGCCTTTCCAGTAGCAGCAATGTGCTCATAAAAAGGCCACTAGAGAAGGCTTTCTGTGGACAAGGCAGCCCAAGGCCATGGAGAAGTTTGAGGCAGGGAAGAAGAAAACTATCACCAGCTCTCACCCTCCCTGAGCAATATGGACCAGCTCTGAACACAAGTGTCCCCTCATTAAAACAAGAGCTTCATGGTTAATTGGACATACCTTCTTCAAAGGCAATTTTATAATCATTCATTATTGATCCAGTTTGTGCCCTGAGGGTCTTTCGCTTTACCCTAAGTGTTTATCAAAGCATTTCTGCTGAGTCCGTGGAATACTCATCTGAGAGATATTTTTTCCATCTCACAGCATTTGTTAGAGATTAGGTCCCTAGAAACTGCCCAGCTGGCCTCGCTCTTTTGGGGTCTGGCAGCAGAACCCAGAGAGAGGAAAAGAGCCTAGATTGGTTAGTCAAACATTCCAGGCCATATCTGGGTCTAGATTTCCTCATATATAATGTGCTGTCAGACTGGGTGCCAGCTGCTAACTCCAAGTAAGGGTATTTAGGAGAGAGTATGTCTGTGTACACACACACACACACACACACACACACACACACACACACATCAGCTCAGGCTAGTTTAAGGCCTGAGAAGTTGCATGCTAGTAAGTGCATCCTTTGTCATGCAGGACAATGCCACCCCATGATCCCTCAGCAGCTTCCCAGCTAGTCAGAGCCACAGGAACCAGAACCTAGGACTTGGCTCCTGGAAGCATCTGGATGACTAGTGTGTGTTGTTCACTCTCCTGGTTGGCTGGGTCTTGTCTGTCCCATATATCCCAGAGACTGATCTAGACCAAGCTCTCTGCAGGGAAACTCCAGACTGAGATGCCATTGGAAAACCTGTACCAATGAAGGAAGACTTCCTGCCTGTTCCTGAGGATTAGAACTGGTTCCTGGAATCAGAATTTTTCCAAACAGCATTCTAAGAATAAGAAAGCTAACTAAAAGCATAAATCTGCTTCAAGTTTTTAAAAGAAAAAAAATATCCTGCAATCATTCCTGTCAAAACTTGTTAGAGATAAAGAAAAGAATCAGGAGTTAGGACCCTCTTAGAGACAATCAAGCAAACTTGGTTTATAACATACTTGTGGTAGAGTCAGGAATGGCATGCTGCCTCTCTTCTCTAGGCTTTATGCCTTTTTCCGCTTCACCATTCCCTCTTCTCTACTTCCTCCTCCCCAATCTGACTCCAACTCTGTCTCTCTGTCTCTGTCTCTGACTCTGTGTGTGTGTGTGCGCACACACACACACTCATGCATGCACGTCTGAAAGAAATGAAGTGTATAACCATGGGACTCTCAGCTACCTGGCTGGCTACCAGGACCTACCTTCTTTCTCTCAATTGAAGGCCATGAGGCTGCAGTTGCCTTATAAAACCCCAGTGCTACCCACTCCCATTCAAGGAAATTTCCCTGGCTCCATCTTCTACCTGTTACTTTTTACCTCAAGCTATTTTCTTTTCATATGTTTCCATTTCTCGCCCAACTGCCTCATACTTGGACTTGCCATCTTCCTTCCCGGCTTCTTTGGTTTGATGGCTCCACTGGGTGATCTGGAATCTGATTTCTGTTTTTGTTTCCAGTTGTATCTTCCTGAATCACCTTTCTTCATCATTTCCTTGCCTGGATCAAGTACAGGCATCAAGAAGATGTTATAGCCCCCAGGAAATTCCAGTCCCAAGACATCCTTCATATTTCCACCTCATAAGACTGGCTGGATTCCTTGGAGCTATGCAAAGGAAGCTAATCAGTTTCATGTCTTAACCTCCAAGTTACTGACTCAAGGCACTGATGTTTATATTCACACCACAGGGAGCAGAAGAGAGGGAAAGAAGGAACCACATGAGTCAGGCTAGAGAAAGAATAGGCTTTGGGCACTGTGGAAAGTGAGACAATTAGGGAGGAGGAAAGGAGACTTCCAAGAACTATTACTGTGGATTGTGAAATGGATCATTCTTAGCATTCATAAAGAGATCTAGGTAAAGATTTGAATTGCTGTTTGGTGGTAGATTGCTTTTCTCTGGACGCAGATCTACATAGAAATGAAACATCATGGTGCTCCCTGAGACATATCTGAGTGGTCTTCATTTGATACTTTCCCTATAAGGGCCTTCTCTCCATGTATTCTCAGTGATTCCTTCTTCTGCCCCAGACACCTGAATCCTCTTTCTCACTTGAGCAGCTTCCTGGAAATCCTCCAAATACTGCACAGAGTCTCAAACACTTGCTAGAAGGTGTTGCCTTTAGTCTCAGCTTTTCAACACCTCGTCATCCTTTGGTCTGAAGCTAGTGACTTAGTTAAGCTCCTGATGGAAGCATCTGTGGATGATGGGCTGTGTGACCTGGCAAGGTACTGCTAGGTTTACAATTTATATTTGTGTGCAAGACCTTGCATAAGTATCTCTACACAGCTTAAATTTTTCCAGCCTTGAATTAGACAAAACCCTAGACGAGGAAAGGATAATCCATGCCTCTTTAAGGGGACCCAAACTCCTTTCTATGGCAGATTCTAGAGAGGTTGCTTAGCAACAGGACCTTTGCGGTTTGGCTGCTGAGGTTCAAACTCCAGTTTTGCCAGGACTGGCTAATCAGTAATGCATTGGCTAATCAGTAGTGCTTATCCTCTCTAAATCTGAGGTTCCTCAACTGTAAAATGGAGATAAAATTACCTTCCCCTTCATAGCATTTCCATGAGGATTAACAGATATTATATAAAATTTCTGTACAGAATCTGACACCTGGTATTCAATAATGCCAGCTTTATTCAGCTATTGGGTAGCCCAGTGTCTAAGCAAAAGTTGATAGGAGACACATGTTGCTGGGAATATCATGACAAAGACCTGTCATTGATGGATTAAGTCTCATTTTGGAGCTCCATTAATCACTTTCCCTCTCACCCTCCTTCCAGATGAATCTGAGATGGTTACCTACTGTTTTTCTTCAAACAACTCTAGGAAAGATACACACTGGGAAGTCTGCTACTCTAGCATTCTGCAACCCAGAGCTGGAAGGCCCAGGACCAACTAGTGAGACTGAAGATGAATCCCACCATCTATCCTGCAGATGCACATAGGAAAATGCCTAGACATTATCACTGTACCCATACAGGCCCCCATCCCCTCATGGGCACCAGAAACTTGAACTTGTGTTTTCTGCTGCAGACTTTGTCCCTGCAGGCCTCCCTCATCCACAGCTCCCCTCTGAGGATGTAGTCACTGAATTGATCCTATCAAGCAGTACCTCTGGGTGAAGTGGAAACTGCTTTCTCACAAAAATGCAGTGTGGTAAGCAGTTGTCAAGTATTCTAACACCTTCTGAACCCTTTTTTACATTGAAGGTATTCCCTACCCTTAGGAAATGCTTTCCAAATGTGGACAAGAGTAGTCACTTCTTTGCCCTCCTTTGCAGCCAAGGCACAAGCAGGTGGTAGGGGGGCTGCAGGGATGACAAGGTGACATTCCAGGGGCAGATGTGGCATGGACTTTGAAGGGAGCAGTAGCAGTGATGGTCAGGTTCCTGGCAGCAATACAAATCATAGCATCCAGCTGGCGGCAGCAGCAGCCTCAGCAGTTTTCTCATTAGGCCAGTTCTGCCATGTGCAATGGAACATTATTCTGGATGTGTAGACTCGAGCCTGCTTCCCAGACATTCTTTAACTAAACCTTTCCTGCTTAACCAGCCCGAATTGGCTTCTGTTTGCTTACAGCAGAGATCCCTGATTCTTACAGGAAAGAATCATAGGGACACATGGTAACAATTTAAAAGTTCAATCTTCCTAAAATCTCTCTTACTCACTAAATCTGTCCGGAATCTTTTAATTCACTGTGCCCTGGTACTGTCCCAAAGGAAAACCTCAGCTTCATGTGATTTCTGGGCAAGCAGAGCAAACAGGAATCCCATAGCATCTGAGAGGTGAGGAGGAGCACCTGAGCATTTGTCAAAACAGCTTCTGCCAGAAGTCCAGGCTGTCTTTGTTGGGGAGATTCTAAGGTGGAGCTCCAGGCTGAGGCCAAAGCAGGCGTCTGATAAGCACAAAGCAAAGGGACCTGGGTCCAGGGCTTGAGGGGTCGAAGGTATGAGGTCAAGACCAGGCGGGAAGCATGATGGGAAGGGAGTTCAGGTCCATGTGCTGAGACATACTAGCTGTTCCTTGGCTGCAACTCCTGTCCAGGGCTTAGGAGAAGTCACCACATTAAGTTGTTAAAGGGCTCTGGCACTGCTATCAGAAATAATGACAAGATAACTGGTTGAGAATACACAAATTAACCTCCCCAGACTCTTGGGTAACTGAAGAAGGAAAGCATGGGAGGTCTTGAGGACCATGCTGGGTTGTCTACAAGCTCTTACTAAGGGCTTCCTGTTTCCAAAAACTCTCTGATCAGGGCAACTTTCTAGGATACAGCTGGCATCTGGCTAAAGAAGAGAGGAGGGATGAAGTCAGAGGGTGGCTGGAATGTGAGCTATGGGTCTATACTTCCCTAAGCCATTTCTTCCCGATGACTAGAAAATCCAGGCCAATAAGAATCAAAGCCAAGCTGGGGGATTAGAGAGTGGACACAGAGAGAGACAGACAGACAGAGACAGAGACAGAGACAGAGACAGAGACAGAGACAGAGACACAGAGAGAGATCTCATGGCATAGTGTCAGGAAGTTTTCCTTTCTACTCAAGCTAGTTTGAAGTGACTTCTACCCCTTGCATCTAAAAGAGGCCAAGCCATCAGAAGTTCCTAGGACCGAGGCTTACACACACACATGCTTCATCTTCTCTCTAGTCCTGTTGATGTTAGTGGGACCTGAGCCATCATTTGATGGAAAGTGAACCATGTGCTTTTTCTGGTTAGAGAGGCATTTCTTTTTCATTTACTTATGAGTTTCTCTCAACAGAGCCAGCATAATCCAAATACCCACAAAAATACCAGCCTGAAGGCATTCACTAAGTCACAACCTCTCAGAGAAACTTCAGCATTAAGTCCCCAGGAGTCTTTAGTTAATTCCATATAGACTTCAACAGAGAAAATATGCAGGCCTCTTCCTCCCCTCTGACCCTCACCTTTGACCCTTGGACATCAGATTGCCAGGCTGGAAACTGGCTGATTGTCCCTATCAAGTGCAGCACTGCAAGAGTCATATAAAATGAGCTCACACACACACACACACACACACACACACACACCTGGAGTCATTCATATTTGGGGCTCAGCTCCAAACTGAGCCACACTTCCTCATCATGTCCTGGGGATGCTGGCATAACCCCCAGGACTTATCCCAGCAACAGTCATTGCCTTGTTTCCCTGAGCATGGAACATTCTCTCCTCTCAGCCTCATTCATTTAACTGTTAATTAGACATAGTCCCCCCACAGGGCTGTGTCTTCCCCTACTGTGATATCTGACAAGCTCCTAGGGGCCTCCCTGAGACTCCCCACTGAGCTATGTGATCAGAAGGCAAGTCTTCCAGCCCTGCCTCTGATCAGGGCCCACCCTCCAATCCCTCAAGGCCAGCCCAGAAAGGCAGGCACATCCCTGGGAGTTAGCTGTCCCATCGCTGGCTTAACTATTAGAAAGTTCTTTCTAATACTGAGCTAAAATCTGCCTCCCTCCCTTCTATCCCATTTTCTTCCCATCTTACCACAGATGTAGTTCACTCTCATATCCACAGGATAAGCCCTGAGTTTATTTGAAAACAGATTATTTTGTCCTTACCAAAAAAAAAATCTCTTCTTCACCTAAACAACTTGTTTCCTCTTGTCTTCCTTATGGTTTTCAGACCCATTGTCATTCTATCTACTCATTCATGGTTCCTTTCCAGTTTGCAACCAAACATCTGATTTACATTGTAGCATAAGAATCAAAATGTATTCTAAGTGAGGCATTTTTTTTTAAACCCACACATCAGTTAATTATAATGTGATCCTTCTCCCACAGTCTCACTGATACAACTATAGAATTTAAATAATTGGTAAGGCAGAGATGGTGAGTTGCCTCCAAATATCCCCATCTCTTTTTTTTTTGGTACCAGGAATCAAACTCAGACCTTGCGCTTGTGAGGCAGGCGGCAGAACCACTGTGCTAAATCCTGGCCTCTTTCTTTTTATTAAGAGAAACCAATATTTTAGCTGGGCACACTGTCACCCAAATAAAATAGTTCAACCCAAATCCTCCATTGTGGCTATACCATCATGAAAGCAATTTCTAACCAAAGAGACATAAGCAGAAATGTGTGAGACATTTTCTGGAAGCCTCCCTCAAAGTCAAATAGAAGATTGTTCTTTCCAACTTTTTCTCCATCTTGCTTCTTGAAACTCAGAGGGTAGAACTCATATTGGACCATGAGCATAAGGACACACTGGAACAATTAAACAGAAGGAGCCTGCTTCCTAACCCGTCTGTGAGTCTGGCATACCAGCTTGGGGTTTTTCAAAAAATAAACATCACTTTTGTTTAAGCTATAGTTTGATGGATTTCTGAAATATGCATTCCGACTTAATCCCGAATTTACCACACTGAAGTCATTATGATCAGTTGTATATATACCCCCAAGAAATCCCTTAACCAGATAATTCTTTCAAAAAAAAAAAAAAAAAAAGGAACACTCCAGTGCTCATCATTAGTTCTTTTAATTTTTTCTGTTACCTCTTGTAATGATTGAAGGAACTTTACCAAAGCTCAGGGATGATGTAAAGAGATTATGGAAAACCTAAATTTTATGTATTAGTTTTCTATGGCTGCTCTAGCAGATTTCTACAAATTCAATGACTTCAAACCAGAGAATTTTATTCCTTTAGCATTCCAGAGGCCAGAAGTCCAAAATCAGTATCTCTGGCCTGAAATCTCTTGTTGACAGAACCATGTGCCCTCCAGGGGCTCTAAGGGAGTATTTCTTCTTACCTCGCGCAGCTTTGGTAGCAGCCAACACTCTTAGCCTTATGGTCACATCCTTCAAATCTCTGCCTCTGCCTCTTTGGTCCTGTTGCCTTCTCCTCTTCTTCTGTGTCAGATCTCCTTCTTATGAGGATACATAGGTTGCACTTAGGGCCCACTCAAATAATCCAGGATAATCTCAACATCTAAAGATACATAATCAAATATTCAAAGTTCTTTTTATCATATAAAGTAACACATACATGTTCTAATGCTCAACCCACACAGAACGGATCCAGGCCGCTACAATTGCATTGTTACCTTTTGCTCCTCACTTACTCATGAGAAAATAGCCCCTGATTTGGGATTTTAGTTAAATGCTAAAAATTGGAGGTAAATTAATTAAGATATAACTTCAACAACACCAGCCTTCCCTCATCAACAGTTCCTAAGACAGGACAGGCAGCATTAATTGTTGCAATTAATTAGGCATTAAACTGATAATGGGTACAGCTGCTAACAATTAACAGCTAATTATGTCAAGCACTTTAACCATTTCACAAAAGAAATGGAAATTGGAGGGAAGTGGGAGGGAGATGAAAAGAGAGAAGGCAGTTACCTTGTAAACAAATGAGAGGCAGTTAGTTCCAAATGCAGCTGGTTCTGGCTGTAGAAATGATGCAAAAGTTGATTTGAGTCCTTTTCCCACAAAGCTGTACTGCATGGAAATGACATGAGTCGAATTTGAGCAGGAAAGATGAGAATAGTGATCAGAGCAAACATAGGCCAAGCTGCATCCTCAGTACTTTGCATATCACATGTAATCCCTACAACAGTACTTTATGGTAGAGACTGTTACTGTCATTCCTGTTTTATGGATAAGAAAACTGGGGCAAAGAGAGGCTAAGTGACTTTCCCAAGGTTATATATTCACTACTGTTTGTTAAAGCTGGATTTGAATCCAGGTGCATTAGCAGCCCAAAACAAAATGGACCTCATTAATTTGCTCTACCCATAATACCCCTTAAAACCAAGAAAAGTGATGTTTTATTGAACTAGAAGCCTAACGAATCAATTCCAGAAGAAAAGAAAAAGTATTTCAAACTGGAATGAGCATTTTCTGAAGTGATAAAGCTGACAGAGATCCACGAATTCAAATCACCCCCAATCCAAACCTGTATTTCATTTGCAATCCTGATTGTGAAGATCTATCTTCTGCTTCTCTAGGGAAATCTGTCAGCCTTCTGGGAGCTGCCAAGCAGCTCTTTGCTAACCTCAAGATCCATTTCTCCAGTGGATTTCACAGCAAATACCATTGGTTGATTTTTACTCAGGGCTTTTGTTTCAACAAGCTTTATTATCTCATGGGAGAGAAGGGGACAGGAAAAGAAGAATTGGGCCATACTAGCAACACACACACACACACACAAACACACACACACATCCTTATTCAGATTACCACAAACAAGGAAAGGAATTACAGCATAAAAGTATAAGGTTTCCCCTTTTCACATAATGCCAAGAAAGAAAGGATTCGCCTGACGTCCCATAGGATGGCAAGTAAAGCCAAGACTGAAAACTAAGATCCCCTCTGCTCTGCATCAGTGCATCTCAAATTTCCCAGAACTACTCACTCCCAGAGATTTCAATTTGGGAGTCCTAGGAGGGGCCAGGTAGCTGCATTTCTAAGCCCCTATGTCAGTGGTGGGGAACCTATGGTACGTGTGCTGCAGCAGGCTGTTTGTACCATTGAAAGTTCTAAAAGGTTCACTATTCCTGCCCTAAGTGATGCTGGCACTGCTGGGACACACACCACACTGTGAGAGCTGCTGCTCCAAACTGTCCCATGCCTGGCCATTCATTCTCATCCCCAGCCTTCAGATCGTCAAGGCCAGATAGTTTTCCCCAGAGTGAGCTCCTTTGCCCAGTCTAGCCAGTGGGCACCAGTGTTTGCATTGATTTCATTTATTTGGTAGTTCAATTTATGGTGCTTGATTACACTTAAACAGGACCTGTTTTTAAAGAGAACCAAGGTAAGGGCCAATAGCTTTTTTCCCACTCCTCTCTTCTTCCTCCTATCCTACCTGGGTGGGAGGTGCCCTCTGTTAACCAGGAGTAAAAAGGCAACTCTCCCAGATTAGAACAGAATTGGAATGACTTCTCAGGCTACAGGTGCTCCCTGGCCTTTGTTAATATTACCCTTGTCCCCTCACCAAGATTCCCAAGGGAGCTGACATTTGCCTTTTCTCTTTTCCGGAGGAAAGTCCTTCATGCCCACTGCTGACCTTCGTGGGCTCTCCTTAACCCCCTCCCATCATCATGCTGGGGCTGAGACAAAACTCAGAGCTGTAGGGGAAGGTTTGGGTGTCACACCTCCCAGTTGTGTGTGCCGGGGAGATGATCTGTCCAGAATACAGAATGGGACTGGAGGCTGGAGATATTCGGAGTATATCATCATCACAAGGGGCACCTTTATGCAACTTGGTTTCAGGTTGCATTTTTGAGCTATGAAGGAAGAATAAATTTCCCTGAAACAGTTGGCCCATCCAAAGTAAAATCCTGAATCTTCCGCAGCCTCGTATCCCCCCCTTCTAGAATTGGTGTCCTCTCTCTCAAAAGACTTGTGGCCCTGGTCTTGGTATCATAAAGGGAAGTCTCTGGTAAAATATGGGGAACATCATGATCTCCCCAAGGTCATTTAAAAAGAAGATCACATGGCACATTTATATGCTATCGGTAGAAGTTTAAATTGTTCCCTTCTCTATGAAAGAAAACATGACAGTATACAAAAGATGCTTAAATGTGTCATTCTGCTTCTGGAATTAGTTCTAAAAAATACTGGACAAAGATGAATGTGCAAGGACATTCACTGCAGTATTGTTGATAATTGCAAAATATATAAACAACTTAAATGCATGACCAAAAACAGGAATTTGGTTAAATGAACCATAAAAAATATGCTCACTGAAATATCATGCAACTAATAAAAATGATGTTATACACACATAAAAATATCCCTAGTAGGGCCAGGGATTTAGCTCAGTGGTTTCACCACCTGCTGCACAAGCGCAAGGACCTGAGTTTGATCCCCGGTACCAAATAAGGAAAAAAAAAATATCCCTAGTAACAATGCTAAATTATAAGATTCAGTTAATAAAACAGTACATACAGAATAATATTATTTTTCTAAAATTGTATGTAGCTGTGTATTATCTCTAAAACATTTAAAGGACATACACCAAAAGGTTAATAGTGATTATCATTATATGATGAATATACAGGAAATTTCTGGGTTTTTTGTTTTATACTAATTTTATATATTTTTATATTTTCAATGAGTTTCCTACATTAAGCACACAGAAGAGTCTGAAAAAAATCATAAAGTAATTACTAGTAATATGATTTTAGGCATCATGAATGGACCAAGATAAATACCTTGAGGTAGAATCTTCCTTTGTTTCTGAAATCTATTCCCATATAATAAACCTAGAAGGATAATTGTAAAAACAATAATTTTTTGAAAATCTTTACATACATGTACAAATGGGCCAATGTACTAATATAAGAAACATGTCTGCAGTATATAATATACATATTCACTGTCCCTTCTCTTCTTCCATCCCCCACTCCAGCAACAAAGATATTTTTCTCCATAATGTCTCCCAGCAGTCAAACACAGGCACTTCTAATGAATATTAATTGACCTAACATCTTGTGGTGATGCAACTGTGCACATTTCCCTGTCTCATTTGGTTGCTAGGGAACCATGTGAGACAGCCACGATGCCCTGGGACCCAGTCCTTTTAAGTACAGGGCAAGGTTAAACCACAAATCAGAAAGCAACTATGTGTACGTGGTCCTGTGAAATAAACAAGAAACAAATAAACAACAACAGACAGTTTGGCACTTATGCAAGCAAGCAAGTAAAGACTGTCAGTTATTGGAGTCCTTCCCCAAGGGTCTCTTGAAACCATTCTTTCTTCTGCAGCCCCTTTCCCAGGTGCCTGCTGGCACCATTATTCCTTCCTCGTGATCCCTTAAAGTCTATAGTGAAACCATGAGGTTGGTCCTGGAGACAGCACCTGAGAAGAAGGAGAAGGGAGTATAATAGTTGTATGTAATTCTCTGAAATCATAGACATCATTACCTATCATCCCAGTGCTCATATCGGATACAAATACAGTGGACCTTTGACTTCCAAACTCGATTCATTCAAGAGAGCTGGTTGTCACTCAGGTTGGTCAATTAAAAGCTCAGGCTCCTCTACACAGCCTTCAAAGTCTCTCTCCTGTATACAGGAAAATCTCAGTGTCCTTAAAGAGAAATTGGCCCAGGATTTCTCAATTAACCCCATACAGGGAAGGATGTTGTAATGTTCCTTTCAGAACTCTTTAAGGGTAAAATCTGTATCTGAGACCAACTGGAAGCACAAGCAGCCAACATTTGGGTCGTAACTCAAGACTTTGGTCATAAGTTAAAACTAAAATTCCAGTCATAACCCATGTTGTATGTCAGGCTGGTCATAATCCAAGGGTTCACTGTAGGTGGAAAAGCAAACCTGGTCTACCCGCAATTTCTCTTTTGCACCTGACTTTGGCTCTTCTTTCCACTTCCTTTGCCTTTTTCTTCTGTCCATTCAGTTGTCTCATCATCAACATTGCTTGCCCCTTTGCATTGCACAATTAACTTCGTTTTCCAGGGTTCAGGAAGACAACCTCCTGGAGATCTTCTCCTTATTCAGCCTCTTACTTCACTTCCTCTAGTTTCTCCTTCTAAGTTCTTACTTTACACTGACTTTCCTGATCATTCTTCCTTTCCACTTGACTAAGCACCCTGCCTACAAAATAAAGAAGCCCCTGTCCTTGAGTCCCACCGTCATATCAAAGACCTCTCTATTCTATTTGCAGACACCCTGAAGGAAGTGTTGGGCTCTAAGGCATCTGCAGATGTGGCTGGGAGATGGAAGGGTGGGTTCTTATCCCTGAAAGTGAAAGGGTTGTGAGGCTGAAGGCAGTGGGTGCTCTCCTCTGGGCTTCGTCTGGTTTCCCTGCAAATCAAATGCAACCACGAGGATTCATTTCTTTCCAAAGACTTCCCTGTCTACCCATATAAAAAGTCATGTTCATGACCATTGTTGGAGGACCTCAGAGTTGGAAGAGATCCAAAGAGGCCATCCAGCTCTTCAGCAGCAATTCTTTCCTTTGTTTCTGCAGATAAATACCTGGCTTCCACTTGAACAGGAACTACAGTGAACATGACTGAGCTCACCTCTTTCTCAGGCAGTAATCCTAATGCAAAGGAAGTTGTTCCTTATAAAAGCCAATCTGCCCATAAAATCCACTTCTTGGGCCATGGTTCTCATATGGGAGTTACATAAACCAGATTGGATCCTCATCAAAGAGGAGTCCATTAAACCCAATTTTCTCTTTTATGTCACTGTCCTAATTCATTTACCTATTCATTCCATCTTCAAATGCCACTGTGAGCCTGCTCTCTGATGTACAGTGATTGGGCATCTACAAGGCAACTGTGAAAAAATACAGCTTTCCCTCAACAACCTGGACCTTCTTGCAGTAGACAGCAGTTGGACAAACTCAATACAGAGAGGTTAGGAGCCCAGAGAAATGCCCATTCTTTATCCATATGAAGTGCTTTATGATACAATAAGATAAAGTTAACTATATTTTTCTATTTTTTATTTTATTCAGTTTTTATGAAGATATTTGTAATATCCAAGGCTATAGATGGAGTCTGTCTGTCCCGGATGGTAATCCAGAGGGACTTGGTGCAGGTGAGCGAGGGGGTCTGGTGGGCTGAAACAAAGCATACCAAGTGGATGGACAAATTCTGCCTTCTTGATCCAGCCCCATACATGGCTAACAGGAGGCAGTTCCATGTCCAAGCATGTCTCCCCTCAGTTCCTGGGCTCCACAGAGCCCCTGATTCTGATAGCAGAAACTGGTTCTATGCAATAAAATGTGGCAAATTGGGGATCTGTGCTGGGAACAATTTGCGCTTTGAGTTGGATTGCTCTCAGGTCTACCTCAGGAATTTGGGCCACAGATTCTTGACTGGCCAGGATGGGAGTCAGCAAAACAGAAAAGCCTGGAAAATAAACTTGATTAGACACCACAGATTTACTAAACTCTCACAGAGTGTTCACAGCTCCCTCTGTTTGTCCCATGGCAGTGTTTGGAGGCCTGGTGTCTCCATCCTGTGGTGGGAGTACCTGGGTGATGCTAACAGCAGAGATGCCAAGCACAGACCAACCTAGCCACAGTACAGAAAACACCAGAGCTTGCTGGCCACAGCCATGGCCCCCTCCTGGTATCTTCTGGTCTAGAATCTAGGACACCAGAATGCTCAGATCTTTCTGCTAATTCCATTATTTGTTTCAGTATCAGAGATCAACCACTGAGTTATAATGTTCTAGGACCAAAAGTGGTTTTGCAATAGCATCTGTCTTTTACCCCATCTCCTTACCAAGCCATCTTAAACAGGGAATTATCTTTCCTCTGTTACAACAAAAACAAACAGGAATGTAAAATGATGCAGCCACTTGAAAAACAGTTTGGTAGTTCCTGAAAATATTAAACATATAATTTCAACCTATCAATTTCACTTCTAGATATCTACCCAAGAGAAATAAAAATGTATGGCCACACAAAAACCTATATATGAATGTTTTTCACAGCATTATCGTATAATAGACACAATGGAAACAATCTATGTATCTATCATGATGAATAGATAAGCAAAATGTGGTATCTCTATCTAAGCAATGCAATATTATTCATCAGCGAAATGAAGTAATTATATATAACATAACGTGGCTAAACCTTGAAAACATTATGCTAAGCAAAAGCAATGAGTTACAAAATGCCACATATAGTGTAAACTGATTTATGTGAAATGTCCAGAATAGTAGATTAGTGATTGCCTATGCTTGGGAGAAGGGCATGTGGGGGCGGGGGCAATACAAGTGCTAATGGGTACAGATTTTCTTTTGAGGATAATAAAAATATTCTAAAATGGACTTGTAATGGTTGTACAACTTTCTAAACTAAAAACTATTAAATTATGCTCTTTAAACAGGTAGACTTTATGATATATAAATTATATAAACAGAAGGAGAAGAGGAGAAAAAGAAGTGAAAAAAGGGGGAAGGGAAGTAACAGAGAAAGGAGGACATACTCTGGTCCCCAGGTGGTGCATGCAAACATATGAGTGTGTGTGTGTGTGTGTGCAAGTGCATGCACACATGCACACACCCACAGCACACACATCTTGTCATCCCCTTCCACACTGACCCTGGGTATGACCAGATAACTTGGTTCACCCAGTGTAACATGGCAAGCATGATCCAAGCAGGGGCTGGATTAGCACTTCACACTGGGCTCATCCTCTTGAAATGTTCTCAGTTGCATCCCTGAGCCACTATGAAAAAAGGTCAGCAACCTACCAAAGAGGACACATGAAGAGAGGAAGAGAGAAGGAGAGAGGGCCCCAGCCAGCCCGCAGCCATTCCAGCCATCTAGCTAAGGCAGAAGCTGTAGAGCGAATGGCTCATCTTAGACTTTCTAGCCCTGACAGCTACTCAAGGAACCAAAGGATCACCCAGCACCAACTGCAGAATCATGAAAAATAAAACATCATTATTATTTAAGCCATTAAGTTTTGCTGTGGTTTGTTTAGGCATAAATACTGAAACACTCTAAAAGACACGACAACCTCCACCCATATTACTCAACTGCTTTGACAATGGACTTTAATCTGATGCCCTTGAATTCAAAGTTGGATTTAAGGAGACACACAAATGTGTGTATAACATGCCATTTGTCACTGTTGTTTAGTACCACTTAACACAGTATTTATCTGATTGTCATGTCAGTTACTTCACATCACTGAGTATTGGCTGTAACAGGGATTCTGGTGCTTGGCGATGAGAAGATTGATTATGGTTATTATATTAATGGCTGGAAAAATGAATTTCATCAGGAAAGTTGTTGTGAAGCTGCAGTGACAGGCCTGGTATGTTTACTGACTAAACATCATGCAGCTGCATACAGAGTGCAGATCCTAGAGTGCTCGGACAGGATGCTAGTGCTGGCAAGACACATCTGCAACACCAGATAAAGTGCTTCCCAGAGATAGAAGCACTTCTCAAAGCCTTCTCCCTAGAGTCTCATCTCTTGTCCCATTGACTGGATCATCTTAGCATGCAAAGTGTTTTGGAAGCAATTCGGTGCATCCCCATTAAGGGGGATCTACCCTCAACAGACAACATGGGTGAGAACATTTCACAAATACTTGACTTTTTAGTGGCTCTGAGCCATATGCTGTCTGACGCACGATTACTGCAGAGAGTGTGTCTGTTTTTAAAATATTAGCTGTTTACATGGTGTGTGTGTGTGTGTTTGCGTGATGAAACATTTTGACAGTCAAGACTATGCCAAATAGAAGATTTCAGTTGAAGTGTATTTGGGAAGGGGTGGAATTTAAATATATATTTTAAAAGATAAACCTGAAAATCTGGGGACTAAAAACAACCTTTTCTCTGATAAGCAGGTTATCACCTAGTTCAATTAATTGCTTCTTTTTCCCATTTATCACATTTAGAGATTTGCACCTGAAGTGCAGGATCTCAGTAGAGAAGAGGTCATCTTATTATTTTAGAAGGTTTCTTTCAAACATCCATCAGCAGTCACAAGAGGAACTATGTGCAATCCCTGGTCTTCCCTCAGCACCCAGCTTCTCCACTGTTTCATTAGACCCACAGAGACCTCCAGAGACCTTTACCACCCAAGAAGGAAAATGAGATTTACCGGATGGTTTTTAGTAAGGGGCTGAGTGCTCACAGTAACACAGCATTAATGAAATTCACCTTCTGCGCCCTTTAATTGCTTCTAGTAGCACTTCACTTACAATCAATGTTCTCTGTCCCCACTGCAATTTTCTTGTTTTGAGAAATAATAGTGTGACACACACTTCAATTAGAAGACACAGACTGACCACACTCCTTATCACCAACTGGATTTTCAGTGCCCCACCTGAAAATACTCCCCAACCAGTCATAAACAAATGGGAAGGACATAAAAGCTGAAAGAATGTCTCTGTAATTGAGCTGCAAAATAAGAGGAAATAGAAGAAGAGCTTCTATTAATAAAGACACAGTAATTGGAGGTCACCCAAAGAGGGCTCTGGTACACTCGACATACACATTATCTTTGCACAAAAACCATTATAGATCTTTCTAAAGGACTAATGTGAGCAATGGCAAGGTTGTTTATCAGATTTACCCAGTACCAGTGAGAGCATTCTTCCACCCTAGAGGGAATTGGACCAGCCTAAAACACTTCACTGCAAGACAAAATCATTTTGATTGGAGCCAGGGGGTAATTAATGAAAAGTTCAATTGCATACCAAAATAGACCCCATGTACTCTAGAGCCATTTTGTAGGCTTTTTCTCCTGTTGGACAGATATTGTGTCCTACACAATCTAAGTGCAAGTATTAGCTCTTAAGAATGTGGAGTATTATCTCTTAAGAATGTGGAGTATTATATACTTGCCAAATACAAAAATGACAGACCTTGGGGAAGGTGAAAGGCTGGCAGCAGAATGCAGGGAGTGTACTTAATCTCACATCTGAGTTTCATCGATAGCACCTGGAAAACAAATCTACAGCTTTCTTCTTTTTTTCTCAACAGGATTGAAGGAAATTCATTATGGTTTAGTGAATCAATATAAAATTCTAATAAATAGATTATTTTTGATACTCATCTTGTGGATGGCTCATTATGACATCCAGATGACTCTTGGGTATACTAAAATTGTTCACTGCCAGAAATTACAATGATGTAAAAACAGATTTCTTTGCAAAGGGAGTTACATTAACATGAGTTATATAACCAATCCCAAAATATTTGCACAGAGATAATATGGAAATTCCATTATTAATACCTCCTCTGGGTCCAGTTTTGAGGCTACTTTTAGCATCCAGGATAAGAAGATATCATTTAAGTTCATGGCATGGCTGTTAAGTATGACTCTTCACACTATGGACTTGCTTCCTATGCTTCCTGGACTACCCTGCTGGCTACTGCTGATTTCTTCTCTTACATGCTATGATAGTCAGCTTTCCATTACTACAACAAAATTCTTGATGTGATCCATTTAAAAGAGGATATATTTATTTGAGCTCACAGTTTTAAAGGATTCAGTAGATGGCTGTTTGACCTTGTAGCTTCTGGGCTTACGGTGGAGGAGCATATCGTGATAGCAGCTTATAGCAAAGGAAGTCCATTTACCTCATGGCTAGGACAGGAGAGAGACAGACAGAGACAGGGACCCTGTCCCCACAGTTCCCTTCAAGTCCACATGCCCAATGACCCAAGACCTCCCACTAGGCCATACTTAAAGGCTTCACTACCTTCCAGCAGTGCCGTAGTTAAAGAGCAAGCCTTTATTTAACACAACAGCCCTTTGAGGAACATCCTAGATTATAACTATAGCATATGCCTACCCGAACTTCATCAGAAAGGCATTGTTATTGATGCACTCTAATCTTCTCTAAGAAAAACTGAAATTAAAATCAGTCACACATACAATTGAAAGAAGCTTAAGGTCAAGAGATGTGTCTGTGCTTTTAATCCCAGGGCTTGGTAAACTTCCTTGGGCATAGTAAGTGACAACACATTTTCTACAATGAGTTAGTGAGGAAATGGAAAAATAACAGCTCCATTTCTCTGTCATTAAGCCAGTAGGTAAGGAGCTAAGTCACACATAGTTCTGAGTTAACAGTGCCTCTCCCAAAATTCATATCCAGTTGGAATCTGTGATTGAGATCCTATTTGGAATAGGCTCTTTGCTAATATAATCAAGTTAAGATGAGGCCATACTGGAGCAGAGTGGGCCTTAAATTTCATATGACTGATGGTCTAATAAAAAGAGTGAAATTCAGACACCAAGAGAAACACAGGGAAAAAGGCCATATTAAAACAGAAGCAAACACTAGAATGATACATCTAAAAGCCAAATAGTATCAAGAATCTCCAAGTAACCAGCAACAGCTAGAAAGGAAAGCAAAAATTCTTCTATGGTTCTGCCATGGTTCTGCCAGTGCCTTGATTTTAAACTTCTACTCCCTAGCTCCATGCTTCCCATGTAAGTCTTAAATCACGATATCCCTCCTCTGTCCTCAGCTTCCTATCTTTACAGCCATCTCTCTCCACTGATCACAGGAATGCAGCTATTTTTTCAATCAACTAATAGAGAATCGTGCCCAGGACAATTCAGGTGTTCAATTTTGTTCCCTGTAAAGTCTCCCCTTGAATTTCTGTCTGCTCTTCTGGGCTCGTAACCTATGCTATCCCACATAACTTTCTGTAATGATGGAAATATTCCATATCAGTGCTGTCCAATAACCACTAGCTGCTGGTATGATTGAGAAACTGAGTTCTTCAATTGTATTTAATTTTAATTATCTTAAGTTTTACTGGTTATATGTGCTTGTGGCTTGGGTACATAGTATAGGTCTAGGAGCAATTTTTTAATCAGACACAAAAAAGCCTCACAGACATCACATATACACACACACACACACACACACACACACGCACGCACACACAAGGATGAACATTAATTCTCAGAGCATAAGGAGGAAAAGAAACATTGTCTAACTGTTCCTTAATTTGCAAGGCCATTTCAGCCCACAATGGAGTTCATATTCTACATCACTGTGCAGATCAGTAGTAGTTTAATTCCTCTCCTCCCAGTCCCCAGCTCCTGTTCAAAGTGTACCCCTTTGGGCAACTGAAAATAAAAAATGGGCCCATTACTGAAATTCCCACCCCTTAATGCTTGTTCCTTTAGCTACATAAAGACCCTGCTGATGCTTTGAAACCACCATTTATGAGGGTTTGATTAAGTAAGTTCTTAGACAAGCTACCATTCTTTTTCCCAGTATGAGGGGAGAAGAAATTGGAGGAGGGGAGATTGTTCTTCCAGTTACTGTAATTGCATCAATAATCCCTTCAGCTATATTTCTAGCCTTTCTTTCTGCTAGTTCTTTCCCCTTGGTGGTATAAAGTACTGGGTGTGAATTTCACCTTTGCTATTTTCCTGGGCATGTCTAACTTATATTTCTCAAAAGTTTGTGACCTTGCATAAGTTCTGTGAGGTTTTACATGAGTATAAATCATACCTATCTGTATAGATTAAATAGAATAAGGTATATGACATGCCTAGAGCAATATCCTATTTCTCTCCTTTTCTAAGGAGCCTTTAAAAGTAAGACTGCAACTTTTCTATGAACAGACACTGAGAATTTGGGAACTGCCACAAATAGATGTGAGAAGCAGTAGCCTCATGGTGCTCACTGGGGGGTACCTGACACCTGGTATTTGCAATTCTTCAAACAAGGGAAGTGTTCTACACTAATCCAGATACAGCCAATGAAGGTCTACTAATAGAGGAAGCATGGCCTCGGAGAAGGTGGGCATGTGGCTTGCTCTGATCACAGCAATGAGAGTGTTCTGGTTTGTTGTTGTAGCAATGCTAGACCCTGATCCAGTACAGTCAGATAGAAAGCCTTTCAGCTTCTGTCTTCACCCACTCAGGCCTAAAGAACATAGAGCTTGTTTCTCTGAGTTGAATCATAGCTGCCTGAGTTATCTGAGTGTGCCTTTTAAGATTTTTCTCATCTGAGAGTGGCTGTAGAGCCTTGTCTGATCAATAATAAAATAGATATCTAGCTACTCTAGCTGAGCACAACATGGAGTTTGATTTTCAGAGAGATGCCAACGTGAAGGATAATTCCCAAAGGCACTCTACTTTGGGCAGATTTGGGACTAAGCTGTTGGCCTAAAGACACCTCAACCAAGCCCCTGATGGGGGCATGAGTCTCTGGAACAATGGAGACATCATGATTACCTGGAAATTCTTGCACACAATTTGATGACTTATCTTCTTACTTTCTGCCGACGCTTGGAGCCAAAGCAGAATCTTAAGCAATACAGACCAAGGCTGTGTTCAGTGGCCTTGTTCCTCACCATCTCCCACCTTCACCTTCTCCCACTTCCTGCCATGAACCCATGATAATATTAGAGTCATTAAAAATTAACAATTTTACTTTCAATGCATACAAAAACTAGATAATGAAAATTTCAGCCTACCTCTTCTCCTTTTTAGAATTTCTATGAATTTTTTAATAAACATTTATTAAATTTATCAATGCCAAAATCTGTATTAGACCTGGGGATACAATGGAGCCAATGGTCTAATAGAGCTCCTTCTATTTTCAAAGATGAAAACACATCTTTGCAAAATTGTTGAAATAGATGCTGTTATGGCTTGTGTGTAATGTCCTGTCAAAGCTCCAGGCGGTCATAGACGGGGCTTTTCAGAGGTTGCTGGACCTAGGATGTGTGATGCTGGGATTAAGGGTATGTGATTACTAAATTAATCCACTTACTGGTTTGGCATAGTTCTGGGTGTGGATAATAGGAAGGCCCTCCCTGGGTGTGGGTGGCACCACCCAAAGGGCAGGTAGCCTGGAAGGGATGAAAGGGAGAGGCAGGCTACTGCTGCTGCTGCTTCACTACTTTGCTGCTTTAATGCTTTCTGCTCACCATGAACTGTTTCTTCTCTGTGATGTCCCTCTCCCATGCCACCCTGCCTTGGATTCAGCCAACTATGAACTGAAACCTCTGCAAACTGTGAACCAAATAAACCTTTCCTCCTTTAACTTTGGGTGTCAGGGTTTTTGTCTCAGCAACAAGAAAAGTAACTAAGACAGATGCCAGGAAGTGGAGTGAGAAGAATATGGCCTTAGGGGTCGCAGAGATATGGGTGTGAAGGTTAGGACAACAAAGTACCAGTCTCTCCAGGTTTCCATTTTCCTCCCTGGCCATTCCCTTTCTTAGACGCTTTTTTCGTTCCTCCTCATTTTCCCCTCTCTTAAGCAGAGGAGGAACCTAGGATGCAGCCTTCCCTTTTCCAGCTATATTTACTCCCTGAGGGCTTCATGGTTTTAGATATAATCTCCATGTGGTGATTCTCATTTGCTCCTTCAGCCTTGAGAAATTTCTCAACCTCTGACCTCTCCCCCAAACACCAGACTCACCTATCCAACCTCCCACTTGCCATCTTCTTTTAGATGTTGCTATGATTTGAATGTGGTTTAACTCCAAAATGTATGTTAAAATTTGGTCCCCAGTATAACAGTGTTGGGAAGGGAGACCTTTAAGAAGTGATTAGGTCATCAAAAGGGATTAATGCCTTTCTCATAGGAGTGAGTTTGTCCTTACAACTTTCAGTCAGTTACCACGTGAAAGGATTGTTATAAAACAAGTCCAGCCTTCATGCTTTGTCTTCATTTTCATGCATTGCCTGCTTTTGTGTTTTTCCACTATGAAATAAAGCAGCACGAGACCCTTGCCAGATGCTGACACTATTCTCGTGGACTTACCAGCCTCTAGAATCATGCACCAAAATAAATCTGTTCTTTGTAAATTACTCAGGTATTTTGTTACAGCAACAGAAAACAAACTACACAGATATCTACTTGGGATCTCACACTTAATGGCTTCAAAACTGAATTGTGGGGCCGGGGATTTAGCTCAGTGGTTTCACCGCCTGCTGCTCAAGTGCAAGGGCCCAAGTTCAATCCCCAGTACCAAAAAAAACGGAATTGTGGTCTCTTCTGACTAAGCCTGCTCCCCCCAGCTTACCCATCTCAGAAGATGGGAACTATATTTTTGCAATTGTTCAGGCCAAAACCATCAGAGTTACCCTGGACTGCTGACTTCTCTCCCATAACACTTCAGCCTGTGTCCTTGTGTCAAACGTCCTCTCTCTTCTCCCTCTATTCTGGCTCCTCCACATGAGACAGGGTAAGTCACTTCAGGAAGAAGGGAGTTAGATGTCTCATTTAAGTCTTCAGGCTTAAACCACATTTCCCCAGGAAAGTTTTGCGTAAACAAACTAACTTTATTAGTCCATTTTTTGTTGCTAAAACAAAGCACCACAGGCTTGGTACTTTATAAAGAAAAATAAGTTTAGCTCACAGTCTTGGAGGCTTGAAGCCCTTGCTTGCTCACAACATGACAGAGGAGTGGATACAGAAACAGTCAAATTTACTAGGTCCTACTTCCCAAAGTTTCCACCACTTCAACACCATGATGCTGAAGACCAAACCTCCAGCACATGAACCTTTGAGGGGCAAACTACATTCAAACCACAGCAGTGACACTTGACAAAGTGTTTTGTTTTCTACCTGACTCTTCTTTCTGGCATATTCCTTTAGTAGGAAACATCTTAAGAAAAAAGGAATGGATGGTAGAATTCAGGCACCAAAATACCACTTGCAAGTTCAAACAAACATCTGAGTCAAGAACCAATATGTCCTATCAAGAAGATAATGTCCTAAAAATTCCATCCAGTCATGAGGACTCACTTTGAGCAAGAGGTCTTCTAATATAAACTATGGAAACAGAAAGACCTCAGGGAGTAAATAGCAGAATCCACAAGGTATGCAGTTATGAGTGAACCGCAGCTACAGGGAAAGAGAAGCTGAGTAGATAGGGGCCAAAGATGAGCAGTGAAGAACTAAGTAACTATTCAGAAGCAAGCAGAAGCCAGTGCAACAATAAGAATGAGGATGCTTGAGCAGCTGCTACTTCCAGAAGACATTCCTGGTCTGCAGGAGAACTGTGACGTTTTCTCAGCTCCTTCACTCACCTATGTATTCAACACATTACCACTACCTGGGGCACCCACAAAGGCTTGCTCCTCTTCCTCCCTACAAATGCCTAAGGGCATACTGGTTGGACAAACACGTTGTGTCTGTCATCCTTATCCTTGAACTTGTTCTATCTCAGAGCTCCTCAGCTGTTCAGGAAAACAGCCATCCAGGGGCCCATCCTTAACAACATCTAAACATGACTGGATAGTGGGGATGGACACATATTTTCAAGCTGGGAGCACTCAACCCATGTTGGTGAGTGTAGGGATAGGAACAGGCAGCAGAAAGCCCATCTCTGCTTCTGGCCTGGTGAAATGGCTGCACACTGCCTTCCTCACCTGGCACAGGCCAAGAAGTGCCCTTTACAGTCAATTAATTAGCAACATTCAGTTTGTGGTGATTTTCCCTCTGAGAGTTTGAAGTCTTACTTTGAAGAGGAAATAAGAAAATATTACCTGGGAAAGGTGAAATAATGTCACTCCTTACAGTTTAGTCTTTAGAGGTAGAGAGCCTCTGTGGTCAGCATTAATTTTCTTGTTAATACCATAATTGCTGCCAATTGAAGTACATTCTATTTTTCCAACACCTCCCATGTGGATAATCTGCTCTGAGCCACCCTTTAAAGTACACTCTGTTATTATTGCTTCATCTACTTAATTATTTCCTTTGTTTAATGTCCATACAATATTAGCAACATATTTAGCTTTATTCCCAAATGAAGCCTGAAATCCAGTAAGAGTTGGAAAAAAACAAAATAGTCAAATACTTTTCATTAGTTATTGAGTTACCTCTTTAAAACTTGCAATCTTCTTCTGCTTCCATTTTTATTACTTCCAGCCTAGCAATTACTTTGAACAAAAAAGGTGCAAAAAAGAAAAGAAAGAAAAATCTCAACAAGAGAAAAAGAGAGCCCTTCTTTGGCTTACAATGTGGGTCACATGAGAGAGATGCCACCTAGTCCCAAGCCAACAGCCAAAGGGAAGCAGGAAGAGCTAAGCAGTGATGGGAGCCATATGATAGGAAGAGGAAAGCAGATGTTCAGCAACTTCAAGTTGTGTGCTTACAGGGTTTCCTTTGGTTTTAAAAATATTTTTCAAATATTAATACAAAATTTTAAGAAAAATCAAAAATATTTTATGATTATTTATGTTTTGGATTTTCACACTTAGTATCTACCTCCACCCCATACAACTATCGCTACTAAGTGGATATTATATGCTCCAAAAAACAGTTGTTTTTTGCTATAGCAAAGGGCCTTTACCAGGGAGAATGTAGCATGTCAGAAAATCTCCAGTTTTGTGAAGCACATTATGAGTCTTTTTTTAAAAATCTATACCTAAATCATTTTAGTGGCTTTTTTGTAAAAACATTATTATCTACCTCTCAAATCTTTTTGTACAATATAGTGTGACAGGAATTCTAAATCAATGAACAATAGCCATGCTGCTAATGACTTAATTTTTGGCCAAGACAACAATCATGTAATAAAAATAACAGCTTATTTATTAGGAATTGTGTTCAACTGCTAGAAACGGAGACAAGATTATGGTGGCTTGAATGCCTAAGAGTCTGCTCATGTAAAAGAAATGTGGAAGCTACAGTAGTGCCTCCCTTATCATCAAAGATATAGAATCTTTTGTCTTCCTACTCAGACTTCTCTGCTACATAATTTCCATTTTCAACATCACAAGATGTTTATGGGAGTTCCAACTTTCATGTCCATATTCTAGACAGGAAACACAAGGAAAGGGGTAAGAGCAATAAAGGCACAAGCCTGCTGTATATATCACCCTGAAGAAACTGTTTCAGATTTATTTTTTTATTTTTTCTGACAACAAATCACTTTGCATTTCATCAAGTTTATATAGAAGGTGAAATTTCTAACATATTCATCTTATCCAAAAAGATCCCTGTTAAAATTAATGTCTTTGCTAACCTCCTTAATAAATGGTGCTGGAAAAACTAAATTTCAACCTGCCAAAGATTAAAACTAGACTCATATCTTTCATGATGCAGTAAACTAAAATTGAAGTGTATCAAAGATCTAAGTATTAGAACAGAAACAATAAACTTGCTGAAAGATAGGTTAGGTAGAACTCTTGAAGGCATTGGCAAAGGAAAAGACTTTATGAACAAAACCTTAGTAGCATGGGAACTAGAACAAAGAATCAACAACTGGGATCTCATCTTATTAAAAAGCTTCTGGACTGCAAGAGAAACTACCAACAGAACAAAGAGACAACCTACAATGTAGGAAAAAAATTTTACCAGCTGCTCCTCAGACGAAGGACTACTATCAAGAATATACAAAGAACATTAAAAAAATCAGACCCTCCAAATTTATTATTTTTTTTTGTAGACAAGAAAACCTTTTATTTTAAACCAAAAATAGTCAGCAGGTGGCCACAACTATCCATGTTTCATTAAAATCACATAAAACCTAGGTACAAAAGCACCACTGATTATTGCTCTAGAAAAAATTGCATGAAAAATCCAAATATGCACACTAAAAACATCACAGTATGCACAGGACTAAATTCTTAAAGCAGGTGCATGGACTGCTCAATCAGTTTTATACACAGCTTCCAATATTAAGATGGTATTTATTTTACTTGATAATAATGAAAACTTCCAAAAAGCATGACTATGAGAGGGTAAAATGTCCATCCTTATATACTTTGTTTGCCTACTAGTATAGTCCTAAAAAATTTGCATTTACAAAATACTTGGTAAAAATAGCTTTTAAAAGGTGTCCCAAGAGGTACATAAAATCACCCCCAACATTTTGTGACAATTCATTCTCCCTGGTTATCTACAGATTCAGTTTTCTGTGCCTTCCTTTCTAGCTTCTTGCTTTTCTTCCTTCTTCCCTTTACCACCTCTGTTAACCTTTGTTCCAGGTTCTTTCTTAGCAGATGTTTTTCTTGGTTTAGCTTCAGGTTTTAGTGGAGCAGTTTTCATGGACAATGTGGCAGACCGTCTTGTGGGCTCCTGTTTAGTTACTTTGGATCCATCTTTGCCCTCTGTATTCTCTGAAGACTCTCTTCGGCATAATGACCGTCCCGTCGGCGGGAAGTACAGCGACCGGCTCAGCTCGGACTGTGGGCTCCTGGACGCCACCTCGGACCCCCCAAATTTAAAGACCCAGTTCAAAAATGGGCATCTGAAATGAACAGACATTTCTCACACAAAGAAGTAGAAATGGCAAATAAACATATGATAAAATGGTCAACATCACTGGTCATTCGAGAGATGCAAATGAAAACAATGCTGAGATTTCACCTCAGCCCAGAAAGAACGGCTGCTATCAAGAAATCAACCAATAACAAATGCTGGCGGGGCTGTGGGGAAAGAGGAACACTGCTCCACTGCTGGTGGGAGTGCAGACTGGTGCAACCACTGTGGAAATCAGT
>NW_004624784.1:7747977-7758009 GCF_000247695.1 Heterocephalus glaber | reverse complement strand
ATGAAAAAAGAAATAGAAGCCTATATAACTGACTGCAAGCTTAAATGCAATATTCTACCTCACTGGCACAAGGCCTGAGGCCTTGTTGGAGAAGATGCAGTGATACTTCAGTTTACAAACTTAATTCATTCCACAATTCTGATGGTGAACTGAATTGGTTGGAACTGAATCAAATTTCCCCATAAGGTTCAATGTAAATAAGGTCAATCCATTCGGAACCATATGTATTTTTAATGACAAATATATGAAACAAAGTATAGTACAGTATGAAGACAGAGAACACTAACTTTGCTTGAGGCCACTTCTGTTGTAGAAGAGAAGAAGATGGGTAGGAAGGAGGTTATTGTTTGGAGGGAGAGTCCCCCTCCATAAAGACATCGGGGAGATCTCCCTCAGGAGTTCCCTCTCTCCTTTGTCTTAGCTGCAGAGTCAGTTTTCACAAAAAATCTATTTAATGTCATTTTTTTTGTCCTGTACTGTATAACCCCCAGAAATGAGAGACCACATTATTATTTATCAGATTCAACACTCTATTCATTACAGTTATGTTGCTGTGGTGCTTCTCAAAGAAATCCTGGCATTCACTCCTTTTTCCATAATGGATTTTATCATATCACTGCTAACCTCGTCCATGTCCTTCTCTTCTTCAGTGGAATGCTCCTCAACAAGTGCCTTCCACCGCTCACTCTGGAGTTCATCAAGCTCTTCTGTTGTCAGCTCTTCCTTGTGATCCTCAACAAGCTCCTTTATGTCTGCACCTTCAACATCCAAACCCATACTCCTGCCCATGGACACAATCTCCTCCACTACCTATGCATCAGACCCTTCAAAGTCATGTTCAGTGACACATTCTGACCACAGTTTCCTTCCTGGAGTTTAAATCCAGTACGTGACATCTTCCCAAGCTTTGCCAATGAGTTGATGCAGTGGAGGACATTGAAATGTTTCTACTAGAACTCTTTCAGAGTCAAGGATGTCTCTTTAGCAACTAAAACACCTGGTGAAGAGCAACTTTGTGTAGAGCTTCTTGAAGCTGCAGATCACTTGATGGTCCTTGGGCAGCAGAAGAAATGTCATGTTGGAGGAGAGCAATTTGACCTTTACAAAGTTATTCTCAGAGTCCATATCATCTACCAAGGCTGGAGAGAGTGTCAGGCCATTGGTCATCAGAAGAAGAGTACTTTCAGGCAGTTGGTTGTCAGAAAGATATTTCTTAACAGTGAGTGTGAACACCTCATGCAGCCATTCTGTGAACAATCACCTTGTGGTCCAAGCTTTCATATTGGCCCTCCATGTGACAAGCAGTCTGGCCTTGTTCACATTCTGTTTCTTGAATGCACGAGGGGTCTGGGAATGGTCCACCACTAGTAGCTTAATCTTCAGATTGGCACTTGCATTTGCACAGAGCAAAAGGTCAATCTGGCCTTTGTGGGTTTGTGCCCAGCAGTGCCTTTTCCTCCTGCATGATATAGTTTCTGTTCAGCATCTTCTTTAAGAAGAGCCCTGTTTCATCACAGATGAACAGTTGTTGAGCGACATATCCTTCTGCCTTTGTGAATTCTGCAAATTCCTTCTTGTAGGCTTCTGCAGCAGCCTTGTCAGAACTGGAAGCCCCACTATCTCTTATGACTATGGATGCCACTTCTCTTGCAGAATTTATCAAACCACCCTCTACTGTCTTTAAATTCTTCACTTGTTGCACTTGCAGTGGCATTTTCTTGCAGTAAATCACTGTGCTATTTCCCAGCTTTTCCACAGATCATAGCTTCACTAACACTATCACCTGTAGCTGTTTCTCATTCAACCACATTAACAAAAGTTTTTCTACCTCTTCTAGCACTTGTGTCCACTGCTTAGTTAACATCATTACTCCTTTTGCCACAACAGCTTCTTTGATGACATCTTCATTCTTCAAAACAGTCAAGATTGTTGAGCTCACCATCTTGTACTCCTAGGCCAGATCAGTCACATAAAAACCACACTCATGCTTTTCTACAATTTCCTTCTTCAATTCAAGGATTATTTTCTTCAAAACCTTCTTAGCGTTCTTGCTCTACACTTTCTTGTTACCTTCATTATTGCTCTGCCATTCTTATCACCTCCATTACCACTCTGCACACTTTGGTTACTTTCATTACCACTCTAGACATTCTTATCACCTTCATTACTGCTCTGCACTTTTCTTTTACCACCATGCTTGCTCTGTACTTTCTTTGGAGCCATCCTACATTGAATAATACTGTACAGCCTGAATTTGCTAAAAAGCATGCAAAAAAAGCTTCACAGCAAGTGTGCACAGGTCTGTGACCACAATCTCATCTAGAGAAAGCCACAACCATGTGTCAGAGTGGGGAAGATGGTCAAGCTCTTGTTCATGCAGGGAAGATGGTCATGGTTGTGTTCATCACCCAATGTGGAGTTCATGAACAGGAGCAAAATTTTGCTGAATGCTTCTGTTCATGAATTGAATTGAGGTATTACTGTATTGGGAAATTGTTGAGAATAAAAGCTGACCCTCAGAGCCCATGTGTACTCTTTAGACACTTCATATAAATACTTTCTCCTCTGTTTTATTGTCTGGCTTTCTTTTATTACTAATAATTTCTTCCCTTCCATAATTTTTGCTTCTTCTTTATGGTTTTTTTTTTCAGTGCTAGGAATCAAACCCAGGGCCTCATACATGCTAGGCAGGAACTTTACAACTGAGCTACACCCCTAAGCCCCTTTGTGGCCTCCTGAATGACGTCTACATGACTTTCCTGCAGATATGCTATTAGGGAAGCACTTCAATTTCAAGCTTCATATCTTTTTATTTAAAATTTAGATAAGAAACTGATTAATGAGTCAATCAGGGGTATACTCTAGACAAATCAGCTGTAACAAGCAGATGGGGACTTATGACTGGATCTGTGCCTTCACCAAAAGCTGCCAGAGTAGGATGATGTAAGATGACAAACTGGACTCTTTAAGGGACGTAATATGATATAAGGTGATGTGACATAACATCATGCTATAAGAAGGCCTGTACATATCATAATTTTTTGAAGACAGACCTAAGATGCTCAATTACTTATGTTTTGAGCACCTATAATTTACAAATCCAAGGATTGAAGAGATTATAAAAAAGATAATACATGCCTGTCTTCAAAGGCTTTACAATACACAAATACACACACACAGAGAATTAATTTTAAAAAACACCTGGTTAACTGTTCAACACATATTATCCACAGACTGGTGGAGAAATTCAAAAGAAGGAAAGATCACACTGGTCAGGTGATAATGATAAGAGAAGTCTATCCAGAAAGAGGAAATTTAATTATCCTGAGAGAAAAGAAGAAAAGAGTAAGATAGCATCCCAGCTTGATGGTAAGAGTGGGGCGGAGGTGGTGACATCTGAATCCAAAAATGAATAATGCATAGGATAAGAGATAGGATCTAAAGAAATAAAACCTAGAAAAACCCTACTAATATAATCTGTAGGTTTGTCAGAGGGAAAGGGAAAGATATGTACATTTAAACTTAGGTTGTAGAGAGGGACATTCATGGTAAGATTCTGATCATGGCAAACTAAATCATTAGAACCAAATATAGTACTGAAAGCCTGGGTAGCAATAAAAATGTCTTTCTTGAAAGCATCAGAAAACTAAGAAAATGGGGTAAGATTACTGATCCAAGACTGAGAGGTGATGGAACTCTGAGAGTTAAGCCTGGCATTCCAGGGCACTTTGTTGTGGGAATGTTTGTTAGTTCCAGAGTAGGTGAATGATAAGCTTATAAATATATCTCTCAGCTTTGTGAGAAAAAGAAAAAATAAAGAGTCCAGAGAGTACCATGGGGAAGCCTCATGCATCTCCTTGGGCTGAAACTCTGAAGTATATGAGATGCCTTAAGGACTGTGGCTCAATTTCAAATCATTTTAAACTCTATAATTGAACTGAGGTATTCTTAAATTGTTAGAACCCTCAATCACCTAGCAAAAACAAGTACAAATTTTCTCTGGTTGGAGACAATATCTGGAACTTCAAAGTATTCCTACAAGCGATTTGCAATATAACATTCAGCATACAATAAAAAAAAAAAACAGGCACAGGAGGAATAAAACTGCATTGACCAAACTTGCAAGAATACCAAACAATAAAAACTGACCCACAGGGTCTCTAGATAGTAGTTTCATCACACTGAGACTTTAAAACAAGTATGTTTCCTACATTTAATAACATAAGACTGAAATTTTTGACAAAGAACTACAAGCTTTAAAATAGAAATTGCAGGGCCGGGGATTTAGCTCAGTGGCTTCGCACCTTCCTGGAAAGTGCAAGGTCCTGAGTTCAATCCCCGGTACCAAAATAAATAAATAAATATAGAAATTGTAGTACTAAATACTATAATAATTGAAAGTTACAAACTAGCAGAGACATTAAATAGCAGATTAGAAAAGAAGAAAATGTACTTGTGAAGGAAATTACCATAAAGCAGTAGGAAGATATGAAACTACAGATTTAATTGAAGTTTCAAAAGAAAAGAAGATAGAAAATAGAACAGAAGCAATAGTTGAAAAGAAAATAGTTGAAAAGTTTTGAAAACTGATCAAAGACATCAAGTCTGATCCAAGAATTTACATTAAGGACAAATGAAAAGTCATTCACAGAGACATTCATACCATACTAAACTGCTGAAAAATACAAATACACACACACACACACACAAAGAACCTTAAAACCAGAAGAAGAAACTATTGAGCCATCTATAACAGGTCTCCAAAAATCAACATAAAGAATTTCTACAAATCAATTAAAATTAAAATTTTAAAAAGACAAATTAAAATCATAATGGGATATCACAACACACTCATGAAAATGGCCATAAAATGACAATAGGATGTTAAACATCTTTTCATCTGCTTACTTTCCATCTACATATGTTCTTCTTTAGTGAGGTATCAACTTAGATGTTTTGCTCATTTTATAATGGAGTTATTTGTTTTCTTGTTGAGCATTTTTTAAATAATATATGTACAAAACTAATACAAGGCATTAATAATAGAGAAAATGTGAAGGGGTGAATGATTATTAGAGAACTCGGTATTATCTGCTTCATTTTTCTGTAAATCTAAACTGATCTAAAAATAAATAAACTATAAAATAAAAAATTATTTTAAAAGGGAACAGAAATAAATTAATAATTGCTTAAAGTAAAAAATAACAATAAGAAGTGTTGAGTGAAAATGTGGCAGAAAGGCAATTCTCATACCCTTATGATCTATCAACTTTAAAAACTACTTTTTAGTACCCACTAAAGTCATACATCAACTCCATGGTTCAGTAATTTTCCATATGATTACTGAGAACTATTCATTAGGAAATTTATACCAGAATTGTTTGTAATAGCCATAAACTAAATACTGCCAAAATGCCTATAAATAGGAAGATGGATACTGTTGTGTTGTATATACACACAATAAAGCCATATGATTCACTGAAAAATTAACACTTTAAAACTGCACCCAGTAAAATGGATGAGTGTTAGTGTTGAGCAAATCATCAGACACAAAAGAATCCATAATATGTTATATAAAGTTCAAAAAGTATATAAAACTAGTGTTTAGAAATATGTATGAATAGTAAAATTATTATTACCTTTATTTAAAAATATATTGCAGAAGTTGATTAAAATATATATACAGTATGTAATAATATTCACATAAAAAGGGAAACATTTTTCAATTACAATTTACAAAATGGTTTTAAATCATTATCTCAGAAGGTCTCGACTACATACTTTTTATTTATTTTAAATGTAAGTATGACTTGTTCATTCATTAAGGAAAATATAAAGTGACTACATAAATTTAAATAAGATATCCTAGAACAAATGAGTGGTAAAATTATAAAGAGAATCAAAGAAGTGATTTCCACAAAAGTCAAGATACTGGTATCTTTGGGAGCAAAGAAAAATAGAAATTGGGGAGGGGCAATTTGGGCGGTGCTGGGCATGTGCTATTTTTTTAACTTGAGTGGTGTTTACTTTGTGATAGATCATTATTCGTATATTTTTGTGCATTCTTCTATGCTAAATTTTAGAACAAAACTAAAGGTTTTCAAGGAAGAAATGGAGCCAAGCATCCATATACAATTATGTATTGCATACCCACTAGATATTAAGCCCTTTGCTGAACACTTCACATATATTAAATCATATAATCATCATAATGAGCCTGTGAACATTTTAGCTCTGCCCCTCCCACACTGACTGAGTTTTAATTTCCTTACAGTAAAGTGGGAAAGATTATGAACCTACTCATGAAGTTGTTATAGCAATTAAATGAGTTATAGACAAAGCACTTAAAACAGTCTGATATATAGGACAGAGCTGTGATTTTATTAGGGGACAGTAAAATCAAATAGCTTGCACAAACCCATACAGCAAGTAAGAGAGCAGCCAGAACATGAGCCTTCCAGTCTTAGAGATGATGCTTTTTCTCTTCATCAGTAATTCTTTCCCACAATAATTCCATGACACTCCCTCTGGGTTAGGGACTGGGTCTGAGAGGAGGGATCTGTTTTCTACATGATCTGATATAACTTTATTTATGATGGCTACTTTGGCTTTAAAACTGGAAGTTGTCTTGGTGGTCCCAAGCTAACAGAGCACAGGAAAGGCCTTTTGCCTATAGGCAGCCAGAGTGTGACCTCTTGCTCTGTAATAGTGCCTTCCACAATAGTAGCTCCAGAGTCACAGCCAGCCCTGGACCTCCTCTGTGGCCCTTCAGTCCAACCTCTTGAGACTCTGAATTACTGGAACTCATTAAAGGAACTAAGAAAACAATAATGGAATGAGAAAGCAGAGCAGGTGAACAAGAGAGGGAACATCTCTCTTCATCTGTTTTATCATTCTTGTTTTCTCCTTTCATGTCTGTTTTTGTCATCTCTCATTTAGATGAGCTCATGTTCTTTAAGTCAGAGATAGTGAGGGGTGCACAGCAAACTTTCCCTCTCACTTCCACCTGTCCTGAACTTAATCCCACTTAGTAAATCAACTGAGGCTTGTATAATACTTTATAGTTTATAAAGGGTTCTCATAACAATTGTGATGGGGACCTCTAGCTTCAGCTCTAACATGGTTTCAGCATGAGCTTAGAAGTTGTCACTTCCACGCCCATAACAAGAAAAATCTGAATAAATGGAAAACCAGTGACTTCTTGCACCCATGTGAGAATGGAGATCACAGAGAAAACCTCAAGATCTGGCAGACATGTCAGACAGTCCAAGGAGGCACAGCTGAGATCTGCTTAGGGAGAATAGAAGCCACTAGAGTCATAAACTGGTAGAAACAATTAAATGGAAATTTTGCAAAACTTCTGGAGCATGACTGCTGGGGCCACAGTCATAGTGGCGTCCCCGATTTCACCTCCAGGAGCTCTCTGGTAGCTCTTTTCAGAGGAGAAGAATAATTACTGTGAAATAAAGCCAGTACTTTTTCATAACAAAGGCTACCTTCTGAGGAAAAAGACTTAGTTTCAGCCTATTTCCAGCAAGAAAGAAGAAATTCTTCTTACTTCAGCCCTCTCCAGTATTTTTGTCTCATTTAAGGGGGAAAATATAGTCAACAAAATTAAGGGCTTCAAGGACATAGACTGGGAACACCTCAGCCAGAGGAGGGAGGAGGGAGCTGGTGGGGAAAAGCATTACCACGAGAGAAATGCATGTGAGGGTCACTGCTCTGAAACACAGATCCACTGTAAGACTGAAGCTTAATCATGAAATTAGAGATTACTCCCTTCCTCACCACCACACAAGCAGGACTCCAGCACAGTGACAGTGGATTATTTCTATAAGAAATGCAAGACACAGACTCTCTGAGCAGGAGCAGATAGAAAAGATCAAAGTCAAGAGGAGACAAAAAGAAGACCACTAAAGGAATCTGAAGCCTCTTGTATCTATAAACTGCAGAAAACATATAGTTCAACTCCTAGTCAGATTAATACAAATCCATATACAAATGACATTTTTACCTCACCTCCAAACACTTAATACAACATGGTCATCTTTCAACAGCAAGAACAACAAATTATAAGTCATGCCAAAAGACAAGAAAAAGAATTCAAGCTGATGGTTAAAGTGATAATCATATATAACAAACAAAAGCATTTTAAAGAGAAAAAGTCTACACATACCACATTAAAGCTACAGAAAGTCAAAGACAAAAGAAAATCCTAAGAAGCCAGAGAAAAAGTATTAAAAATAAAAATACTACCAACCTAGAATTCTATATCATCCAAAAGCAAGGAATAAATAAAGATTTTCTCAGACAAACACAGCGAGAGAATCCATTGTGAGTAGACCCCCCTTTCAAAAAAATCTCAACAATTCTTCAGGCAGAAGAAAACATCAATAGGTCAGAAACTTGGATCTACATAAACGAAAAACATCAGCGAAGGAACAAATGAAGACAGAGTAACATCTTGTATTTTTCTACTCTTAATTGATCTAAAAGATAACTTTTATTGCATATTTAAAGCAATAATAGTAACAATATATTGGGTAAGCATAACATAATCACATCAATTTCTGTAGGAAAAGTTTTTGACAAGAATTCACCAACCAGTCATGACAAAAATCTTCAGTAAAGTAGGAATTAAGCAGAACTTTCTCAACTTAAGAGAGTATCTATAACAACTGACAGCTACTACCATCCTTAATGGTAAAAGACTGGGCTTTTTCCCTCTTAGATCAGAAACCAGGCAAGGGTATCATCACTTACCACTTCTACTCAAGATTATGCTGAAAGCCCTAGGATAAGAAAAGAAAAAGAAAAATTATATAGATATGAAAGAAAGAAATAATACTGTCTTTTTTCACAGATGACATATGACTTTTTCAATGTAGAAAATCCTAAGGAATCTATTAGAAAAACAAAAAACAAGACTCCTGTAACTAATAAGCAAGTACAACAAGTTCTCAAGACACAAATTCAGTATACAAAAGTCCATTGCTTCCCTATATATGAAGGACCCTTGTTAGCAAGACAGACTCCATATTGCTGCTTGACTCACCTGCCTGCCCTTTAGATGAACTCAGAAGGAGGAAGCTTAGAAACCTCCTCCCCTTAGAGAGTCTCTTAGAAACAACAATTAATCAACTATTGTTTTACAAATGTTCTAACAGCAGGACGTTCCGCTTCTGTACCTTTTGCTTGCTTTACTAATTCTATCCCATAGGGGGCCTAGAAACTGTTGGCCTCAAAGGTGTATAAAACATGTTTGTCAACCCCCAGTCGAGGCTCGAGTCCGATGCTTGGCTCGGTCCCGGCTGGTAATAAACTCCTGTGTAGATTTAATATCGGTCTCTGGTTCGTTCTCTCTCGCTGGGTGTAACAATATACTAGCAATGAATAACTTAATTTTGAAATTTTAAAAAATATCATGTAAAATAGCAAAAAATTAAGTACTTTGATATAAATCTAACAAAATAGATATAGGATCAATATGCAGTAAACTATAAAACACTAATTAAATATATGAAAGATCTAAATAAATAGAAAGTCTACATTCCTGAACTGAAAGATACATTATTGTTAAGATTTTAGTTATTCCCAATTGATTTATAAACAGATTACAATCCCAATCAAAATCCAATCAAGCTATATCACAGATATGGATAAACTTGTCAGTCACAAGTATATGTGATGCTATGAACTGAACTGTGTCCCTGCAAAATGTATGTGCTGAAGCCCTAAGACCTATTATGACTGTATTTAGAGACAAGTTGTTTGTGGAAACAACAAGCTTAAATGAGATCATAGAGGTAGTGGCCCAGATATTTTTTTAATTCATTGATTATTGGTACGTTTTAGGTATACAATATTATGGCATTCATCATTGGGAATTTGTACCTTTGCATAACATATCTTGGTTATTTTTTTCCCCATTCCCCTGCTCACCCCTCCCTATTTACAAAGACTTTGTTTCCATTTTTTCCTTTCCCTTCTTTCCTTTCCCCTACCCCTCCCACTTTCCCTTCCCCTTCCCTT
>NW_004624784.1:7699883-7735984 GCF_000247695.1 Heterocephalus glaber | reverse complement strand
AATAAATAGGACACACATATTTAAATACCGAATAGTTTCTCTAGTGTGAGAAACTGAAAATATAAAGAAGGACTAAAAGGTATAATAGATACTGTGAAATAGGAAGAAAAGGGGCAAAGGGGAAAGGTGTAGGGGCAAGGAAAGAAGGGAATGGAGTTAATATGAGAAAATGAAAAAGTGGAAACAAAGTCTTTGTAAATAGGGAGGGATGGAGGGGTTGAAGGGAGAACAAGTGAAGGGGGTAAAAAATAAGAACCAAGAGAGACTATGTAAAGATGCAAATTTCCAAAGATGAATGTCATTATATTGTATACCTAAAATGCACCAATAAAATTAATTTAAAATAAAGAAAGGCTAAAGAGTTTGGGGATTGTTTGGTTCAAAGATCTAGTACATATAGTGTAGAATTTTGTAGTTAAGTTCTGCTAGAAGTATCTATGACTATTTGCTGTAATGAAAATATTAACCAACATTTTTAATGGTTCCCAGTATTCTATATGCCTACAAAAGTGCTAAGTGTTCTTATGTATTGTGCTTCTTTAGACCTTATAAGCACTTTATGAGTTGGATCCTATTATTTTGTAGATGAGTAAGCTGAACCACAGAAAGGTTAAGTAACTTGTCCAAGGTCACAGAGCTCATAAATCATGGGCTGGAAACTGAAACCAAGAGCTTGGAAGCAGAGGCCTTGCCTACAACTTCTTCTCTCTACCACCTCTTACTAGAGATTTCAAACCGAGCACAAAACTAAGCCTTCTAGCTTCATTTGCTTTTGGTTACATGCTTTTAGTTAACTTTAAAAATCACTAATTTTGGACGTCATACTGCTGAGCAGTATGTTATTAGTCTCCTACTAGCTTTGCTATAGACAATAGTCCTATGATCCTTTCTTAGAAAATGCTCTGCCTCTCTGAGCATGTAGCTCTTGTTAACCACTTAAGAAATGTTTACCTGAAACCTGAAGCACCAGGCTGATTTATCAGAAACTTCCCTAATCTCTCAAGGTTGATGACAGACACCAGGATAAGAGTAACCAAGACATTTTCGGGATTTGTGGATGCATCATATGAGTATGTGCCAAATCAGTATATCACCAAATACCAGGCTTTGCAATACCCCATTCTAGACCATCAAAGAGGCATCTAGAAGTCTAGAGGCATCAATCATTTCCTTACCTAACTGCCCATTCCCTCCTCCCTTGACTAAAAATGAAGGCGCTTGAAACTTACTATGTTAAATTTTTTATAGATAAGATGGTCTTTCAGGACACTAGTCCATGATCTTCTTCACCTTACTAGTTTACCACATAAACACTTTTCCTTCCCCAAACAAATTCTCCCTTCATTGGGTACTTTTCAAGTGACGGCGAATAAGTGGATTTGGATTCAGTGATGGTGCCTGACTATTTTCCAAATATGGCTGGAAAAATACCTCATAATAAAACCCTATAATTTTTGTGCCTCTCAGAAACCACAAAAAAAGTAAGATAAAAAATGGACAGGTGATGAACTATTACTTTTTCCCAATATTATAATTGTAAGAATCAAAAACTGAACAATAAAATTACAAAATATATATATATATATATATACACAAAAATTAATGAAACAACCACCTAGCAAAAAATATAATGAAAAAAATCTCATTTAGAATTGTAATTCAAAAGAAAAAAATCTGAAAAAAACTTGACAACCAATGTTCAAGATCAAATGAAGTAAACTAAATAATCTTCTAAAGGAAAATAAGATATTTAAATAAATAGAAAAATAATCCTTCTTCTTCGGCAGAGACTCCTTATTCAAATGTCTATTTCCTGTATTAATCTACAAATTTAACTTGATTGATACGAATAGCAAGGGCTTCTTTAAGCATAACACTAAATCCAGAAGGTGCAAAAAATAAATAAAATCTAACAATGTAAAATTTAAAATGTCCTTATGACAAAGTTAAAAGCAATCAATAAAGAAGGAAAAATATTTATAGAAACATGACAAGAAACTAATTTCTATTATAAAGAGTTCTAAACAAATGATCTGGGAAAAGCTAAAGAAACCAATAGAAAAAAATTAGTGAAAAACATTATTATAAGAAAAAATGCAACTCAATTTTAACCATATGAAAAGATATTTTGTTTCACTCATATTTAAAGAAATGTAAATTACAGTCACAAAGAAATATTTTTCCTACTAGGTTAGCATAGAGCAGTAAGTTTGCTAATGCATTGACCAGGGAAATAGGCACTTTACTACTCTACTACTAGGAGTCTCAAACAGTTCAAACTTTTTGGATGGCAACTTGGCAATATCTACCAAAATTTTAAACTCCACTTCTAAATAGTATACACAGAGATATCCACTACTTATATTAATTATGTAGCAAAAGAAAAAATCTACATTCACATAAATGGGAATCTATATAAATTCTGACTCATTCCTAAAATGGAATATAAATTAGCTATTGAGAAAAATAAAATAGATCTATTTGTACTAATATAGAATAATTCCCAAAATGTTAAATGCAAAAGGAAATATAATATGTTATAATTTTTTTAAAAATGTAAAATATAAACACATATTTGTATTTGCAGTACATTGGCACTTTCCAAGTTAGGTGGCAGCCTAATAGTAGTTGCAATGTCTATTTAATGGATCGCAACAAGTGTTCATTAATGTTTGCATTTTATTTTAGAATTTTCCTATGTTTTATTTTAAAATTGATTAAATTATTTGATATCCATTTCATTGTATTTTTCATTAGATACAAGTATTGTTTTGTGCAAATTTTGACAGTTATGGAATTCCACAGTGAATTGTGATGAGAAATATATTTATTGCTCTGGGATATAGACAAAAATGTTCATAAAACCTTGGTAATAACTATCTTTGGAGAAATAAATATCAAGCCTTTAGGAGTTGAAATAGAGCCATAAGGGGAAAACAGAAAGTGACCTTGTATCCTTGTACTATTTGCATTACCTATTCAAAAAATAATTTTTTAAGAATTCAGAAGAGAATGAGGGAGGGGATTAATTGGAGGGATGATTAAAGTATGTTATGTACAAATCTGCCAAAATTAAACCAATTAATTTGTATAACCAATATGTGCTAATATAGAATGTGGAGGAAATCATCAAATAAAATAAAAAAGAAAAAGAATGAGATAAAAGCCAAAAATGTTAAAATTATGTTTTTTGTTGATGTAAACCCTCTATCAGTTTTATACACCACCACTATTTAACCACTTTTATTTTTCCACATCTATTTCCTTTTAATGAAATTATTTTCCACATAACTTTTTAAACAAATATTGGTTTCATTAATCAAGTTTTAGCTATATCAGACAAGGACTAGTTATTATTTCTGCCATTAGGAAGTTTCCTTTTCCATCATTTTGAACAAGACTAGTTTTCTTGAATCTAGTTTTGCATATCTAATTTGTACCATGTGGATCCCTACCAATAAACCATGAGTGGTTTTAGTTGCTGTCAGTTTTATTTTGTGTTCATTATCTCAACCACAGATATTCATTATGACTTGGCTAATGTGTCTCATATCTAATCCATGAGAAAACTATAAATACTCTTCCTGAGATATTCCAGGCTCACTCTGGTCCAAGAGTGGTCTATTGGATTTTGAAGCCAATTTTGTTTGGTGTCTTTCTGAACACTTTGAAAGATGTAAATTACTTCTCCAAGCCACTGAAAACAAAAGCAAATTACTAATCACACAGTAATATCAATGGTTCTCAATTTGATTGATATTACTGAAAGGCAGTGTTTGACATCTAACAAAGTACGTTCATTCCTTTGGAGTCAGAATGGTAAGTTCAAAACTTTGGAGTAGGTATTGTGCTGAGGGCTTAGGTTACACAAACGAAAAGACCAACTTCTTTCCTTCAAAACATTTATTGTCTTAGGGAAAATCCGAATACCTAAAAAATATTATGACACTAAAATACATAGGTCCTAATGATGGCGTGCCACAAATACCATAAAGGAATTTTGTACGTTTAGGATCCTAAAAATAAGAATGATATTTTCAAAGTCAGTTAATGGAGTTTGAAGAGTCTGTCCTACTGGGATCTTTGCTTTCACTAATCTGACCAGGTGTACCAGAATGAGGGCAAGTAAACATGATGGCACCAGAATGAAGAATTTGGTGCCTGTGTCCAAAAGAGTGCTATGTAGGCAAAGTTATGTGTCCATTCATCTAATTTTTTTCTCTAGTCCATTTGTCTCTCCTCTTCTGCTGTTGGAACCTGTCTAGAAACTGAGCTCAGTGATTCTATACCTGATTTTCCTTGGTGTTCTCTATCTGGTCTGCATCCATCCTTCCTCCCTACCTCTGTCATGTCTGAGAAAAGCACTTTAGAACACCAAGTAACAATGCCCTATGGAGTTGAAGTCCTAGGGGTCAAGGGACCATGAGAGGAAGCTGGTGATCCATGGTGCCTCAGGACTGCAGTGTGGTCATTCTGAAAACCTGACTGAAATTCCACATTATTTCTTCCTCCAGGGGATCTTTGGTTGGGATGACTCTTAAACTATTTCTCCTATAATGAATTTATGCCCTTAGCAGATACTAATGCTAATCAAAGCATTAATTCCAAGGTTTATTTAAATTCATAGTGCTGGGCTTTGGTCAAAATGTGCTTTTCGTCTGTAAAGTTATCATGTTAATTTTCTTCATTGAACAGAATGTTTGACAAGATAGTAATTGTTTTAATGGTCAGATCCCTACCCAGAAACAGAGTGAAATACCCTCTGCTGAGGCAAATGGGCTCCCCAGCCCCTTGGTTTGCCTCCTCGGAACTAACTTTGGTGCTGGTAGCCCATTGCCTGGGCAGACTAGGAAGGTGAGGGGCCCAGATCAGGAGGCAAAGCTCACAGCAAACCTCTCTGCCGGTTCTTCTTCTTTGGCCCAAGGCCATATTCTTCAGCAATAAGGGAGCTATGGAGCCAGAGAGCTCACACCTCAGGCACTCAGTGGTCACAAAGCCAGTACATTCCCCCTCCCAAATCACACCTGAAGAAGGAAGGCTGAGAAAGCAAACAACACTCTCGGCAAGGAGCTGATAGCAGGCAAGAATTAATGCTTTGGAATATGGCATTATTGGATTGATTTTAAATAGATGTTTTACTTCTCTTTAGTAATAAATTGTGGGCTCTCAAAGCGGGCAAGAAGAAATCAAAAGAAGAGAAGAAAGAAGAAGAAAATCAATCTCAAAACGTCTTCTTAGGTTATTTCTCTGGAAGGATCTTTAAAGTTCTGTTCGAATTGCTGGGTCTCTGACAGTGCCGTTGTGATAAACTGATGAATGTCTATTTATACCAAAACATAAAACATATGGATGGTTATTTAGAAGACAAATGCATTTTGACAGATAGCTAATTTCATTCCACTGATAGGATGCATTTTGTCAGACTCTTCATTTCATTTGCGACACAATCATTTTTGGTTTCCAGTACCTTGTCAAGGTGGAAATGCATTTGTCAGGCCCTCCAAACCCAATATTGGCTTAAAATACTGCCATCAAAACTCTGCTTAAAACTAAGGAAAATCATAAATATCTCCTATTACCCACTCACACAAGAATTGTTACCAAATAAATACTTTGTGTACCCGATTGGGTAACAGGAAAAATTATTCAAAAGTCTCCAACATATATTGTTGGCAACTTTCAGCCACCCATTACATATTAAATCACATAAGAGCATAAAAGAAAAGAAGCTAGTTCCCTCAATGTTTAATGGGCCTGAAATTATACTAGAAAAGTAGATCTAAGATTGCACTGGAAAAGTTCTACTATTCCATGATTATTTTAGCCCATGAGTTAGCTCCTGTAGGAAGAAATTCCTGACTCCTCCAGGCAGACTTGTGCTTTCCTCTTTATCTCCCATTGTACCTGCCCACATCTCAGTTAGACACTGACATCATTCTGAATTTTTATTTTTATTTTTCTAGCTAGAAAAACTTGGCTTTTCATTTCTGTATACTCAGTGTCCAAAACAGCACCTATTACTTGGTAGGTCTTTGTTGAAGGAAAAAATAAAGGAATGATTATTTCTATTATAGCATTTATCACTTTAAGTCATTAATTATCTATCATTATTCTCCACCAGATCATGAGTTCCCTGAGTATGAGAACTAATATATTTTTATCCATTTCCTCAGCTAAGGTACAGTTTCTGGCATATAGTAGATACTTGAAAAATGTGTTGACAGGGTGAATGAATAGACTAGTCAATGGATGGACAAATGGATGGATGGATGGATGGACAGATGGATGGGTGGATAAAAGGATGACTGTTCAAAGCTACTGGTACCCCATATTTCTCAAAGTCACCAGCCACCTATGTAGAAAAATAATTCCCTTCTTTCAGCCACTGGTCTTTTGAAAAGCTTTAAGCACTGAGCTTCATTTTCCTAAGGATAGGAAACACGTGTTTTGAAATTTTGTTTCCTGAATATTTTGATAACAAGGGAGCCTTTAAAAGAAATGGTAGTTTGCATGTCTGTTGTTTGAACCTATTAGATATCCTCTACTATGCATTTTCTCATTCTTAGTAACAGAACCCCGAAATTTTAGCTCAGTACAAGCTGCCTAAAATAATCATATTTTCCAGCCTCTCTTGCATATATGTGTGACCATACAACTAAACTTTGGACACATGGATTTAAGTGGAAGAGCCTGTGTGCAACTTCAAAGTGTCCTTAGGAAGATGGTACTATCATCTTCTATCCTTCTTCCTTTGTTCTGCTAGAATATGCACATGGCTGAACCTCAGGAAGGAATATTTAATCATGAATTGAAAGCCACATGTGGAGAATGTCAGAACAGCCAGATATAATGTACACTCTTATCCACTTTCTGACTTTCCCAATAAACATTGAATTCCCTATTTCTAAGTTTGAGTTTTCTGCCACTTGCAGCCTGACTAATCCTAATGAAAAAAAGTATTTTGACTGGCCAGAACATGAAAAACATTAAAAATTTGCTATATACTTGAATTGCACGGAGCTGATATTAGGTAGATTAAAGCCATGTCCTTTCAAATAAGAGAAACTTTGTTAGACACTCAAGGTAAGAGAGCTTGAGCCAGACAACACAATTCTGGTTACAACTAGCCCCATACCCCTTTCCACTTGGCTCTGTGCCAAGGGTCATGCTGACCTAAGTCTCATTTCATTTTTAACCTAAAGGAAGAAAATTGACTACTATTACTGGAAGAATGATACTGCTACTATTGTTAGAAGAGTCCATTTTTAATGTAATGGGGCAGGGGTAATCAGAGAACGGATATGGTAAAAATATATGCTTTCAGACAAAAGAGATGTGAAAGTGAGGGGAGGGTGGGAGGCTGGGGCAAGGCGGGTGATGGGGGTGTTAAAGTGATCAAAGTAGGTTCTGTGCACATATGAATCTACCAAAATGAAATTCTTAATCTGTATAACTAATATGAGCTAATAAAAAATGTAGAAAAACTAAACAAGAGTCCTTTTTCTTCTATCAGACATAGTGCCATTCTAGAACTGCGGATCAACCAGTAACTTTCCTAGCAGAAGAAATTCCACAGAGAAGAGACTTTTCATTGGGGTTGCGAGTTCCCCTCCCAACCTATAACTATGAAACATCTTGATTCAAATACGCCAGAGCTCAATTTCCATCTCCATTTCGAGCTCTTTGACTGTGGTCATTTTTTCGATACTGTCTGGAAATTTCATGACTTTTTAAGCAAGATGAGGTAGAATGGTTGGATTTACTGCGGGTGAAATGCTGGCAGAGGAAACTTCAATTTAGCAGCTGTTATCATAGACTACTAATCGAGGACTCCTCGGAAGAGTGATGCCACTGAAAACAGTTATTACTCAATGTTAATAAAAAAATTATGGATCTAATAAAAGTTAATGGGGATGTATCATGTGGCATAAAAACTGCAGTCAAAGCAAAGAATGCTGGGGTGGGGGAGAAGATTCCACTATAATTCTGTATTGTCTGGAAGCCACAATTGGCCATGTCCATAATGCTTCAGAAGTGCAAATGTTTATGCAAATTAAACTGTAGAATACTTAATAATGGGATCATCTCCTTTTGTAAAAATAGAAAGTAGCAAGTAAGATATTACCCAGCAAATCTAATTGTTAGCAATAAGCAAGATCCTGGTCTATGGTTGGCTACTTTTTGTGGATATGAGTAAATTAAGAAATGTATATGCATCTCCCAGCTAGGTTGGGAGCTTGTTTCCTCCAATGGGGCACTGTCTTATGTCTGAACAGAGAGGCTGTGATTTATCAAGAATTTGAGTTTCATACAGCATCCATGATGCCTGTTGAGAAACAGAAAGTCAGAGGGCTCAAATTCTTCTGCCCAGCTTGATGATGAGCTCTGTCTCTCTTATGCACTATTTTCCCCAGCACCTAGTACACTGCAGGGTAATGATAGGCTTTCAGATCCTTGTCAACTGTATAAACAAATACACAAACAAGAGAACTTTCCCTAAAACTCAGAAACTCTGATTACAAGTTAAAATGATCATTTGTAACCCTACTTAAAACAGAAATTAAAACACAGATCCTCACAGAGGTTTAAAACCCGAGTCAGGAAGCACATCGGAAGAAGGTGAAACTTCAGGGGCTAGCAGTATGCACTGCCCTTGCCTGGAGATGAAAACAAGAGCACCTCTTCAGCAACCCACAGTCAAAAATTAATCTTCCCAGGAAGCCCCTTCCATAACCCATGAACAAAGAGCCCTCAGATTGCTGGAGTTGGGAAATCATGAAATTTTTAAGTAAAGACTAATTCAGGCAAGAGTTATAGGATTGATGCTAACTCTAGGGGGAAATTTTGATGCTTCTGTTGACTTGATTTGCTCATTAGATGCAAAGTATGAAATAGTAACTATACAGTGGAGAAATTGAACAACACCTTGACCAGTTGATCAAAGTTAAGAAGTGTCCAAATGACATTGTGTGACTCCTGATATAATATCCTAAGAAGATACAGCATCATTTACACAGCATTCTGGCCTGGAATGCATATTTCAAATCCATGATGAAGATGTATAAGATAAACCCAACACGCAAGACTGTTCTATATTAAAGGACATGACAGGACAACAAAGTGTAATGCAATATCTTAGATTTGATTCTGTACTAGTTCCAAAGTTTATCATAGAGTTTATTGACAAAAATGAAATATAGAGAATGGATTACATGAAAATGTTGTATTCATATTACATTTTCAAGTTGATAACAATCCTGTGATTTAATAAGAGAAAAATACTTCTATAATTGGGAAATATTCACTGAAATATTTCAGGGTAAAGGATTATGATGTATTTAATTCATTTTCCTGTGGTTACAAAAAAACTATTACAGAGAGAGATAAAGAACAAAATAGTAAAGGAAATGAATTAACTGTTAAAAATATAGGCATCTGAACATAACTTTTCTGTAAATTAGAAATTACATCCAAATAAAAAAAAATTCCAAAGGGCCCTCCAGACTATAACAAGCCTTCTCCTTCCTTAAGAAAAGTTCCTTCTAGCCAACCAATAAGATACAAAGCCCTGATTCTTTTCATCTAATCTTGTGAGGCACAAGAACCTCCCTCTGATGTGTAATATGCCTGCAGATATGGCAAACAATATGGTGAAGAACCTGAGCTCCCACACACATAGCTTCAATCTGCTGCTCCTTGAACTCTTGAGGGTCTTCAGAAAGCACCCTAAGAACCTTAACATGCAAAGCACCAGCACAGCTCCTTAGACTGCCTGGTTGCCTAGCAACCCAGTATCCTACTTGACAAGATGAAGCAGAAGCCTTCCCTGTGGATTCCAGTGCTGATACACTCTGGAGAGAAAGCCTCTATTGGTGAAGTTCCCAGTGGGCCTCTGGCTAGAGCTGAGTCTAGGTCCTGAGCCACAGAAAGCATCCATGGTCCTGGGGCCTTGAGCACAAAGGAATTCAGCCTAGGAAAATGTAATGTGAACAAACCCTTAATCAAGTCACTTTAATGTTCTGAGCCTCAGTTTCTTCACAATTGGGATACATGTGCTGTTCTCAAATCCACCTGAATTTTCAGATGGTCTAATGAGCTGGGAACCAGTGCCATTCTGTCAGCGATGAGTTCAAAATCCCTGTGGATGAGGCCCATGTACACATATTTTTATAAAGCTCTTCAGATGATTCAACTATGCAAAGTTGATCATCAAGGACCTAATACAATCTATACTGTGGTTTGAATGTATCCTTTCCTAAATTCAGGTATACTCAGTGATGGGGCCATCAAAAGATGACTAGTCTAAAGCTCCTGGCTCATGAATGGGATTCACTTCCCTGATAAAAGGGCTTAACAAGAAGCTCAGCTCTCCCTGCTTTTCTGCCTTCTCCCATGTTAGGACACAGCATTCCACTCCTTCAGAGAATGCAGCCCTCATCAGACAACTAAACTGGCCAGAGCCTTGATCTTGGACTCCCAACCTGCAGAATTATAAGAAAATAAATTTCTATTCTTTGTAAGTTACCATATCATTGATATTCTGTTATAGGAACACAAAACTACTAAGACTATGGATAAGGTTCTAAGTGTCTTTTATAGCTAATTGTCTGTATTGGCACTGGTGCCTATAAGGGTGTCTTGAACCCTAATCTCTTCTTCCCTCCTTTTCCTCTAAATGGGTCCCCTTAACTCCAACACTTTAGGGTCAACTCTACCCACCCCTAGGACTGTCCCAGCAGAGCCCAGATCCCTCAATTCAGTCTCAGTCATCTTTGCTGCTGGTCCAGCCCCTTATTTCTTGAGGCTCAGTCCTACTTTGTGCCTATAAAGACACAATACTTTTGCATCAGTCCCCCAAGTCTCAATATTTACAGAGCAACATGAAGAGGACAAGATGGCACTTTAACACACAGCAGGTTGTATTATAGGTTAGGAAACCAGACTCAGGAAATCCTAATCTTTTATAATGGTCATAAGTATAACTGCACTTTGCTCCATCAATTTTCCTAGCTGTTCACCACACAAACATCCTTGAGAAGATAGTCAAGAACAAAAGAAAGTCAGGGTCTTGCCTTTAAAGACATGCAGAAATCTGAAAGGAAGAACTGCCTCCCATCCGCACCTAGGTTCTATCACCCTATGCTTAGGATCAGTCTCTGGGCTGTCCTTGCTAATTCCCCCAGAGACAGTGTCCTACTTCTCAACTCCAATTCTGTAGCTGGGACCTACTCCCTAATGGCTGACTATCTATTGTCACCCACCTGCACTGCCCATTACTCTTACTCCCCAGATTCTCCAAATTTTTTCTCAGGCCAATAGGTATCCACAGCCACGATGAAAGCTTTCAGGTCTAGGACAGACATACGACTGGGGCAGAGCTGACCTGACACCACAATACAAAGGGCCAGAGGAGGTAGGAGGAGAAATATCCTGGCAAAAAAGAAACTTGCAAACTCATCACACCAGCAAAACAAGTACTTCTCAAACTTTAGTAGAGACACCAAGTGCTGGTTAAGCCACAGATTGCTGAATACTATCCCAAGCCTCCTTAATTAAGTAAACCTGAAGGTGGAGTTTATGGATATGCATTTCAACCTGTTTCCCAGTGTGCTAATGCTGCTCTAGTATAGACTTGCTAAATCCAAAGCACCTGGGCTGAGAATGACAAGTTTGGGAGCCATGGAATGGAGGCCACAATAGGAAGGAGGGCTTAGAAGAAACTGAAAGGATGCTCTCCATCCCTTTAATCCAGAGGCAGGAAACTTTGGAAACTCCTTCAGCCTTGCCTATGGGTCAGAGAGGGTACTACTTAAGAATCATGTAAGACAATGAAATATTAGAACTCCCTGATATTGACAGCTTATTATCCCAAATACCAGGCAACTTGTTAAACCTCCCAGTGTCTATAGCCAGCTTTGCTCTCTGGGTCTTTCCCTACCCCATAACTAGATCTGGTTAGAATTTTTGGTTCTCCCAGCCTGCCTCATTCCAATCCAGTTTACCCAGTCATACCAGTTTTCTCTGGGTTGTCCTCCACCCACTTTTATACTTATACCCACCCTCCCAGTCCATTCTTCCTTCTCTGCTCTGTACCAGAGTCTAATGCCCTAACAGACTACAGCACCTGGACTCCCTTGTTCCCTATTGTCAGATCAGTCTCGCTAATGGGAGGTGCTAGCCGGAGTTCAAAGAATGAGTTCTGAGTGTTTCTTTCATTCTCCTTTCTCCTCCTCAGAGCTGGATCTCTTGGAATATGGTGCAATACAACTATATGCCACTTAACAATGGGGATATGTTCTCATAAATGCATCATTTTGATAAGCAAAAATTGTAGAGTATACTTACACAAACCTAGATGGTAAAGCCCACCACACACCCAGGCTACGTGGCATAGCCACCATTGTGTATGTGGTCATTTGTTGCCCAAAACATCAGCGATTTTGTAAATTTTATTGGTACATTTTAGATATATATAATAACATTCATTCTATGGAATTTGTACCTGTATGTGATATATCTTGATTCTTCTTTTCCCCTTTCCCTCTCCTTCTTTCAAACCCTCTTCTCCTTATTTACAAAAGCTTTGCTTCCATTTTTTCCTTCTATTATTTTTTCCTTTTCCCTTCCTTCCTTTCCCCTCCTCCCTTCTAATTCCCCTTCCCATTTGAACATTTTCTTCCTAGTTCACAATATCTTTGATACATTTTGTCCTTATTTACATTTTCGGGTTTCTCACATCAGAAGAACGATGCAATATTTGAAAATGTTTGTCCAATTTACTTAAGAGTATGGTTTCAAGGTGCATTTATTTACCAAGAAACATCTCAAGTTTATCTTCCTTATGGCAGAGCAGTACTTCATTGTACAAAAAGAACCCCACATCTTTAGCCATTCACCAGTTGATGGGCACTTGGGCTGTTTCCAAGATTTAGCCATTACAATCTGTGCTGCTATAAACGTGGGTGTGCATATATCACAGTGGTATGATGCTTCTCATTCTTTCAGGAAGATACCAAGAAGGGAAATAGGTGAATCAAAGGGAAGCTCTAGTTTTAGTTTTTTGAGGAATCTCCACAATGATTTCCAATGTGGTTGCAGCAGTCTACATTTCTAACAGTGGAGAAGGCTTCCTTTTCCCCCACAGCACTGCTAGCATTTGTTATTGGTTCATTGCTTGATGACAGCTACTCTTTCTGGAGCAAGATGGAATCTCAGTGTTGTTTTAATTTGCATCTCTTGAATGACCAGTAATGTTAAACATTTATTTCATGTATTTATTTGCCATTTGTATTTCTTCATCTGAGAAGTGTCTATTCATTTCAGATGCCCATTTTTGGATTGGGTCTTTAAATTTGGGGGGGTCAGATTTTTTTGAGTATATATTCTAGATATTAGTCCTTTGTCTAAAACAGCTGGCAAAATTTTTTCCCACTGTATGAGTAGTCTCTTCACTCTGTTAGTAGTTTCTTTTGCTGTACAAAAGCTTTTTAATAAGATGAGATCCTTGTTCTTTATGGCTGAGCAGTATTCCATTTTATTAAAAAAACCCACATCTTCTTTATCCAGTTACCAGTTGATGGGCACTTGGGCTGTTTCCAAACTTTAGCTATTACAAACTGTGACGCTATAAACATGGGTGCACATATATTGCTGTGGTATGATTCTTTTAATTCTTTTGGGAAGATACCCAGCAGGGGAATAGCTGGGTCAAATGGGGAAAAAATAAGAACCAAGATACATCATGTACAGGTACAAGCACCCAATGATAAATGTAAACGTATTGTATACCTAAAATGTACCAATAAAAGAATTTAAGAAAAAAAAATATGAGATCCATGTTGTTGATTTTTTCTGATATTTCCTGTGTGATTGGGTTTTTATTCATAAAGTCTTTTCCTACACCTACATCTTCAACAGTTCTACCTCTTCTATCTTCCAGCAGATTAAGTGTTTCTGTTTTAATATTTAGATCTTTGATCTATTTTGATTTTAGTTTAGTGCATGGTTAGAGATATGGGTATAGTTTTAAGTCTTTGGTATGTGGAAAGCCAGTTTTTCCAGCACCATTTATTAAAGAGACTTTCTTCCAGTGAAGATATTTGATTCCTTCATAAAGATAAGGTGTCTGAGTGTGTTTGGAGTTGTTGTTGCATCTTCAATTCGGTTTCATTGATCCTTGGGTCTGTTTTTTGCCAGTACCATGCTGTTTTTATCACAGTAGGTTTGTAGTATAAGTTCAAGTCAGGGCTTGTGATATCCCCTGCCTTGCCCTTGTTGCCCAGAATTACTTTTGCTATTCTAGGTCTCTTCTGGTTCCAAATGAATTTTAGGATTATTTTCTCTAACTCTGTGAGATATGCTATTGGTATTTTGATTGAGATTGCATTAAATCTGTATCAGAGTTTTGGAGGTATGGCTATTTTCACTATATTAGCTCTTCCAACCCTAGAACAAGGGATAGCTTTCCATTTTCTGATATTCCCCTCGATCTCTTTTTTCAGAGTACTGTAGTTTTCAGTGTAAAGATCTTTTACTTCCTTTGTTAGATTGACTGCTAAGTATTTCTTTTTTTTTTTTGGATGCTATTGTGAAAGGTGTTGTTTCTCTAGTTTCTCTCTCAGTGAGTTTCTTATTTGTGTACAGGAAAACTATAGATATTTGAGTGTTGATTTTGTGTCCAGCTATGCTACTGAATCTAGAAGTCTTTTGGTAAAGTTTTTGGAGTCTTTTATGTAGCGTATCAAGGCATCCACAAATAATGATAATTTAACTTCTTCCTTTCCTATCCTTATTCCTTTTAATTTATTTCTCTTGTCTAATTGCTCTGGCTTATATTTCCAGAACTATATTGAACAGGAGTGGTGTCAGTGGACATCTTTGTCTTGTTCCTGATTTTAGAGTGAAAGCTTTCAGTTTTTGACCATTTAGTACGATGTTAGTAGTTGGTTTGTCATAGATGACTTTTATCAGATTGAGACAAAGACCATCTATTCCAATTTTCTGTAGGGTTTTTATCATGAATGAGTGTTGGACTTTGTCAAATGCTTTTTCTCCATCTATTGCAATAACCTTGTGGTTTTCATACTTGACTCTGTTAATATGCTTTATTACATTTATTCATTTGCATATGTTGAACCATCCCTGCATCCCTTGGATGAATTCTACTTGGTCATGGTGTACAATCTTCTTGATGATTTTCTGCATTCTGTTTGCCAGTATCTTATTGAGGATTTTTGCACTTTTGTTCATTAGGAAGATTGGCCCATAGCTCTCTTTTTTGTTTGGATCCCTCCCTGGTTTTGGTATCATGGTAATGCTTGCTTCCAGGAATGAGTTCTGAAGTATTGCTTCCCTTTCAATTTCATTAAAGAGTTTGAGGAGTAGTGGCATTAGATCTTCTCTAAATTTCTTGTAGAATTCAATAGTGAATCCTTCAGGACCTGGGCTTTTCTTTGTTGGTAGGCAAAACATCTGTTATGTAGTGCATGACTGCCTATATACAATGTTACTGAACAGCCTTTGCTCCAAATTTCCAGCTTTAGAATTGGAAAATTATTTCTGCAAAATGCCTCCTTGAGGCGGCAGTGGTTTCCTGCAGCTGTTATTTCTTGGTGGCTCACTTGTTCCCTCAGTCTCATCCACTCTTCTATGAGAGGCTCCTTTCTTGAAGTCCCTAGAATCACTTGCTGAGATTCTACACACACACACATACACACACACACACATACACACATACACACGTCTTGCCTAGCCACACCCCAAGGTGCACCACAGCTCTCTCTGCTGGTCAGAAGCTCTTGAAATGGGGTTTCTCAGGGGAAAAAAAGTTGAGAAATTGCTCCCTGCACTTTCTCAGGCAACCATTCGGAACTCCACCCCTCTCCATAGGGCTCCCCGTCATGATGTAGGAATTGCAGCAAAGGTGAAGCCATAGCAGATATGACTAGGATCTTGTCAGCCAAACAATGAAGGCCTCCTCTACCCAGGCAGCTTCCTGATAGGGCTTTCTGATAGGGCCAAGCAGCAAGACAGCAAGGCTGCCCCCAAAGAGCAAACATGCTCCTGAGGGCCCACATTTAGTCAGGAGACTGTTATCAACAGCGCCCTGGAGTTTCAATGATGTTGCCATGGTAGCAATAGGGTCACTGCTTAGCAACAGGCTAGAGCTGCAGGAAGTTGCTAAGGTATTTTCACATGTGTTAAAGCAAATGGATGTTTATCTCAGCCTTGAGTGTAAATACATCAGTCGGGGGAGAAGAGAAAACATGTACACATAGGCCTCCAAGGGCTGTGTAGAGCTGCATATCTGCTGATACTAAAGCCTAAAGAAGATGTCTTCTCTCTGGAGAAAGCAGACAGGGAGGCCATAGATGACCCAATGAAGCACATCCTCTCTTACACCCTAAAACAGCTGACTTCCTAATCTCTTCTCAGCCTTTTGGCCAAGGTCAAGTGTAAAACAGCTGGTTTTCTAGTCACCCAGTCCTAAAACTTTTGCCACAACTTAATTTCCAATATAGTTTCCAAATCTCTCTCCTAAATAGTTTTTGGGAGCTCAAGTGGTATGGTAGTCAAATGTATGTACTCTAAAGTCAGACTGCCTGGGTTCAAAGGCTGAGTCTGGCTCTTTCTCGCTGTATTACATTGGATACGTCACTTCATTTCTCTGTGCCTCAATCTTCTCATCTGTAAAATGGGAATGATAACAGTGCTTAACTTAAAGGACCATGTGAGAATTAAATAAGTTGTTCCATGGCAAGCACTTAAGTGCGTTGCATATATAATGAGTACTTTATTAAAGATAACTTACTAATATTTAGTAAAATCAATGAAACTTTCCCATGTGCCCAGCCCTGCACAAGGAATGAAGAATATAAAAGTTAGTAAGTTTACTCTGTGAGTATCTACCTATACGTATCTACCATATCTACCTTATTGACAGTATGTAAAGAGTAAACACCTAGTTCCTTGGATAGTCATTCAAAGTATCCCCAAATCTGGCTCCAGCTTGGCCTTGCCTACTTAAGGGGTAATTGTGAGGATTAGATAAAATAATGCAAATCAGAGTTCAGAATGGCGCCTGACATACAGTAAATGCTCAGTAAGAGTTACTTATTACAACTAAAACTATTATTTTTGCTACTCCTCCCACAAACCAGCTCCAAACTGCTCTGTGTTCTGGCCCCTGAATAAATTTCATTCACTCCCACATCTGAGTCCTTGTTCACACTGGTCTTGACCACCTGGAATGCATCCCCCTACCTTTCCACCAGACTCACGTCTGCATGACTTACCTGTTCCTGGAAATCCCTGAGTACTGCAGTCCATACTAATGTCCTCCACCTCAAAGCCTTCCAAGCCCATGATGCTCACTGCCTCTTCTGCCTTGTGTTTTTCAGGTGTTTCTGTCCTGCTTTCTGAACCTGATCATGAGTCTTCACTTTCACATACTTCTTAAGCATCCTCTCAGGTCCTCTCAGGCTCATCTGTCTGGACTCTTTATCACCCAATGTTACACCTCTGTTGTCACCAAGTAACCAATTCTGCATGCACTTTACCCAATTGCCATCAGGTACTAAGCTGGATCCCAGGACCTTTTTACTCCAATGAAAGAGACCACAATAGGTGTGTGGTTAGGTGGTAAACTGGCCTTATCATAATCCCCATCATCCAGATTCAGCAATGTGAACAAATGGCATAATAACCAAAGGATAAGCTTAGTGACAACATCCCAAAGGTCTAGGACATGGTTATCTGGAATATAGTGTATGCCCTGAGCCAACATCATGTATAATACTTGATCACCAAGGATGCACCACATAGAAACTAAGGAGTGGATGTACAGCCTCTTTCTCTTATCATCCTCGCACATTCACAGAATTTATATTCTCTGCCTACAGCCTAGCCCCTGCCAAATAAGTGGCCTGGTTAACATGGAAGAAATACCTCTGGCAATAAGAGTTTCACTGAACTTGACACTCACACTATCACTTAGTCACTTGGCATTCCTCATCTACAAACAGTAGAGGAGTTTCTACACTGATAGAATTCATAACCCTGATTGCTAGAAAGAGCCAGAGTTGTTGCTGCACAATAAGAACAAAGAGGACTTCCACAACCCCAAAGCAGTAGGGCTTTTCTAAGGGCCTGAAACAGCAAAAATTGTAAAGGGGCAATTTAAGCAACCACAGTCCAGCAAGGATGTGGTGAATAGGAATAAATGTGGCCTGGTACACATCGTTGCTACCCAATACATCCATTGGCCAGCTAGATCATCACCTGAAAACTTACCTGAAATGCAACATTTCAGCCCCCTCTCCAGTCCACAGAATAAGATTGTGTATTTTAACTGATCCCTTGGTGATGTATTTGCATATTAAAGTTGAAAAGCATTCAAGGAACCTCCCTAAGCCAGCAATCTAGAACTTTTAGCTGGAAATGAGAGAACTCTAGAATGAGTAATTGGGAAAATTACTCAAATAAGTAATAATGGCTTCAAATAAGTAATAAGGAGGAGGGGAGAGGGTAGCTTCATTCATTTATCCTCTTTTCAGAGTGGCTGGTTACTGCCTTGATGGAGAATTGGTGACTGACTGCTAGTGAGTACATGAAATGGTGCAGCTGCTTTGGAAAACAGACCGGCAATTCCACCAAAAGGTAGACAGGGGATCATCATATGAGCCAGAAATCCCCCTCCTGCACATATACCCAAGAGAACTGAAAACACAAACTTCTACATGACTGTTCATCGCAATCTTATTCATAACAGCCAAAAAATAAAATAGAAACAACCCAAATGTTGGATGGATACAAATTTGCTCCAAGTCTCACTGTCTGTCTTTCTGGGTATACTGGAAATTACACAGGATCCTGACTTCCTACCAAGACAAAGATGATAATAGAGAAATGATAATAGAGAGATGGTAATGAGAAAAGAAGCTTAAGCTGGTGAGGTGTGGATAAGAAGTCTCTGCTGAAAGATAAGAATGTCCTATATTTGCATGCTATCTAGACTGGAAATCATTGAGGATCTAAGAGGAGCATCCTAATGGAAATGTCTGGAAATGTTGACTGGGAGTACCTCTTACTAAGCAGGGGAGGAGCAAGTTGTGTGAGAAAAGGGAGACGATGTTTAAAAGCACACACCTTAATCTAACCTCAAGGAATAGTGTATATATCTGGTGTGTACCTTTCAAGGAATGTGTGGGTTTCCTGACCCCTTCCAGTCCTGATCCACTACAAATACTCAAGCAGTGCTTGATGAATCTCATTAGACAGTGCTGGTGCCGGACCCAAACAGTCTGTCGGGAACCCTGTGTCTAGCACAGCCCCAACACCCAACACAGTACTCTGTATGGAATGAACATTGAATCAATATCTGTGAAAGGGATGGATGGCTGAATGAATAAGCACTTTTTTGCCAGGAGACAGATTATTGCATATTTTTGAGACATATCCGAGTGAGGAAATGAATTATCAAGTCCAGTTCCTAAGGGAAAAAAATTAAGTAACTGACCATGCTTTGGCATCTAAAATATTATATTCCTTATTTACCATCACTGCCACCAAAGGAACAGGACACCTGTAATTTGGGGCCTGGGTTTTAAACAATCCCCCAATTGTTGATTGGTAGTTTGATAAATGGTAACCTAGAATTTTCTAGCTAGAAGAGTCGTCAGAGATGCCTGAGCTATTGAAGAAAAAGAACCCTGGCAGAACTGTCATTTTGTGGGTGTGTGACAAGTGTCTGGGTAATTTTCTGAGAATAAGCTGAGCCCAGACAGGAGTTCATTCATCAGCAGCACTAGCTATAATATCAAAGTTTAGCAAATTGACACCATGTCTGTCGCATGTTATTTGAACTGATTACTCTTTCTAGATAATTCACTCCTCTAAAAATGTGGATATATGACCATCATTTTGCTCAAGTACACTATAAAAGAAAAAAAACAAACCTTCCCAAAATGGCCTGATACAGAATGTGCAAATTTCACATGGGTGACCCATGATGAAGGGCCAGTGGAGATCTCAGACCCGGCCCAGAACCACCTCAAGAGAAACATTCCCAGGCCAGAACTTCAGAAACTAATTTGACTACAGCAAGCTCAAGGATGATAAGGGCAAAACTGTTCCCCAAGGAAAACTGTGCCCTTGAGCAGAGCAGTGAAGCGAACTAATTTCTAATAATGAGGCTGTGAGCTACAGGGTTTGTCTACAAAACAGACTTATTCACAAAGAGTAAATATGTCAACTAATTCAAGAAGCATGCTAAATCTCCATTGTTTTCTGAAGTTCAGGTTTCCTGCCTCTATAAAATGTGATGCATGCCTTCAATGTGTGCTGCAGAATCAGAGAGATTGCAGAATGCCACATTAAACTCAGAGCTCCTGGGCTAATGAGGGTAAGTCCATTTTGCAGTAATGAATTGTTGGTAATAGCCCATCATGGAACAGATGTCTCCTCCATCACTGCACTGGGAGTCCAACACTCCAGTGTGCTCCCATAGCACAGCCCAGGAGACAATCCTTATCTCAGGACCCCTGAAGGGAGCCCACCCCACGGAGTAGAATGAGTTGGTGCCTATACAGTGTGATTCGAGCTCCCAAATCCTCCCTAACTCAAAACACATCCCTACTCACCTGCCACAGAGCTTAAAATATTCTCCTCTGAATAATCTCCTATTAAAATGTAAATATGTCACCTAGAAGAAGTAACATATTAAATTAGCATCCTTTACCACACTATAGGAAGATGGGCCCTAAGAGAATGAGACTGGACAGGTAGTCATTGATGAAGGGTGACTTCATAAAGAACTGGGCTAGTCTCAGGTGGGGAAGGGGGAGGGCAAGCAAGCCACAAATGTACCTGTGAGCAATCTCTTGCTCACCACAGCCTACAGATATTGTGGGGTTCTTTTAGAGTACATTTTCCCAACAACGTGGGCAACTCAAGGCAGGATTCATAATGTTACCAAAGTCTGGGGACAAAAGCCCTCTCTCCAGGAGTTCCAACACATCAGGCTTGGCCATTTATTCCAAAGAAGATGAGCAATGGTAAAGGGCAAGAAAGGAGACTTAATCAGCATGAACATGTTGGGAAGCATACAGAAGTTCAAGCTCTGTCTGCAAGGGCTGACAGAAGTTTTGGGGTTTTATAGAAAAGGGAAACAAAGGCAAGGTATCTTAGTTACTTTTCTCATTGCTGGGACATAATACCCAACACCCAAAGTTAAAAGAGGAAAGGTTTATTTTATCTCACAGTTTACAGAGGTTTCAGTCCATAGCTGGCTCCAAGACAGGGTGACATGGCAAAGGGGCATCAGAGAGGAGAAACAGTCCATGGCAGGGGAGGCAGGAGGCAGCAAGCAGGAAGCTTTCTGGACTTTCATCCCATTCAGGCTATAAGCCTGTTGGATGGTGCAACCCATACCCAAGGTGAGCCTTCTCATTATCCATACCCAGAACTATGCTAAACCAATTAGTGGACTAATCTAGTACCACACACCCTTAATCTCAGTATCACACACCCCAGGATTCAGCCACCTCCCAAAATCTCCATCTATGAATACATGAAGCTTTGCAGGGACATCTAGATAAAAGCCATAACACAAGGGGTGGAGGTTTGCATAACAGAGGGATTTGCATACTGTAGATAATCCTAGTTAAGTCATGATCTGGTTGATCAGTAACTCAATACTGGTTCTTTGAGATCTTGGGAGAGCCATCATCACTTAAGAGAGTAGCCTCTAAGCTATTATTTCTGCTTAGAGGATGATGTCATCATGGGGTGGTTTGCAAAGCTCTGCTTTTCTTGGAATTTGAGGTTTAAGACAATGATTCAAGACTTCTAGGCATTGCTTCAAAGGGTCTGGAATGGACATCTACCAGTAAAAGCTGGCAATTGGATGTCCCTGAAAATCCTAAAAATACTTTAATTACTCTTATCTTAGTTGTCCTTAGTTTTGAAGGGGAATGAGATAGGGTGGATAAATTTAGGGCTAATAAACCTTGTAATATAGACACTCTCTGAGTGATTCACATTCTTATATGCAGAGCTGAGCAGAGATATGACCCAAAGTTTAAAAGTAATAAAGGAAACATACAAAATGAAGGCAGAAATGCCAAGCTTTATCCTGCTTTTGGACATCTGCAGGCCTAGCCTCTAAGTCCCTATTACAATAACTTACTATTTTTGCAAATTTCCAGAACCCAGCACATAAACATTTAGAAAATCTCCAATACCTCTCTAATAAGTGTTTGTTGAATAAGTGAATTTTATCCTCACAACCCCTGAAGAAATCATAGGAGACACTACAATTTTATAGATGCAGAAACTGACTCATAGTGACTCATTTACTTGCCCAGAACATGGGACCAAGAGGAACCTCTTTATTATAAAGAAAAGGGAAATCTAGACTCACTTTGTCTAAAGAGAATAGTACACGTGAAGGAACTAATAGGAGATAAGAGTACATAAGATTAGGGCCAAATTTTGGATGCCTTTGAATGTTAGCCTGAGAGTTTTGAGTGTTATTCTAAGAACTCCTGAAAGTTTGTCTAGTGCTTAGAAGTGTAAGAAGCAGAAAAATGTGCAGTGATATTTTAGGAAGATTGTTGGCACAGAGAACAAGATGAATGGGGTTTGAGACAGGGTTGGAGAATCAAGAAATTAAAGGCTAGTTAAGGGATTACTTGTATCAGTCAGAACCAGGGTAGTAGTAGTGGAGAGAGAGAGGCATGCATGTAAGGAACTTTCTGGATAACCAATAGGTTAGTGTCTGTAACTGAGTGATGACTGGGTGAGAGAAAAAGAAAGAGGAAGATTGACTACCTTATTAGTCAGCTTTCCCATCATTGTTATGCAATATCCAACACCCACAATTTAAAGGAAGAGAGGTTTGATTTGGTTTATAGTTTTAGGAGATTCAGTCTATGGTCTACTGGCTCCAAGGTGGAACCATCATGGTGGAAGGGCATGATGGAGCAATGTTTAGTTCATTGTAGCCAGGAAGTAGAGCAGAAGAACAGCATCAAGGAGGAAGAGGCAAGGGACTAAATATAAATCCCAACATCATGCCTCTATGACCCACCCAGACACACCCAGAAGTATGCTTTACTCATTCCCAAGGCAAGTCCCAAGCTAATTAAATTGACACAATGAATCTTAACCATCACAACTACATTCCACATCCATTTAACTGAAAGACAGAAAATTGACAATACCAAGAAATCTGAATGAGAAGCTGTCTAAGTCTCACTGTAAATATGTTGAATAAGGTGACAATGGCATACCCAGGTGCTAGAAAATTTGTATCAAAATCCCAGAGATTTGAAGCCAGGAGAATAAGTGAGATTTCCAAGAAAGAACAGAGAATGAATCCAAGTCAGAATCAGAAAACATGTCCACATTTAAAAAATGAGCACAAAATAAAGGCAACAAAGCTGGGTCATGTACTGACAAATGAAGCCAAATAAGAGTGTTTCAAGAAGGTAGAAGTGCTGTGTCAGATGTTACAGAAAGGTCAAGAAAAATGAGGAGACACAGCTATCAGATTTGAAGAATAGGCTATCTCTGGTTATCATCAAGAACACAGTTTCAGAAGCTTAGAAAGTACAGAAAAACTAACAAGAACAGGGGCAGCAAGCAAAGAGATGAGAAGGGAAGAGCAGTAATGATCAAGGGGAGTAGTCCTGAGGCATGGCTGGACTTACTATACTTCTTTTCGGTAGAGGAAAGGCTGAGTCCATATTTTATTGTTTAAAAAAAAAAGACTGATGAAAACTTTGGGACTAACAGACCCTTCTAGCTCCCTAAAGATTAGAACCACAAATAAAACCACGCCTCTCATTGAAATGAAAAAGAGAGCAAGAGATAGTGGGGAGGGGTCCTCGGAAGCAGTAAGAAGCAAGGGGCTTGGAAGCCAGGGGAGAGCTGAGAGAAGGGCTGGGGTGTAGGTGCCTAGTTTGAAGGAAGAGAAAATGAGGAAAAACTAGACAAAGGTCGTTTTACTGGAAAATTCAGAAAAATAAGTTCCCAGGGATTAGGCTAGCAAAACAAATTAGGCTGCCCAAGGAACAGGAAAAGGTCTCAGACGGCAAAGTACTGGATTAGGTTGTTGCCAAGAATTATCCAAAGTAGAAGAGGAGTAAAACCGATTTGCAAAGTTAGGATCTCATTTATCTATTGCTGACAGTCCAAATAATGAAGTTTGTACCTAGAAGTGCAAAGCCATGGAATATCAGCACCAGAAATGTCGTGAGTCAACATCTGATCCAACTGTCACACTTCACCAAGAAAATAGGGTCCAGAACAATGCTGTGAATTAGTCAAAATCACATAGTCAGTTAAGGGCTAGCTCTAAACCAAAACCTAGGCCTCTTAATTCCGGAGCAAGTACAATTCCTACTAAATAGTAACTCTGTGTATTGGAACAATTCCAATCATCTATAATTTCTTCTTTCCAATAATAAAGATTTTATTTAGATGAAAAACAAAACATGATTTCATTTTAGTAACTTTATGTGGCTTTTCCTATTAAAACTTTGAAAATAGCAATATATCAGGAAAAGAAAATCATTTATCATCTCATGTCTCCCTGTTTTGGGTTCTGCAAATAGTCACTGCAATTACATGGCAGTTAGTAAAAGCATGGCTCTGGAGCCCGAGAGACCCCGCTGCAAACCCAGGAAAGCCTCACTACTTATTGCTTGTGTGACACTGAATGAGATGCTTGACCTCTGCTGAGAGAGGGGCTGAGAGGGGTTGAGCCTCCCTCTGAAGCTGGCAAAGAAGGAAGGGAGGTGGCAGCAATCTACCATGCTGTCATCATTGCCTAAGCATGAGAAGAAAGCAAAGCAGCAAGTGAGACCCAGAGAGGGAAACAGCGAAAGCGGCCATTAATACCTCTTACCCTCTGGAATAATCCCAGTGTTTAGGCTGAAGATGATTTGAAGGCTTTTTGAGAGGCAGACCTGAAGAGAAAAATGTAATTACTTTTTCCTGCACTTGAATATCAAGGCAGTGTCCTTTCAAAATAAAATGGCACTTGAGGGGTAGGAGGAAGGAGGCAGGAAGAGAAATGAAGGATGGAGAAGGGCCATTTATGCCGAAGCCTGTGACATTTCGCCAAAGTGACTCCCTTTGAGAGCAGCTGGTACAAATGTCATTTAGCTGAGACAGGAGGAAGCAAGAGAGAGCAGTGGGCTCTGCAGAAAATAGCATGATCCACTCATGCTCCCACCAGCTGCTCCTTCCTTTCCCAAATACTGACCCTCTAGGGAAGAGGCCTATGCACTTAAATCAGTGGGGTCACTGCCTTGGACATGGCTCTAGGTCTCTTGCAGCTATCAATGCAGTCATGATGGACCTATCCAATCTCAGCCCTGGGGGTGTCTGTCCAGGCAAATCCTTGAACCCCACATTTCCCATCAAATTAGCAAACCAAGGAAGATGGTGTCGTGTAGACACTTCTACCAAAACACAGCAGAGGAAATGCAGCTGTTGATGATTACAGAGTAGACTTCTAGAGCAGGCAACCTGGGACTCTAAGTTGATCATTTGGTTGCATGAAAGAAGGAAGGAAAAGAAGAAAGAGAATCCACCTCTGCCACTTACAATATGACCTTAACACATTACCTAAGCTTTGTGCTTCAGTTTCTTTACCTGAAAAACAGGGATAATATAATTCAGTGATGCTGTGAGGATGGCCGTGAACAACAGGTGCTTTATAGACAATGTCATGGATACATATGGATTTTCAAGGAATACTAAGTTCACGCACATTGATAAAAGATCGCAAATCCCTGGCCGAGGTCTCCAAGGCATCACATAAGAAGATAGACATTCCTAATACTCGAAAAGGCAGAATGGGCCCGGGATACAAGGCTACTGATGTTCCCAGACAGTTGCTGCATTATTTCCCAGAGACTGATGAAAGCTTTGGGACTAATGGACCCTTCTAAAGCCATAAATACTTGACCCACAGATAAAACCACTTAAAAATCTCTCTGCATTTTATTTACTTCTGAAATATGATAGATGCCTGCAAATACTTTTAAAAAACTGTTTGTTGCAACTTAGTTATGGATGCTACCAGTATATCCATAACCAACTTGTGCTCACTATTGGGTGCTCACTATTTGGAGGGCCCTGGAGCCCTCGATAGGACTGGTCTAGATGTGTAATTCACATGTCATTCTGAAAGCAGTTGTGGCCCTTTATAACATGGTGGTGCTCATTATAGCCCAAGGCTTTGTAACTAACCTGTAGGGCTGGGTCCTATGAGGACTCTAGCAGATAAATTCAAAGAAATAACCTAGAAAAGATTTAAGTGTAGATTAAGTTTTTGTCAAAAACCAACAAAAGTAGTCATAATAACAAGAAAGTAAGGTGGAGAGGAAACCTTCTCCACTAGTTGGATATAAAGTGTCTGGCAAACATTGATTTGTGTAGTTCTTTTTAAGGAGCTTAACAAAGACATCTCTGATTTTCATAAACCAGCCATATATTTAATTTCTGCCTCTAAGAGACTCCATGGCATAGGTGGAATTGTAGAAAACTCATGGGTTCTCTCTTCCTGCAGAGCAGATTTCAAATCCTAGCCCAAATACTTAAACTGTGTACATTTAAACAAGTTGTTTAGCCTTTCTGGCCCTAAGGTTTTCATTTACAAATGGAAATAACAAATGACCTCAAAGCTATCCCCACAATCCAAAAAGATTTAAACTATTATATTGAAGGTTTAGGGTGAATTGACAGATGCATTTTACTTGCGACTCCAATGACTGAGTTGTGTTTCCAATATTTTTGGGGGCAGTGTGTTTTTTATTTTTTTTAATAGATGGCCTGATGTTTCTTAAAGATCCTTTTGTTTCTGCTAAACATGCCTGTGGGCAGCTAAACTCTTAGGATAAGAGAATAAATGAGGCCTCTTAATTGAAACTAAAATATCTAAGAGGAACTAAGCTGGCACTTGAGTGCTGAGTGAGAAGCCTAACTGCAAAATCCCCTCTGAGAAAGAGATTTCTAGCAACTGACATTCCCTAACAATGGAATGTGCTTTTCCCTACAGAGTGGACTTTCTGTGCCTCCTCTGGGTGTCTTCCAGGATATCATAGAGGAGAATTCTGGGTCCCGAGGAAGGTTAACTATACAGACCTTAACTACTTATTTGGTTACTGTTAATACTTGGAGAGACACACACTCATGAGCAGCCAAGGAGCCACCCACCACAATTCAAAAATCCAGAGAAGGAAATCCAGCCTATATTTTCTTGCAAATTAGGTGCTGCGACAATTCAGGAACTGAAACATACAAATTTTGTATCTGTGTTTAAACAATAAGCTGGAGAAAACAAATGCCAATAATTGATTGATATGTGTGAACAAGGCATTGGGAAAATACCCAGCAGAGCAGTGCCTGCCAGTTCTCCCTTTGAGACAGTGATTAGCATTGTACACTGCTCCCAGCACTGTACATAGCTCTCAGAAGAAACTTCTGCAGAGTTAGCACTGGCTCTGAGTAAGTGTGTGCCCTGGACCTATGAGAAGGGAAGAAGCTGAGAATATATTTCTTTATTTTTTATTTATTTATTTATTTTTATTGGTACCGGGGATCGAACTTGGGTCCTTTCTCTTGTACAGCAGGCAGTGAAACCACAGAGCTAAATCCCCGGCCCAAGAATATATTTCTTGTTTGCTCTATTTAACCACATGTGCTAGCCCTGAGTTTTCTGGGTTTCCAAGGCAGCACATATCACAACAGGCATGCTGCTCTGACTCATTTACTAAGGGACCATAAGGCTGCAGGTTGTGATGAGGCCCATAGAAGAAGTGGCAAGGGGCAAGAAGCCTTGCCACTGGGGCCTATGACCCAGCAGACCCAGCCTTGCTCTTGTGTTTGTTGCCCATCAGAAGGCTGTATAGACCTCTGGATCCTCAGTAGAATCACAGCACAGACCTCTAGAGTGTTGGAGCAGCCCTTCTTGCTAATATGTCTTCTTTCTGGCTTGCTACTTGGCCTTGGCAGAGACTAACCAAGAGATATAAAGTGACAATGGCACCTAAGTTGTGCATCATGAAAGGGTACTATCCAATCCTCTGAATCAACAAAGTTGAACATGTGCTACAGTAATTGGTCCTCAAAAGGAAGAAGTGCACATAAACAGCTGAAATCACAATGGAGATGCCCAGTTAGAGAATCAGAGAAGAATCTGCTGCCGCAAATATTTCTCATCACTGTCACCCTTCAGGTCTAGCATTTCCAGAATATTTACTCCCCCTCTTCTAATGGGTAAATTATTTTGTTTGTTTGTTTGTTTGGTACTGGGGAGCGAACTCAGGTCCTTGAGCTTGTGCAGCAGGCAGCGAAACCACTGAGCTAAATCCCCGGCCTCTAATGGGAAAATTATGTGAGCATCAGCAATCTTCATATAAAATAGTAGAGCAGTGGCTCCCTGGAGCAAATTTGCCCCCTGTATCTGAAGATGATTTTGATTGTCTTGACTGGGCAGGAAATGGGGATGGAGTGCTATGGGCATCCAGCAGGTAGAGATAACGCAATGAGAGTCCAATGTTGAAACAACACAATGTAGAGAAAGGGAAAGAAGAGAAAAATAAAATAAATCAATATACTCAAAAAAATATGCTTCTAGTTACACAGTGTATTAGCCAGCTTTTCAATTGTTGGACACAAGCCCCAACACCCACAACTTAAAGGAGGAGAGGTTTAATTTGGTTCATGTTTTAAGTGGATTCAGTCCATCATCCACCTGCCCCAAGGCAGAAACATCATAGGTTTGTCAAAGTGGGTTATGAGAATGTTTCCCAAAGAAGAGGAAAAGAACCCTATTTAGGGAAGGTTGTAGGAAGAATGCAGGTGAGGAAGTGGAGACATTGAATTGAGACTGCCCTTTTGAGGAATTCTATTACAAAGGGAAGCAGAGGGCTGGAGCAGAAACTAGGAGACCTGGAGCCAAAGAAGTGTTTGATGTCTGTTTATTTTGAGTCATTGGGCTGAGTGAGATATCTTAGCATATCTGTAGACCAGTAGGACAGAATCAATTATCCAGAAGAAAAGAGATAAATGAAAACAGCATCCTGGGATAGAGAAGAGGAGACCTAGGCTATGGGTGAAGTGCTGGCCTTCAGTGGGAGGAGGGTGTGCCCATCACTGGACAACATAGCATGGATCATGAACCAAGCTGATCAGTAGATGTAGTGATGAGAAGATGCTGTTCTAATCCCACTGCTTCCACTTTGTTGGAAAAACTAAGGATATTATTGTCAGTTGGCCAAATGGGAGAATTTTTGGAGGTGAAGGAGAAAGCAAGTAAAAGTTAGGAAATCTTAGATACTTGAAGAGTAAATTAAATAAGAACAAGTATTGGGAATGCCAGGCAGAGCTGAAGGTCCCCTGGAGCTCTGTGATGTAGATATAATGTGAGCTGAATATTTGTAGCCACTCTGCACTATTCCCAAACAGAAGGAAGGGGCAGACTGAGAATTAACCAGCACTAATGTTTTACGACACATGTAAAGGAGGGTGGGAAAGAAGGGAGTTAAAATGTGCAGAGTCCTTGAGTTGAGCATAGATCTTCAATCCTTGCCTCATGGTGAGACCTTTGGGCCCTTTTATCTTTCCTGTCTAGGAATCTCAATCTAGGAACATATGAATCTGTCAGGGAAGTTCTAATACTGTTGAATTTCAAAAAGGGAGTCAAGGTCTCTTTTCTCAAGAAGCCCCTCAGACCATTATGCACCCATCTCTTCCTCAGGAGCCAGCTCTTCCCACCAAGGAGAACAGGAAAAAGTAAACTGCCAGTCACAAAAGTTGGGTTATCCCAAAGTCCCCAAGCAAAAAGAATTGCTTCCTAAGGAATTTCCCTGAAAGCAAACAAGAACACTCCATGGAGACTTTCTGTGTCTCTCTCACACTGGTTGTGACTTTGAGGTGAACTTGAAGCTCTACATTACCAAGTAAAAGTATAAGCTAGAGAAAAAATTGTTCTACTTGTTTCCCCCATCTAGTAGAGATCAAAGAAACTTCAATTGCACTCTCAGATTTGGTATAATTCAACAAAACAAACTAGCTCTTCAGCAATTTAACAAAATGACTTTGGCCTTGGCTTGATAACATTGCTACATATGTGCAAAGCACAGTCAGAAGGATGGATGCAAAGACACTGAGGCTTGGCTTTGGCAGAGGAGAGGAAACAGATGTGGCAATTAGGGAACAACCAAGTAAACCAATGGTGACATGTGAATGATTGATAAGCTGGTACCTAGAAACATAACTGTATATGAATTTGGCTCCAGTGTCCCTGCTCTTAGCTCTGTGTCCACCTCAGTCCCAGGCAGCCAGTGCCCAGGCTGCCTCCCCTATGAGGGCCCTTACTGCCCTCCTTTACCAGCTGGCCCCCTCAACTCCCAGCCCTAATCAAAACCAACTTCCACTTCTTCTGAGCACTCACAGGAGACTAGCGCTAACCTGATAAATTAATTCAAGCTAATGCAAATTAGAGCTTAATATATTACCCTTCCAGAAAACATTTACATTTTTTAAAGTAGCTTCAGTTCCTTAAATCTAAAATGAGTGAGTATTGTGAGAACATCAAGTCTTGTAACAGGCAACTGGGGGAGACTTTGACAAATAGTAGCACCTGTCTGGGGCCCACTGAGGTCAGACATGGAAAGTCCCAACTGCTCCTTCTGATCATCAAGTATATCATGGGCCAAAAGTAGCAATGTCAAATCTTTATCTAAAATCAGCAGATTTCCATCTTGAGAAAACATGGTGTAATACACTTGACTATTGCCTGAATTACTCTAATATATGCAGATGAGATTCTTCCGTGCAATCAAATCCTATGATAGTGGTTCACTTAATTTCCTGTTCTGTTCCAGGGAATGTGAGTTCCCTGAGGACAGAAGAAGAGAGAAGAGGAGGCACCTGTCCATCACCAGCCCAGAAAATATCAGCCCAAGGCTAGTAGGCCTGTTCAGGTTTCTTCAGGGCCTCTGGTGGCTGCCTAGGTGCGATCCTAGAGGATATCAGGCAAGGTCTGCTCCAGCTGCTTCTATGCTCCTGGGAGAAGAGGCTGAAAGGAGCAATTTTCCAAAGAAGCCAACTATCAAAATCAGTAAATCCATGTGCAATGCAATCCCACCTCACTAGGAACCTCTGTGGGGGTATATGAGTCTCTGCATTGAGGAACCAACCCTGTTGACATCCAGATTAGGCACAAGAAACCCAAAGCCTAATGCAAAGATGGTAGAGCAAAAATAACAGCTCCCCGTGACTTCTCTCAGCTTTTCTTGGTCTGTGAATGAAACAAAATCCAGCCTTCTGTTTTTCTAGGCACTCATTCCTGCCCTCCAGTTCCAGGATGGAGAGGGGCTGACCCACTGCTCCAAAGGAGGCAGAAACAAGGATAGCAGCATAGTTACTGCCCAAGGAGCCCTCAAGCAGCCTAGTGACCCAAATGGAGACCCAAACACCCTCTGAGCAGCAAGAAGAGAGTTGCTCATACAATGACATTATCCAACAAGATCCTGCATGAGCCATGTGACTTCCATAAACACTCACCCATTCATTCATCCATTCATACAGCCATTTGTTTTACTTTTTTTTATCTAGAAGAACCAGCAGCCAGCCCTGCTCCAGGACACAAATGAGGACTTCCAAGAGAGAACACATCTATCCTCCAGGTGGATTCATTCCCTACTCACAGGAGCCAGGGCATTGGTATTACTATGAGGAGTGTTTCTTTGGGGGATTAACACAGGGCTTAGTATCTCCCTAGGGGGACAAAGCAAAGAGCCACAACCGAGTTCCCACCCAGTGGTGGGAAGTCTGAAACATCTGTTCACCTGTTCACCACACCAGGCCAGTTGCCTGGTTCCTTCTACAAACACAGTGCTCCCCAGAGTTAATCTTCCACTAAATGTCTCTATGCTTCTGAAACTTCAACTACATCCCCCTTCAGGCAGATATTGCCACTGTGAAAATCCAGTTTAAATCCTCATATATATTTTCTTTCTGTGGTCCCTCCTGTTAGGGTAGTCTTCCCACCTCTGCTTTTTTCAAGGGGTGATTTAAATGTGTTGCATTCCTCTGATCCAAATCTGGTCAGCTCACCCAGGTTTCCTCTAGAGCATGGGCCCTCTGAAGACCCCCAGCGAAGACTTCTCTTCTTAATCACTCTTACTTCAAGGATTCTCTCTAGTTTCTATTTCCATCTCCCAATTTCCAGATGCTAGCACTTTCTTTGAATCCTTTTCTTGCTTTCTGCTGTTCTCCAGTACATCAAACTGATCTTCAGCCCACCCATTCCCTGAAATATGGACAAACACACATTCCCCACCTTGTGAAAACGCCAGACATTGACTCTTCTTGTTCTAACTTTTTGGCTGAAGTTTTGGATTCCAGAGACTGTAGGTGAGACAATATTCCCAGGCCTTGATGTCATCTGGAAGAAATGGAATTCATACCTTTCACTCCTGCTTTTTCCTGGAAATGGAAGCTGAAACATGAGTGCCTCTTGCTTTCAAGTAGATCAGCCAATAAACTACTGATCAAAGAATGCTCTGAGAGCTTCTAAGTCATTGCTGGATGCTCAAGGACACTTGAAACAGGTACCCAGGTGTATTCCTTGATTTTTGTGGAGCTCAGGAATCCTGTGGGAGAGACAAAAGCATTAAAGGTCAGACATTTCTACTTCAGAAACTTCTCTGACAGATGGAAAACACACAGGAAAATGGCTTCACAGCAGCCAGAGACAAGAAGCCAGGAATGCTGACCGTACAGAGGAGGTCGGTGATGCACCAGGCAATGCCCATGGCAGCACCAGCCATGAGAGCTTGAGGCCATCTGTAGCACAGGGAGGCACACCAGCAGGCAGTGGAACCCAGAATGGCATAGCCAGAATGCCAGGGACTGGCTCTGGTTAATGTGAAACCAGCATGCTGAGCCATAGAGCTTCTGACTTTGGACCTAGAAATTGGTAAAATCTGAGGGACACTGAGGCTGAACATAAAGAGTCACTGGGAATTCTAAGAAACAGTTGTCACTGGACGTCTCTGATTAAAGTCAGAGACACCTGTTGGAAAGTATATTGAGGGGTGGTACATGGAAAATATGGGATACTCTTGTGAATATAAGAAGGAAAAACTCGCTATTAAGTAAAGCCTGGAACATATTGACTACTTAAGTATAGATTTTTTAATTAGATGGCTTTCTAGTCTATAAAAAAGGTTCCTAACAAAGCAATAGAAATAACCAAGCTAAGGTCAATCTTCATTCCAACTCTACAGGCATAAGAAAAGAAAATTTTGAAAAGACACTATATAATTTTTACCCAGCCAAATGTATTTTAGTGTGTAAAGGAAACAAAAAGATAGTCTGAATATGCAGAAATTCAGAAACTATATCTCCTAATGTCTCTTTCCAAAAAATTTTAATTACATAAATAAATATATATATATATATATATACACACAACTGTTAAATAGGGGAAAGTTATATGTTGACTACAGAGGTCTACTAAATATAGATCAAAATAATTGCTATATTGTATACAGAATTCCCAACAAGTGCAAATTCTAGAAAAAATATTTGAAAAGGAAACCACATATTGTAAAAATAAGTTTTAAATTAAAATTCTAGAGTAATAAATTTGTATTAAACAAATTTGTATTAAACAGATAGAAAATATGGAGAGGAGTGAATAAAATTGTGATGATTGAATAAAGTAAACTGCATGGCAAATTTCTCATACATCTGTAATCGAAAGTATTATTTTATGTGTTACTTTTATTATGTCAAAACATTTCACATATATGTGCTATTTTTTCATGTAGGCATAATAGAGAGAGGGAGAGAGATTCATTTGTGGGATTATGGTATCTAGTAATTCAAGCCAACACTGCTGCAGAAAATCATTAAAACTTCCAGCAAGACATCTATGAATCTCTTTTTTAAATCAGAGAAGGTCAGACAGCATACCAGGCAGTTACTAAGCCAAAGTGAGAGAAGTGAAACCCAGTCAGGGAAACAGAGAAACAAAACAGTCTTTGTCCTGAAGTGTCTGTCTGCTGTCTGTCTCTGCAAACCTGAGCTTAATTTTGACTTCAAATGCTATTGCCTGTACTGGGCAGAGGGAGTATGTATCATGTTAACACTTATCTGAAAATGCTCCACATATAAATTTGGAGCCCCAAAAGATTACATCTTCCAAATAAGAGTAAACTAGAAGTAAAACTTCATCCATAACCCCATCTTTCATCATGACCACACCGGGGTACTAACAGGAAATTTGCTTTGATACTAGGGAGAAAAGTATAGGAATGGTGCAAATAAAAACTAATCTGAGAAATTGCAAATACGGCAATCCTTGAGTAGATTTGTAACTGAAGCTCACCTTGCTTGGTTGCAGGAAACAAAAACCAAACAAATAGCCCTCAGAGCATCAATTTGTGCTTCTAGACTGGTTGTTCCCCTAGGCATGCAAGAACTAAACACAGACCCTCTCTGAAGAGTATACTTTTATTATTTTTATTCTATGCCTCAAAAAATCTCAATAAACCATATTTATTTATGAAGGTAATGACATTTACACAGTCCACAGTAATTAAACAAATAAAGTAGAAATAATAAAAACAAAAAGAAATAACAACAAGAAGAAATACAGCCACAAAGACTATTGATATTTGAACTATGAGGTTAGATTAAAATCCAGTTGTCTTCATTGTGCTTTGAAGAAAATACTACTTCATAAATATCTACAATAAATTTCTAGTAAGAAGCTGTAAAAAGTTACAGCTTTTTTTTTCTGTACTGGAGACTGAACCCAGAGCCTTCACACTAAGCTATATCCCCAGCTTTTTAAATTTTATTTTATTTTTTAAAATTTTGAGACATGATCTCTCTAAGTTCCTACACTATCCCAGCTGTGTTCTACTTGGGATCCTCCTGTCTCAGTTGCCCAGAGTGCAGGGATTGCAGACATGTACCACCAAGCTCAACACAGCACTAAAAAAATTAAATAAACAGAATGTCTACCACTTGCAATAAATAATAATGGATGAATATATAACAACTAACAAATATACTTAAGTGAAGAATTAGCTGGGAATTGGATGGGTCAGAAGAAATTATTCTGAATATAAAACAGAGAGTTCCACAATGAGAAGAGAAAATAAGGGTGTGGCAATATTTGAAATGATAAAGTTGGAGAATTTTCAAGAATTAATGAAAGACACCAATATACACATTTAAGAAGCCAAACAAATCCCAACAAGGATGAATATAAAGAATACACACCAACACACAACATATATACAGAACAACAGAGGAAACTTACATTTTCTGTCTTTAAAGATGGACTATTTCATTACAACGGACGAAGCAGAAATCCAGGGGACCATCAATACCTACTTTAAGAACCTATATGCCAATAAGATGGAAAAAACTGAAGAAATGGACAGATTCCTGGGTAAATATGAATTGTCGAAGTTGAATGAAGAAGACCTAAAAATTCTTAACAACCCAATATCAATCAACGAAATTGAAAACATCATTAAAAACTTACCAACTAGGAAAAGCCCTTGGCCTGATGGCTTCACCGTTGAATTCTACAAGACATATAGAGAAGAACTACTGCCACTACTTTTTAAACTCTTCAATGAAATTGAAAGGCAAGCAATACTCCCAAATTCATTCCTGGAAGCAAGCTTCACCTTGATCCCCAAAGCAGAGAAAGACCCAACCGAAAAAGAGAACTATAGGCCAATCTCAGTAATGAACATAGATGCAAAAATCCTTAATAAGACACTGGAAAATAGAATGCAGAAGATAATCAAGAAGATCATACACCCTGACTAAGTGGGATTTACCCCAGGGATGCAGGGATGGTTCACCATATGCAAATAAATCAATGTAATACACCGTATCAATAGAGCCAAGGACAAAAACCATATGATTATCTCCATAGATGCAGAAAAAGCATTTGACAAAATCCAACGTGCATTTATGATAAAAACCCTACAAAAATTGGAATAGACAGTGTCTACCTCAATCTGATAAAAGCCATCTATGAAAAACCA